>UFQX01005256.1:190962-476935 GCA_900497675.1 Arapaima gigas | reverse complement strand
TTTTAAACCCCCCCCCCCCCCCGTGAAAACGCAGCACTTCTGTGTGAAGCTGCTGACGTCAAAAATAAAGAAATATTGCTGTTTACTTGATGCAAACGGAAATATATGCTTAATTTGTGTTGAGTTTTGTGCGGAATATGGAGAATATATGCAAGTCTTCCTGTGGGAAAGGCTGTGTTTGCTCTCTATTCATAAAAATAGACTGGAGCTACATGTCAGCCTCCTGCCACTCTCTGCGGTGCAGATATTCCGGGAACACGTTCACACGTCTTCAGGTATTTACTTACTATGAGCAAAGAGCTTTTTTCTGCCCTCCTCTGCACAAGAGGCCTGTCTTCCCGCTCTGGTTGCTTGACTGATATCTTCTGCTTGAACGTGAAAAGCAAAGCAACGAAAATATAACATCACATGACGTTCGATCCACACCTGACTTTTTCCATGCTCATTTTGCAAAGGTTTAAATGACATTTCAGATATTTTTGGGGGTTTTTAAATTTTCTAGCAGTGGCGGGGGGGGGGCACACTAATAAAAAAACAGTAAATATAAACAATTGGCACTAGTAACATTATTTACTTGTCAGATTATGAGGGCTTCACACCACTTTCCCAAAAAGATAAAGAAATACAGAAAATAGCTCAATGTTTGAAAATTGCTTGGTTACTAAACATGTTCTTTGACACCACAGACCCCCCTGGTGTGCCAATAAATCTCTGCTGCGTCTCTTCCACTCCTCTCAGACCCCTTTACAATCTTCTCCAGCATAAGTGTGTTTAATAAGGTTTGATCCTTCTTATTATTTCAACAAAATTAGCTGAAAGGTCCCAGTTTTCTTTCTTACCCCATAAGCACCACAATAAAACCAACTTTCATTACAATAGTCATATTCCCATAGATCTTGGGGTCACAACCAAGACTTATCATTTGGAGTGATGTGAGCAGAACATCATCCTACTAGGTAGTTTTTCCTCCACTGCTCCAGATTCCAAAACCTCCTCACACGCCTCAATGTGCCAGTACCTTAAATGTCAATATGTGAAGGACCAAAGGAGAAGCTTAATCATCAACCAGGAACATGATGTCTGAGGCAAAGCAGGACTCATTTCCATCTAAAAATAGGCACCGAGGGCCCCGTCGGGCCGCATTCACACTCTACAGCAGGTACCCTTCTTTCCCAAGGGGGTTTTCCTCCCATCTCCTGCTGTTGCTCAGCAGCTTTTATCTCTGAAAGACACCAGGTTGATCCGCGTCAGCTGAGCCGCCGTCGGGAGACGAGGGAGACACAAGGCCGGACTCGCTGACGGTGGCCGGTTCGGCCTCTGGCTGTGGATCCTCTCGGGGCCGCTTTGCAGATGGCCCTGTGGCCCTTTGTTGCTGTCAGCTGAGGCCCAAAGTCCCCTGTAAGGAACAGAAGAAGAAAGAGAAGGGAAGCTCAAGTCTGCCAGCCTTGGACTTATATTGCAGGTAATGATGAGTAAAAGACACAGAGCAGAAACTTGGATCAGGCTGAGCTGCAAAGTTCTCAGTTACCTGCTAAACATTTATTACCGCCAGCGGCTTCAAATAAATGAGCTCATCCGTTTATTCAGTATCCGTTTATTAGGTAGATAATGTCCAAAAAAAGGTCTGTTTTCTCTCATTCACACAGGTGTGTCTGAATTTAAAACTCTTTACCGTACAAAACTGACTTCACCTGGTGTTTGTTCCTTTTTTAAACGTACAGCTTAGTTTTCAGCCGTGCAACGCGACACAGAAAAGCCGCGAGTGGCGGGAGCAGCCGGCTCACCTGCACCTGTAAACCATCCGGCCCATCGGGACCCGGCACCTTATCGCCGATGCCAAACGCGTGGCGTTGCCGCGGCGAATAACACAGGGATGTTAGTTACTCTTTCTTCTCTGCATCCATAATTCAGTTGGCTGCTGCTTTTCTCCAAAGGAACTAACAATTGAACCGTTTACGTGGCTGCTGGACTTTTACGGCGGCAGTTTAAGTCCTGCCGGAGGGTGGGGTCTGAACCTGCTCTGCTGGTCCTGGCGATTCGGCTTACTTATTACAGGTGCTTTTTACATATAGTATCACACGGAGGTGGTTCATATAACAGCGACGTGTATTTAACATGTCTTGGTATTTAGGTTGTCGACTGTTGCCCGTTGTGACTCTGAACAGGCATTTCGGTCTGGTTTGACTGAGTGGGTTTTGCCCGTTCTGCCCGTGTTCACGTGAGGCTCGTCGCGGACGTCCGGCTTCGTCCGAAGCTGTGCTTCAGCTGACGTGCGACTCTGAGCTGTGTGTGTGTGTGTGTGTGTGTGTGTGTGAGAGGACGAATCGCTGTGCCACGGAGGCCTCGTTCTCGCCAGAACGCTGCAGATGAAGGTGACGGCGACCCTCGCTGCGTCAGATGGACAAACCGCTTCCGAGATGGTGGGCTGTGGACCACCGTGACCTCACGCCGGTAGGGCCGCTTTCGGAAAAGGCCCGAACGGAAGTTCACGAACCTGCTGGTAAACATCCTTCAGTGACCGAGTGGTTAATCTAGCGGTTAATCTTGTCCTTAATATTCTCCGCTCCTCATGGATCAGAAAGAAGGATGTAAACAAACCAGAAACTGTCTTCGAAGTAATTTGCATTCTTTCCGCAGCTCGACATCCCTCCCCTGTTTTCCACAACGTATCTTAGCTGTTACAAACCTGAACTGCGGTTCGTTCATTTCCGTCGGCCTCAAGGCCTCACGGCCTTTGTGCTCTTTTTGCTCGTCGAGCCGTACGGAATTCACCGCGTTGTTCCCCTGCCCTTCGGCGAGCTGTGCGACTAAAGGTTCTAGGGTGCGACGTGTGAGCTTCTCTGTGGACTCGGAGTGCGACGGGCCTTTCAAGGCGTGTTTACCGGCAGCTTGTCTGCATCACCCACAGCCGGTAAATGAGGAATCTGTCACGAGTCTGACAGGCCGTCCGCCTCCCTGCACCTCTCCCCTCTGCCCGAACAACTTACTACACGTCCAGCCCACCCCCCCGGACGTGTCGAGGTGAGGAGCAGCTCCTGCTTAACCCAACATGGAGGACATGTGGGGAGGCTGGGGGGTCTGTGCTGGACTCCTGTCCCTCTTTTTTCTACATTCGGTCACTCCTTTCTCTCATCGCCACATTCCTAACGTCCTTCTTCTTTTGAACCACCAGAAGTTCAGGCTTTTCTTCTCTTTAGCACTTCATTACTCCACGTGTCGTCCAAAGACACGCTTTCTGCCTTTGCTTTCCTCCGTACCCCCCTGGTTGCCCTTCACCTCACCGGCTCTGCTGCTCCTTTCACCTTAAAGTCAGATGGACTCCTCGGTAATAATGCTGCTGCTCCCCAACGCGGATTTATAACTCCAAATAAATAATGCGATTCTCCTTAATTGAACTGAAGGAGTCGCGATATGTCTTAATGTGAAAACCGTGGACAGTTAAACAGTGTGTTGGTGTGTATTTATCTTGGAGTAAAGTATTTATGTCTGTGTTTGGGGACAGTGTGGGGATTATTTTAGGTGACAACGCACGCCTGCGTTCTGTTTGCCGAGCCAGCCGTCCTCTGAAAATGTTTACCCAAAGAGACACACACACAAGCGAAGGCCAAGATGGAAAAAGAACATGCCAAGAAAAAGAAAGAAAACGTACACCTGGAAAATGTTAAAATATCATTTTTTTTCCACCTGCTGTGTATATCCTCAAGGAAAATGAGAGTGCCCCGTGTGCGTGTGTGTGTGTGTGTGTGTGTGTGTGTGTGTGTGGGAACGCAGGTGGATGTGTGACTGGGTCAGGGTTTGGTGGTGGACAGGCCCCAGTCCGAGCTCTTGGCTGTCCTCTCGGCCCATTTGTCCTGGCATCCGCTCCCCTCCGTGCCCGAGTCACTAAGCTGGCCTCGCTCCCGCTGCCTGGGACGCTGGCTTCGGGCCCCGCTACCCCCGCTGGCTCTCCTCCCCTCCCTCCTATTGGCAGTTGTGGCCCTTTTTGTTCCCCGCCACCCGCACCGCACTTCACACCACTTACATGTCTACAGGCCCGGGGTCCAGGTCGTGGTGGTAAAGGAAGTGATATAATCTATAGGCTGCAGCACAGCAAAGGAACAATATATTAAATTACCGAGTCTAATCATCTCATATGCATCTGGTAACAAACCGAATGAACTACTTTAGCAGGAAAAATCTGTTTTTTTTTCAGTTTCAGACCTGAGTACTTTTCCATCTGCAATCCATGGGCCTTTCCACTGAGACCCGTATCCTGCGATGTGCTGGTGTCCCCCGCTCGGGGTCTGTGACGCCTGGGACCCTCATCAGGCCACCGGTTTGCTGAAGGTGGATGGAACTGTAGTCCTGTAAGGTGTGTGTGTGTGTGTGTGTGTGTGTGTGTGTGTGTGTGTGTGTGTGTGTTCTCCCGCTCGGTAGGTAGTAGGGCCCACAACAAGTTTTAATGAGGCCCCTTTTAGGCAGCGAGGGCCTGAGATGTGACCATCGGACGAGGAGACAGTCGAATTAGGTGCGCCGACTAATTAATTTTTGGACGCGAGTCTCTGCGCTCAGAGCGCGGAAGTGGAACGGAAGGCCTGAGTCATTTCTATTTCTGGACGATTTCGGTAATCATTTCCACTACTCCATCATCGTTCGCCGTTTGCGGCAGGGATTATGAACGTGTCACGACAATAAAGCCTTTCTTGCCATTGTAGTGCCGAACTGCCGAACGAAGAGGTTTCAGAGACGTCGTCCTCCGCGTCGGGCCTGCGAGCCGAGTGGCGTCCATCCAGCTGTTTCGCCCCGCGCTCCCATGACCGGAACATCCTTGGCGGACGCGCGGCAGGAAGAGAGCCCGGCCAAGGAGAGAGCGTTCCTGCGGGTCCCTGTCCCAGAAAGGCCTCTGCCCCGCGTGGCCCCGCTCGTGTGCCGAGGCCTCGCGTCCGTTCCGCAGTCGCAGACGCCGGATGGTCCCGCGCAGCCGGGCTGGTGGGTCCATCCGGAATTGGCGGCGACAGGGGGGCGAAATGCGACGACAGCCAGTATCTAAACAGTACTGTGCAAGTTCTGAGGACCACCCCACAGGATGGCAGCTCCTCACACACACACACACACACACACACACACACCTCCTGCTGTCCCCCCTGACGTGTCAAAACCGCGTCAGTGTTTTTTCTGATCTTTCCGAACCTTGTTTTGTTGTCTCCTCAAGGAGGAACGCATGAGGTAGGAAGGAGGCCTGTCTCACTGTTACCTGCAGGTCCCGCTCTGCACATGGCGCTTATTTAAAAACAAATAGAAAAAGTGATCCACAATGCGCCTTTTGTCGGGGGTAAATTTTTGATTTCGGAACCGTTAAGACTCCGGATTGACGGGATGGTAGCGATCGGGCAATAATGAGCGGAACAAAGAGGCAGCGGATCTTTCTTCTGCTCCTAACGCCAGCGAGCGCTTGATCTCCTGTGAGGGCGACGGAGGCTGTCAGCAGCTCGGCGGCTGCGATCGCGCAATAATCTCCTCTGTCAATGGGCTCTGTGTCGGCATCTGTCCGTCTCTCCGCCTGCCGGCCAGCTTCAGAAAACCTGCCCGGAACAAAATACCTGCTTAATTCCCCGAACACATCGCCGCTCGCGTGGTTAAGAAAGAATGTCGCTCTACAAACTTTGCATTACAGCCCAATTTGTGGCTCTGAAAACAATTAACTTTGTTGAATATATTTTGATCAAAATAACAGTTTCAGTCAACAGCACCTTTCAAAGCTTCTTCCTGCCTCCTGTGGGAATGTGTGTATGAATGTGTGAGTGCATGTGCATGAATGTGTGTATGAATGTGTGTGTGTGTGAGTGTGTGTGTGAGTGCGTGTGCATGAATGTGTGGATGAATGTGTGAATGTGTGTATGTGTGTGAATGCGTGTGCATGAATGTGTGTATGAATGTGTGAGTGCATGTGCATGAATGTGTGTATGAATGTGTGTGTGTGTGTATGAATGTGTGTATGTATGTGTGAATGTGTGTGTGTGTGAATGCGTGTGCATGAATGTGTGTATGAATGTGTGTGTGTGTGTGAGTGCGTGTGCATGAATGTGTGTATGAATGTGTGAATGTGTGTATGAATGTGTGTGTGTGTGAGTGCGTGTGTATGAATGTGTGTATGAATGTGTGAATGTGTGTATGAATGTGTGAATGTGTGTATGAATGTGTGTATGAATGTGTGAATGTGTGTATGAATGTGTGAATGTGTGTATGTGTGTGAATGCGTGTGCATGAATGTGTGTATGAATGTGTGTGTGTGTGTGAGTGCGTGTGCATGAATGTGTGTATGAATGTGTGAATGTGTGTATGAATGTGTGTCTGTTTGAATGGTTTTTCTTTCGTGTGTTTCTGGCTTTTCCTGAGGGGTCTTTAGGGACGGATGGCGTTTTGGGATGTTTACATTCATCTTTGTGCTACAGTGTCACGAAGGTCGCTCACCCATGTGCCGGTGTGTGTGTCGGAGAACAAGTGCGAGTGTGTGTACGAGGAGGGAGGGTCGACCCTGAGAACCTGCTCCCCGGCTCTTTGATCACTTCTCTTCTGTATCTCTGTGCTCTGAACTCCTTTCTTCTGTTCCTTCCTTTCAACTCCCTGTTTACCTGAACCGCTACCTGTGCCGGACCCCGCTGTCTATGGGCCCTTTGTTTGCTCCAGTTACTATCTGAAGCATTAGCTGTGATCTTTGCCATGCTCACCCACCGAAATTCCTCCTCATGCTTTATCACGTACCATAACATCCTCCTCCTCCCGGCCTCCTTCCCCTGCACCTGTCCCGAGCCTCTTTTGTTTTATCTTCCTTTCTTCCTTTGCTTTCTGCGCCCGCCTTTTCCCGGCGGTCACTCGCTGTCAGAGGCACGTCCATAAACTTGCAGGTTGGAAATTCGGTGAAAGGAAGGTCAGCTGTGTATTATTTCCAACGCTGGTATGCCGGTTGCCATGGCTACATAGTGTTTCCCAGGGCAAGTGGACCAAAGGGAGGGAATAGCTGCTACGTGTTAGAGGACATGTTTCTTCACACTGACCAGACACCGTTTCAAGCAGTACAGAAGTGACCCCTGCTTATCCTCATCAAGAGCCCTCTGACCCTTGACCTCTCCATCCCAGCCGCAGCAGAGCTTCCCCTCGCTCACCGTGTCCCTCGCAGGAATGCGGCGAGCCTGGGTAAGAGGTGCAGAAGTCATTTTGCCCCCTTCAGAATTATCTGGTGCACGACGACCCTGATAAGAACTTAACGTGCTGCTATGTCTGACCTGCTCTCTGTTTCCAGAGCATCCCTCACGCAGCTTCTTCAAGAGAACGTCCCGGAAGGAATGCAGCCAAGGCTTTACAGGCAGCTGTTACTGTTCCTGGTGACAAGGTGGGAAGGAAAAAGGAACAGGGATCATATTGTGGACGAACATGCCGAAACACATACAGCCCAGATGGGGGGTCCTCTCGCAGCATCCAACACGTCGTGTGTGTGCGCCTGGGCCGAGGTTGGCATGGAAACGGGACCGGTCCGCCTCCCCAGGACACTTACCCGCCACTTTCTGTGCATCATGGGAGAAACGTGACAGATTGATGGGAAACATCATGCCCATGGGGGGGGGGGTGGGGGGGGTGTTGGGTCTCGAAGAAGCCCATCGGCAGAGCGAGGTCATTCTTTTGCCCTTTGTGATACCGGAATGGGGTTCGGATCGTCAGTTTTGGGTTAGACTCCAGCGCCTGTCGTCACGAGCGGAGTCTGTCTTGCAGGCAGGCAGGCAGGTCCTGCGAAAGGTGCCAACGTGCAACAAAGAGCTAGAGAAATGAACGACGGAATCGTGTTTAATCTGTTATTCTTGGCTGCACGTGATGCAAAAAGCGGACACGTTCAACAAATCAGCGAACAGAAACGAAAAGCTGCGCGCAGACCCTTAACCCGGTGAGAACTACTGCGTGAACCGAAGCTGCTCATTTATTAACTTAGCCGATGCTTTTCTCCAGTGCGACTTACGGCACCTTCCTCGAGGGGACAGGAGCAGAAGCAGGGATTTGAACTCAAGTCCAACGGCCCGTAAAGCGCAACCGTCAGTTCTACCAAGAACCGCCGTGACGCGCAAGCTGAGTCTTTTAAACACGCCGGCGTCTGCGAAGAAAAGAACGTGTTACCAGTCTCACCGCCGTCGCTGTCCGGCAATAACACCGGTGTCCAACAGGACGGTTTATACCACTGTGTTGCTTGTCCGTGGCGGCAGAAGGTGGAAGTCCCACCAGTTGGGGACGCTGGGGAGAAGAACTCCGGGTCATACTCTGGGGTCGTGTGAGGCGTTGAGCGGGTTTATTGCTGCATCGCAACGTCATAACAATACACTGTCAGACCTTTAAAGACCTGCCTTGCTTACCTGCGGGGGTGTGATCTGAAGAGCTGGGGGGGTGAAGTTCACCGGCCAAACTGGAGTGTATTAAAGAAGTACGAGGAATGTAGAGGGAGCTTGCGGACCGGCCCTGTCTCACCGAGGTGTGAGCCCCCTCAGAAAGCCCGCAGAAACACAACGGACAAGGCGGAACGAACTGCTGGCCAGCCAGAGCGTAGGGCAGCTATTTCGAGACCCCCCGTTGAACCTCCAGTCAAGCGCTGTGACGGCATACATTCCGCACACACAAGCCATTGCTTTGAACGTAACGGTCACACGTAACTGAGCCGCTTTGCCGTGCACTGGAGGTAACTGCGGCTTCTCGGGCGGACCCTCTGTGCGGCCGCCGGGAATGATACACCGCTGTCGTTCTCCTCTTCCCAGAACCTGGCCGCTGGGCTGGCCTGTCACTCACCTGCCAGTTCCACATGTTGGCATAAGTTTATTTTTGAACCCGAGTTAAATGAAAATGTCCAAGTTCTTATTAACTTAGGGGATGGTGGAATTTCACTGGGAAACATCTTAGCCAAAAGCCGCCATTTCAGCCACTCTCCTGTACCAAGTGCTTCTGAGCTGCAAAAAGCTCACTGAATCGCCACCCAAGGGGGGCAGATGTGGTGATTCGTTTTCCTAAAAAATGCAGGCGACTTGTTGAATGTGTTTTGTACAACACGTTTTCTATCTATATTTGATGTAAAAAACCATTAACAGCAAACGTCTGTTACAGCTGGCGGTCTGTTTTTGTCACGGCTTTGTAGGGTAAAATTCAGCGTCACCGCAGTTTTACTACGACTCGCCCTGCACGCTGAAGGCCACGTCCAGCACAGAAAAGGCAGGGCTTGCGCACACTTTTTCAGTTTCGAGATAATTTCTCCAATAGGAGCAAAGCATCAGCAATTTTTCAACGACAGCATCAAACCTTAATAGAAAGACAAAAACCGAGGCCCCGAAAGAGCTGAACGTTCTGGAAGATAGCATTCCTGCACGACAAGATGCTGCCAGACCAGTCGGTAGCTGGTGCATCTATATATCCTCTGTTTCTTTATTTAAAGCATCCACACGGAGGGGCTGGGAGGTGTTCGGTCGAAACTGACCTGGCCCTGTTTCAGTTCCCTTCTTGATGGACATCAGACGTTGTCTGTGGAATCCATGCATTGTAAAAGGTAAAAGGTTTGACTGGTCCCCGTGTGTCGGCCGTGTCTCATATTCTATTACATCACAACTTGTCGACATCTATCGAAAGGATCAGCGTCCTCAGCTCTTAGCAACACGTTCCGGCCCTTTCCAAATGCTCCCGCGGCACCATCGTATCAGGCGGCCCTCGGCGGGAGATGCCGCTCCTCGATCTACCTGGCGAGTACTGTCGGCTTGTCCGGGACGAAGGACCTTCCTGAGTTTATTAAACTCGTGTCATTTTTGTCCGGTGGAAATGACGCAAACAGCACCACGTGTTAAATAAAGTCAGACCGGATCCTTTCAAATATTACTGCGCACAACTACAACTCTGCTGACTTTGCAACCGGGAACAGCAATGATGTTTGAGCTTTCCGGGTTCACGGCGGGCAGCTTGTGCATAATTCCCGGTCACACGATGCCCACCCTTCGCTTTGACCCACTCTACATTATTATATTGTGGTTCTGTTCCACCTGCCACACAAAACTGGTTCTGTGCTAAATACAGGGATCTTTCAGCTTTCTCCTCAAAAGGGGGTTTGATTAAAAGAGGAATTGAAACAGCTTCTTAAAACAGCTACATTTGAGGGAAAAAAAAAACAATTTATCTTGTACTGATCACAGGGGCGCGGTGGGCCGCACAGGTGTGGGGCACCTGTCATTAGGTGACATTCCTTCCTTCGTGGGATTCTGGTGACGTACCTAAATATTCCCACAAAGGAGACCTTGTCGGGGGAGTCGGTCTTTCCAGAGTTTGCAGAAGTCGGTCCCCTGGCAACAATGAAAACAAACCAGAATGTCCCGCCATGTTAAAGACCTTTGTGTGGTAGTCCCCCCCCCCCCCAGAAACCCCTCCCTCACCTTCGCCCTGCTGAGCCGCTTCCCGAAGACGCCTGCTGACCTTCTCCTGGGCACCGAGGACACCGCAGGCCGACAGCGGAACCCCGACCCGTCACCCCGCACACAAGCCCAAGGCGGGACCGTGAAGCGGACGGCTCCGGTGAGGTTTCCGTGGCAACGCCGCACCACCCGGGGGCCGCTGAGCATTTACTTTGCGCACAGCTGCGCGAGGTGAGAGGTAGGGACTCGGGGGAGCAGCTTACAGGGATGCGAGGAGGGAGGGGGAGAATTCTAAAATCAACACGTTCTGCACAAACAGCCTGTCTGAACCAAACAGGCCGTCTCTGTGCTGTCGCCCCGACTGCGGCGGCTGCGCATCGCTCACGGCGCCGCAGCGCCCCTCATCCACACGTGCCGAGCGGCGCGTTTCCAATGCGCGTGAAGCAAACTTGCGCCCAACAGTCGTACCGTGTGGCTCCTTTGTTTTTCTCGGTCTTAACGCGGTTTTTCACAGACAAGGAGGAAATAATTCGACGCAGTAAAAGCCTGCGTGTGCAAGACACCCGCCAGCGTCAGACTTAAAATGGTCTCATCCCGATACGCACGGCACCTGTCGGGGACGACGTTCAGAGGAGGTCGCCTGTAAGTTCTGCGAGAGCATAGACGTCAGAGTTGGATGTCATACGTGCGCAGAATAAAAAGGTGCTTTGCCGGGAATCTGTTCTGCTGAGCTCATCATTTTGAAGAAACCTTATCCACTAAAACAATTTATGATCTCAGCCCTGATACAGCTGGCAATAGGCGAGTTAATGGATTTAAAATGTGCTCCTTCCTCGTCTTCGGAGCATGGTGAGAGAGAGTGAGAGATGCCAGCCTCCATTGTGCCTGCTCCTGACCCGCTGCGACAATGAGGCCTAGTCTCAAAATCTGGCTGCCTCGGTCCATTAGTTTGCCTGCAGGAGACATGGTTAGTGTTACTGATGTAGGCTAAACAAACTGTGAAAATACTGAAACTTGAGAGCTGAGGTTGGCTGTGATGGCCGAGCAGTTCAACAGTTGAACCTGACGTCCCCAGAGGTGTCCCTGTGCAAGTTCAAATCTGATGGGCACCGTAGGCTCATTTGAACATTGCGGTTTTGCGCAAGGAAGCCCTGTGCTGTATCTTGGCAAAAAAAGCCCAATTTGGTAATGTTGCCGGGGGGGGGGGGGCTCTTAAAACAAGAGCTTTTGTGAAAACCATTTCAATTTTTTTAATCAAAACTCTAACACTGCTGCCGCTTTGCCCATCATTGTTCCTCAGCAGGAGAGCCTTCAATACATAATCCAGCCAGTGTAAAATGATGTGGGTTCTCCAGAACTTGAGGGAACAAACATTCTGTCTGGTTTGTAGTTGGGAAGCCATCACTTAGGTCCACCGAGATGCGCGTGTGACACTGAGAAGAAAAGGAGAACTTACGACGGAAACGGCGTCAACAAGCTTCCCGCTGGCAGCATGTCCTGACTCAGCAGTGCTCTCATATAACACACCTTTTTTGGATGCGCTGAGTACGAATCTCCACTTCCTTCTAACACAGTTAAAATTTCACCTTCACCGGTCATGTTCCCTACGGACCAAATGCTTTAGGATGATGGGATGTCAGTTTTATATAGGAAGTGAACTTAGGGATCCAAAAGCAGGTAGGAAAGACGTTATGGTTATACCCTCATGTATGAAACACCATGAGGTAAACAACCAATAAACCGGTACAGAAAATATTCACCCGCCCATCCCTTGTTTCGCGTTCTGCTGTCTTGCAAAGTCAAGAAGAAAAAGGACTTTCCCCCATTCCTGCATAAATCATTTTCTAGAATGTTAAAAGTGGAATAAAGAATCTAGATGCCTTCGAAATTATTTTAGAAGCAAAAATGTTACAATGACTTCATTGATAAATATTCACCCGCTTTGTTTGAACAGCTTGAACCGAGTTGGGTACTGAATTATTTTGAGAGATTGCAGTAAATATGTTAACAAGGTGCTCCCCGTGTTTGTTTTGAAGCTGCCTCTGCTGAGGTGCACGATAAATAACTGACCTCGTGCAACTGAGACAGCAAATCAGATCGGTCCTGCTGGCATGAAGACCAAGAAGCTGCCCATGAACTTTGAGATTAAGTTGTTAGGAGGAAAAAAGCTGGAGAGGGCTATAAATAGACTGGCAAAGCTTTGAAGCTTCCTAGGAACACTGTGAAGTCCATGGTTGCAAAGTGAAAAAACAACACAGACACTGTCAAGATCAGGCCATCCTTCCAAACTGAGCAACTGGACAAAAAAGCAATTTTCAGAGAAGGGATACAACACTGATGGAGCTGCAGAGTTCTTTGGTTGGAGCAGGAGAACCTTTGCACATCTGACTTCTTTGGGAAAGTGGCTTGAAGGAAGAAACATCTCAGAAAGACCATCATTAAGACACACCTGTTTGCTAGAGGCCATGTGACCAAACCTGAAACCTTTTGGAAGAAAATTTTGTGGCCTGGAAGCAAAAGCACTTTGATTTGGCACAAACCAAACACAGTCCAACACTAAGGTACCACGACGGCTGCCGTGAAGCACGGTGGTGGCAGCATCATGCTCCAGGGTTGCTTGTTGACATCAAGGGCAACTTGGATGGAGCCAAATACAAGCAAATCCTTGAGGAGAACCTGTTTCAGTCAGCCAGAGATCTGCATTTAGCACAAAGATTCATTTTCCAGCAGGACAGTGACTCAAAGCACACGGCAAAAACTACTAAGGAATGGCTTGGAAAAAAAGTTCTGCATTCTGGAATGGCCCAGGCAGAGTCCAGGCTTGAATCCAGTTGAAAATCTGGTATGACCTGAAAATTGATGTCCACTGATGCTCTCCATCTAATCTGACAGAGTTGGAGCAAAACTGTGTTGAAGAAAAGGCAAATATTCCAAAATCTAAATGTGCAAAACTCATACAAACATACCCAAGAAGACACGCAGCTGTAATTGCTGCTAAAGGATTTCGTAGAAAGTATTGACTTGGGTTGGGGGGGGGTTAATACTTTTGTAAATGAGAACTGTAAGTCCTTCATTAAAGAGAAACAAATGTCCTTGAAGACGAAAACATGTTTTGATTTATAAATCTGTTGAATTTATTGACTTAGGGAGGAAAAAGTTATTTCAATGGGTTTTAACATTTGGGGAGGTTACAGAAGCAAAATGAAAAAAAAAAATCAAGGCGGGTGAATACTTTCTGTAGGTATCGCCAGAATGCTGATGACAGGCAGTAGATCACGAGCAGCGACTCGAATCTGTGTCCTTTTCATTTCGAGGCAACGGCTGCTCCTGCTACGCCCGACACGTGAAGGACTGAAGCTCCCAGTGGGCAACGTCAACAGGGCGACTGATCGACAGCCGACAAACCAGTTAAATCCACAAAACACATCAGGCGGCAGCGGGAAGGTGTTGCTGACATTTTGCCGAAAAAGGGATTTTTTTTACGGACAAACAGTTAGAGCGTAAGATGTAATAAGAACAGGGTGAGAACAATGTAAGAGAACACGACTACATCAGTACCTGAATAAACGTTTCTCCAGAAATGTACACAAGTTCAAGTAAGGAAATGAACAGTTTGCGCCGATAAGCTTGCAGACAAGCCACAGACTGTAAAAATGCAGAGCACCGACTATAAACATCGAGACACAAAAGGCTACAGATGTATAAGCACAATATAGTCTGAACGCACTAACTGCGCTCTTGTTTCTTTCTTTCGCACATTTTAGGTTGAAATCGCCAGCGACGTCTCCCCACCTCCTCTTGAGCACTTCCAACAGATTTAGCGTCTTTAGACTCTTCTCTACGGTTTGTCCCCATCAAGTTGCCCAAGTTGTCCCTGCGCGCTCAAACTTTTGCCCGGATCTGTAGATGACGGGGACGCTGGCAGAGTTTGATACGCTCTATATTTATATAGACGCAGCACGGGCAGAACAAGGTGCAAAATGCAGTTCACGTGGTGCGGCAGAGCAAAGCCGACACGAAGGTACCGACGCGTCGTACAGACATAGTTGCCGTGCAGGAATGTTTCTTGTTTGGATACACAGACACTAGAGAGAACAAAGTTATGGCCTCCAAAGTTATTCTGGAAGTGAAAATTCAACAAACCTTCAAACTCCTGTGGAGAACATTGGACACTGCACACCACACACCGGACTGAGATTTTGTCCATCCACGGCTGAATTGACATGGGCCACGAGGGGATTTGGAAGGTTCCGGCTTTGATGTGTACCGTTGCGTTGCCGTGTTGGTCGGGACCCCCCGAGATAAGCGAAACACAAGCAGATGACGCGCGCTAATCTAACAAGTGTGGGTTATTAGTGGCTTCGAGTCAGGCCTGCAAAGGACCAGGGTCTCTGAAGACATCAAAGGTGTCCATGGTGACCGTATCACACAGGTTAACAACAGACAGGGCTAATATGCACCCTAACTGAAGCTGAACCGGTCATTTTTCCAGTCCGGTTGGGATGGTGCAGCCAAAGCGTAAAGGCGTCTTTCGGCGGAATCGAGACGGGTTCACTGACTGCCGCACGCTGCTATTTTCGATCTGTGACTAAACACAGGGACGTGGAACCGGGGTCTCCTCGGACTGCTCCTCGGCTGCCTCGCCCTCATCCCAGGCCAGCGTGACCACGGGCCTCTCGTACTGCTCCATGTTTCCGAAGACAGCGCGAACACGGAGGCGGCTCGCGGACCGCTTCCAAGTAACTGACGCAAAACAAAAAGGGGCCCTTTTTTCAGCATCCATCCATTTTCTTTTCTCTTTTACTGTCAGGACAGATTTAACTTTGTTAGCAAGCCCTGCTGTGGGTGTAGAAGGCCAGGCAAAGACAATGTGGTAGCTGCCATAATGCAGAATGTATTAGGACACAAATGAGCAAAGCCAGAAAGGATAAATGGAAATAAGGCCCTTTCTGCCAAGAAACGCTGCCTTCTTGTGACAAGGATAACCCCCAATGACCAGCCTGACACACCGCAGGGATGGTGTTCGCCCCACTTCTGCTGCGCAGTCCCCTCGACAGTCGTTCAGCTTCACGCCACCATTGAAAATCCGTTCTCCCTTCCTGCTCTCGGGGAGCTCTTGGGTATCAGTGGCCGCGATATCCGTCCATTTTCATAAACCACTTATCCCGAGCAGGGTCGCCGTCATCTGGAGCCCATCCTGGAATTGTAGGGCGTTAGCCCATGAAACTAGCCCCAGATAGGATGCCAGTCCATCACAAGGTGGCCACACACACACTATGGGCAACGTAGAGTGATCGAACTGCCTGGAACGCATCTTTGGACTGTGGGAGGAAACCAGATGGAGAACATGCAAACTTCATGCGCGCTGAGCCGGACGCAGAGAGAGAATTTAAGACAAGAAGGGGAAAGAAGTAGGCGGTAGGGTTTTATTCGGCACCGAGTGGAAGAAATGTGACAGGAAAAGACGACTTCACTGCCCTGTCTGTGACTCACTGTGACCATGTTATAGCTGAGCTGTGCAGAGACTGTGCTCCAGGCTGGACTGTTTTTCTTCCACATGGGAATCTATCAGCGAAACCAGGTCATCTGAGGTTTGGCAGATACAGGGATGTGTCTCAGACGGTGACTCCTGCACACACAGTCTCTCCTACTGCTGCCCTGCCTGCCTGCGAGGTCAGCCCCCTGCTGCCCATCTCGAACCCCCTGTTCAGCGAAGTCCTGTCTTGTAAGGCTCTCGCTCTCCCTCACAAGTCCCGGCAGTAACAGTGTGCCAGTGCCACTCCAGTGCCATTTTGGGCCACTTGGGTGCGACTTGCAGGTTTTCTTTGAAGAAAGATGTGTGGGGTGGTGGTGGTGGAGGCGGTCGGGGGGGGGTGCGGTCTAGCTAAGCCGGCGGACGATAATGTTGCACATCTGGTGGACTGGCTGTTTGCCGTCCATCGTGATAATTTCCATCTGCGGTGCTCGGCCACTAGAAGCAAGATCATTGTCTGGGTGGGGTTGCAGCACATGGATAGGACCAAGCTGGATCCATGTGTTTACCCTGGAGACCTCTGCGAGGTAAACACCAGCCAGAGCAGATACACGATCCCCATGTGTGTGTGTGTGTGTGTGGGCAGTGTGTACATGACTAATATAACCTCCTAATAAGGAGTATAACCACCTTGGTCATTTACAGATGCTTCAATCCATACTTCATACAAGACATGAAGCGTGCAGAGTTGCACCATAAAGCCTCCAGGTCTCCAGAGAATGAGAGTAAAATCAGCTTTTCTGCTCTGTGCTTCAGAACTTCTTCTCAACATTCAGTGATATTTAGATCAGTTGGAAGTTTCAGACTTTGTCCTCACAGCTTCAGGTTTTCTACTCTGTGGTTGTTTTTGCAGGTGTTCCGTTGGTCTCGTCCTCCTTTTATCGACGAGGCTGGAACCGTGGCCACTGATTTCCGTTCTCTGGGAGTTTTCTTGCTCGCGCTGTCATAGATGCGGGTTACCGTAGCGGTCACATCCGTTTCGTTCTCGCGTGAAATCACAGAGCTTAGACCCCGCCTCTGCTGTGGCGCCACCGATCTGCCCCTCGGGTTGCTCCAGCAAGAGGAGAAATGCTGTATAAATGGTTAAAGAAGTGCAAGCTGCTCTAGATGAAGGTGTCGGAATTCTTACCACAGTCGGCAACTTTTACGCTCTAGTCTGACAAAAGACACCTGCAGTTTATACACCGACCATCTGACCCCTGTCCCATTACTTTGTTTTATGAACTGATGCTTCCAGAATCCTGTGCGCTGCCTCTTTCGATCATTGTTTTCCTAATCTTTTCGGGCCCTTTTTTGAAGAAAATGTTCCCACGAGGATAATAAATCTGAAAAAAGACATTTAATACTTTGCTTTCTAAAATGCAGAAATTGGATTAGTGTGACTTCTCCCGAGTTTTTGGTTGGGACGGTTTAGGAATCAGAAAGACGGTTTGCTTTGTCACAGTCAAATGGACATGTTGTTAGTAAGTTTTACTGCGGAAATAGAACTTCTTTTTAGTTTGCAGGGCTGCTATTCTTCTCGCAGTGTTCATAGCTTCCAAAAAAACAACAACATAAGCCATCCCCTCCAGGTAAGGGACAATAAGGGCCGCAGACAGGTCAGTCTCACCTGAGGACGGGGAACGCAAACGGTAGAAAAATGACACGTTTGGTGTTTGTTAGCTACGGAATCGTTCCTTATGTAACCGGAATGCTGGCCATTACGTGACATCTGTGGGGGTGTAAATCTGATGTTAGCGAACATTAGCTTGCATGACTTCAAACCACCTTTTGGGTCGAGGATTTGGACCACGATGCGTCGCCACAGGCGTCGGCTTCTCGGCCTTTTCTCCAGCCGCTGCGTCCCTCTTCCGGTCTGCGGTCGAATCGCTGCAAGTCCTGCATAAGAATTAGGAATGATTTTGCTCTTTTCGCAAAATGAATGTTATTTTTAAAGCTTTTAGCCCGGTGTTTGTCAGGTCTCGTTCGGCGTCACGTGTCTGCGGACACCAGCGGACACCAGCGGACACCAGCGGACACCAGCGGACACAAGGCCCCGTTGGCTGCCTGGAGCTCGCTTCTCCATATTGCTCTCCTCTCATGTAACCGTGAGCTGGAGCGATCCAGGTTCAGGCACCCGGCGTGAGCCCAGACCTGGTGCACGTTGTCCTTCATTATTATTCATTGCTGAGTCGATGCCCTAATGCTAAGTCAGTTACAAGTTTATCTATTTGCACAGCTGGATTTTTTTCTGGAGCAGCTCCAGTTGCTCAGAAGCACCTTGTTCAAGGCCGACACAGCGTCCCCGACGGTTCCAAATCCAAGCGTATATATAAATCCCCCGTAATTTCCGCAGGTTGAATGTTTAGGCACCATTAATGGATGGGCGAACCCCGGCCATTAAGAGTAATGCATAAAACAAGCTTGTTTTTTACAACTGGGTTCAGGCCCCCCTGGGGAAGGCAAGTCGACTCACGCGGACTTCACTCTCTGCCATCGTGTTCGAGCCAGAAATCCACAAACTTTTCATTTCACTCTATATATACAATGTTGTTTATGTACTCTAGAACGTTGTATAGAGGACGGAAAATAATAGGGCGAGGAGGAAAACATGTAAAAAGTGAAAGCGAGTGTGATTTTGACTGAAAAAAACTCGGAGATTAAAGAGATCTCCAGATTCTTGCAGATGAATTCTGCCAGGCGAAGGTACTGGCTACCATTAGCACTGCTGAATAGATCACAGCCATCATCTGGGACAGACAGCAGACCCACCTATGTCGACTGCTCCTGGGATCCTGGGAACCTTGACTTATGGTTTGCTTAGTAATATATTTAATAATAGGTTTCGCAGACCTTGAAAACAACCAGAAAGCCTCAAAGGCACATTATCCAGAAAGAAATCACAGTGTTGCACAGTCCTGTCTAGCACAGCGTAACAATTTTGCAAAAAAAATTTAGCACATTGATGCAAATATCAGCATTTTTTGTAAGAAATGTCGATAGTCGTACTGCGGAATAATTTCCCAGAATGCAAAAATAAACTGAGCACGAAATGAGAAAAACAACCGCCGGATACACCGAAATGCAGCAATGCAGCAGTACGATTTATACAAACAAAGAGGGCCGTTCTCCAGCTCAGCTGCCCTCTGGTTCTGTCTGTATGGAATTCATCCTTTGCTGTGTACAGCCGTTGCTGTCCTGGGAAATGTTAAAAAGAAAAACGAATTATTTAGGAAAGCGTCCTGCGGCTCTGAGGCACGGCGTGTGTGCGGTTAAAAAGAGGTTGTTTTGTTTCAAACTCGGGTAGCGGCGGCGCGGCACCGCAGGCCGTCAGGTGGCTGGTTCAGATCCCGGTCAGTGCCCAGGCGGAGAAACGTTGCACAAATGTCTTACCTGCATTTCTTTCAACGTTTACACTCGTAGGTGTTGCTGGTAAAAGGTTCCGATGAGCAGCGCAGCTACGCTGAGGGCCGAACAAGAAGAAGAATGTAATATTCCGCCCAGTGGTGCAAATCCACTGCAGAAGCACTTTATATTAACAATGACGGCTAGAATATGGACTATTTAATCGAATACAACAAAACTTCATTATATCGGTGAGTTTGGCCCTTTCCCATCGCCGGTACAAATGCATCCTAATGCTATTATTTGACGCTAGTTGCACAACCTAAAAGGTGAACCGCCAATAGCGGAATATATCTACCTTGCAATTTTGCACTTTGCGTTATCAAAAACATTAAATAGGCTGGATTAAAACTGTATTTGCACGTGTTACTAGGGCCTCAAGAGCCGGCAGAGGGTTATAACCCGGCAGCGGCGGCAGCAGAGAGTCGTTTCCATCGACGGGACCGAAGACGGGCGAGCGGCATTCGACGGACTGAGGCCAGACAACAAAGGGCCGTCTTGGTAAAGAGTGTTTATCCATTCCTGGTTAAAACACTCCACCTCCATCTTGATAAGACACATAAAAGAGCTGCCGAGAAACGAAAACAATCCTCAGACGGCGGAGCGTTTGCTGCGAAAGCCGCGGTTCCTCGCTTGCCCTAAGTGGCTGTCACAGCCGACGGCGAGGGGGAGGGGGGGCCGGGGTCACACGGAAGGTGAACGGGGAGGAAAGCGGGACACGTCTGTTTATGTGATCAGGAGATCCGTTGCACTGGAATGACCTCGCCTTCAGCCTTGAGAGTATCGACGTAATACGCGACGAAGAGTGTTTATTTATGTAGGATTTTCCGTACGCTCAAAGGTAGGCCCTTTTCTTTCTGTCTCCCGACATCCCTGCGTGGAGGTCTAGTGGGTGCACGTCATCATCAACGCCGGCGGGGCCTTTTTTATTCCAGCCGTAACGCGGTGACGCTTCTCTGATGCGCCCAGGAGCTCCGAAGCGCCTGAAGGGGGCCTTTGTGCTGCTGGGGCCACACGTGCACAGCGCTGGGCTTGTCTGTCCACCACCAAGTGGCCCACAGTCACCCTCCAAACTCTCATCTTTGCACATCCTCTGTGTGCACAAGGCCACGGACCCCTCGTATGACACGACAAGTGTGAGCTGAATCCCCCGAAACGTTAGGAGATATGCAGCTGCGCTTTGGAGAGGGTGGCCACCCCTCTCGGTGCGGTTAGATCCTGGACTAGACGCGGTCTCCCACCGAAGGAGAAAAGCTGACAGCGTAGAAACACCGACGGGCCCTGCGACGGAAGCAAAACTGATTGGAAATGGTGTAAAACTGTTTGTTCTCGTTTCCATGGAGCTTTGACAGATTGTGCTCTTTATTGCTTTTATTTCGAGGGGTTTAAAAACCGCTTTCTCCAGGCATTGTGTCGGGGCCTTCAAACCGTCTGTAGCTGCGGTTTAACGCCGTGCCGGCGCTCATTTATTCCTTTGGAAACCGTTCGCTTCCTGCGCGGCGGCGTGAGGCCACACGCCGAACAAAAGTCCGTCGTGCGTTTACTGTTCAAAATTCTTAAACCCGTCGTAATCCGGCCTTTTCAAAGCATCCGAAAACGGCTGCGGCGTTGTGAGCGTCGCCTTGTGCTCGCGAGCGCACCTCCTGGTCGGGTCAAAGCGCGCTGGCGGGAGTTGAGAGAAGAACCCACTTCTGGCACATTACTGCGTATTAGCGACAATGGAAGCTCTCCTGACGTGAGGCAGCACGATCCGGCGCGGTAAAATAAATACTGCGGTAAAGGCGGTCCTTGTCCTGAGGCCACCGAGAGACGGAGGACTGTAAAAGACAAACGTTTCCCTCATTCACGTTTCCCTTTGCTTTGCTTCTCTTTCAGTTAATTCCCTGCTTAGCTCAACCTTCCTGCTGCTCTTATTGTGCTTCTAAGCACAGTGTGTTTAGATGGAGGGTGGGGGGGGAGGTTCCACTGGGATATTGCCAAGGGTGCAGCCTTCTACCCCCCAGGGTATGTCTGTCTGCCCTTTGTCTGCTCGGCGTCTCACCCAAACTACATCGTAGCTCGCACACGACCGCATAAGCAAAAGCCCGCAGGCCTCGACGCTACCTGCGCTATCGTCCACCTTGACCTGCACCGTATAAAGGAACTATTTGGTGCTGATGCCGCCGATATTAATACGCAGCGCAGCGTATGAAGGGGGTTCTCAGGTGGGGTGCAGGCCCAGACTTCCCAGGCTGCCCTTTCATCTGTCCCCAACGAAAAGATGCAGAAGGAGGACAGGACCCTGTGTACCTTTACAATTATTTTTATTTCCCTTTGGCTCCAGATTTTGGCCGGAATCAAACAGGATGAGTTATTAACGCTCCGTAAACGGCCCAAACAAACACCGGAACGGGAGAACGATCCGGATGGGTGAAAAACGAATACGATCGCAAAGAGAATCGATTGTCTCATGAGTTAGAGACATATTTTAGGGAGAAAAAGAATGTTGGGGGAGGTCCAGAGCAGAGGAGAGAGGGGGATGGAATAAAAGAAAGAACGAGCGGAGAGGGGGGGGGAAGAGCGGCCGCCAGCAGGACCGTGGAATTCAGCGTGCGGACGGCTGGACCGGCGTTCCCTCCGTTTCCCCCGAGACCCCCAGACGGACGCCCGTCCTGCTACCTGGACGCCGAACCCTCCGCACAGGTGCTGCCAGTTTGACGCATAAAGACACACAGGGACTTTACTTAAGGCACCTGAGGAGACCACGCAGATGCAGACGCAGTTGCACGTTTAGCGGTAGCCACGAATCTGTGAACACAGAAGCTCGCTGGGGAACAAACGCGGATCGAGGAGAGGACCGTACGAAAGCTGAGCGTCGCGTTGCGGGAAAATAAAGCGGCGTTTCTGACAACGCGGGTGAGCGAGATCCGTCAGGAACCACCCGCAGAAGGAGTCTGTCCGAACACGGGGGGGCGCCGAGTTAATTCACGCGCTAATGGCCGCCGTTTGGCGTCATTACGATGTATCGCATCTCAAGATCCCCCCCCATAAACAGAGCATTTAAAAGCTAATGGGCAGAGAAAAGGAGTCTGGGAAAAAAGAAAAACAATTTATTGCTCTTATCATTGACACGGCACAGCAGAACGTGGGCTTTTGGAGGCAGGTAACATCTGATATAAATTATGGCTTTTTTCTGTTCCGAGCTCGGCGTTTTCGCTGGGAATTCGCCTGGGGAGGACAGAGGGCCGTTGACTGGCGCCGAAAGAAGGACACGCTCACAAAACAGGTACGCGGGAGAAAGTTTTGAGGTGACTCACAAACGCTTACAGCCTCAAAGCAAACAAACAACGACCCTCACAAAGGAGGCCTCTACTCCTATTACTGTATTTATTTTATAGTTTAACTGTATATGCATATTTTTTCTGCTTACAGTGCCTCTGACCCATAAAGAATGGAGTAAAGTCAGATGGAGTCCAGATGTTCTGGTTCACTATCAGCAGGTTCACCTGCGGTCGGCAGTTTGGGGACCGACGCCGGAGCAAAGTGCTCCAACCTGCAGCGAGGAAACTGGCGGCTGTTTCAGCTCTGATGACGTTTCAGGTTTCTGCTCGGTTTATCCACGTCTCATAAAGGGCGTCCTGGACGTTAATGAACTTCAATGTTGACCACCGTTTTGCACTATCAGCATTTTCTTGGCCGTGAACTTTACATCACCGAGTCCCTCGACGTGACAGGTTAACAGTCGATCATCACGTGATCTTGTTAATAGTTAATAGGATCGATAGTTTATTAATAGCGTCTCCAACGGCAGTCATAACCGTAACACCTCGACACGCAGCCGCGCTTTTCACAGGTTAGTCGCACCTCTTCCCTTTGTGTTTAAAGACCTTCTGCTCAGCGAGGCGTGTTTTGGATTCCGTTGTTGTAGCAGAAATGTTTAAATGGCAGAAAGACAACGTTTGAACAGGTCCGGGGAGAAAAGCGGCCTTTGTTCCTGCACAAAGACTTTTTTGTTTTAAAAACCTGCATAGCACATGTTACGGTTTCCGTCGCTGTAACGGCGAATATACCGAAACATCTCCTCAGTTAACCGCTCCTCGCGACGTGCGTTCAGCCGCTTCCCGCATACCTCGTAAGAATGGATGTTCCTGAGGGTGAAAGCCTCTCAGGTGCAGCGCGTTTGGTGGCTAGTGAAGGATAAAGCCTTCCTTCACCATCGCTGTTGTATTCGCTTTCAAACTTTGTATTTGCATTTAATACCTGCTGGCTACTAATTCATAAATGTTCCCCTGTGGAATACTCACAATAAACCCGAAACGGTCCGTCGCCAGATATTTACTAGCGAACCGTTCTTCGGCGGACCTTGACGCACATCCACACATGGTAGCCAGGTGATGGTTCCCTGGCAACCGTTGTTTGTCCACACAAATAGAAGAAGCCGACTTTGGCCTGTAAATCTCCTACTGGTAGGGTTATACGCACCGGCCGAGACTTTGGCCAGGAAGCCCTGGTGACAAACAGCAGGACCATTTCCTGGAAAACACAGTACCGTCTCCAGCAATTGGGAAGACTTAAAGTTTCATGCTAAACTTGTGGAAGACAAGCTGTCTAAAAACAACAAGAAACACGTATGAAAACGGTCACTCGGAGCAACAGGGTCTTCATACGTTGATCGTACCGACCGAACGGTTTAGACAGGAAAAGGTACATGGATTTCTCCTCCGTCACGGGAAACAGTCTTTTTATTTCACTGTCTGTTGATCCGAAAAGGAGACGTCTGTCAGTTGCCTTTGCTTGCTGAGAGGTTTGCAGAAGTACTGGCACATAAGCAGGTGCCGCCCTCTATAACCACTGTATTTTAAGTTGCTTATGTCATAAATCAGCGTTCTGTTCTACACTTAGTCGCTCCTACTGCGCTGGAGTCCAGGCCAAAGTGCTGATGATAAATATTACAAGTTTATGTTAAAGAACGAAACAGAAAACGGTATGTTAAATACAGCTTTGCACAGTTTGTTTCTGATTTTGTGGCTTTTAGGCTGAATCCGAGATCGTCTTTCACCACCAGGACCGGTGACAGCGTCTTCAGGGAGAGGATGTATTGTGTGAAAATGTGACGGACAAGCGGCAATTTGCAGTAACCCGAAGGGACAAGTAGATTGTCTGTAGCCGAGATGAAAGTCGACCGTAATTTTCGGGTGAATGGAAGCCTTTCAGTTCAGAAAGGAAAGCCCCCCCCTTCGGGGAGCCAGGCGGGACCGACAGAGACGAATGACAATCTTCAAACCGTTTCGACAAATTGTGCGCCGCGTTCGTATTCGCAGAAGTCGAGGAATAAAAGCCCAGCGTTTAAACCATTCGGCGTGAGATCCGCGGCGTCGCTCGACCAGCGAAACGGAGAAAAGCAGGCAGCCGACGAAGACCGCAGGCCCGGCCGTGTTGACCCGCCCCGCACCCCGCACCCCGCACGCGTCTCGCGTCTCGCGTCTCGCGTCCCAAGATGCTCGCTAACCTCATCTGAAGTTCGCTTGCCTTCCCGTGTTGCCCTGGGCTCTGACGGTATCTCAGCATCAGCAATAAGTGTTTGCTGAACTCTGCCTTATGTCTGAAGATTTAATAAAGATAAAAATGGGCTCCATAAAATCCGTTTTGTTTACAGTAATAATGTGTGTTTGGTTATACACATTAGCACAATGTTAATTAAAGGCTGGAAATGTACTTGACGTTGCGTCGCGGGCCGGAATTCCCCCGTCTTCTTAACCGAAGCAAGCTGTGGAGCATTAGATCTTACCGGCGAGCCACACAGGGAGACTTCAGATGCCTCCGTACAGTTAGGGAGGAATGTAATGGTGCATCACGTTGTTGAAATGAGCTAACATCTTCGTCCAAACCGAGCCGTGATCTGTGTACGGAGATGCGCGCGGCGGTTTACCGGTTTACAAAGCGGGGCATTGTAACCGCACCGATCTGAGGTGAGCGTCTTGTTTCGGGGGAACGACAGCGGTCGGATTCATCCCGCTACACTGGAAGGTCTGAGCGCCGGGCTCCCGGTCACCTCCGGCCCTGCGAGGCTGGGGTCTCCACCGAGCGATGACAATTCGGATACGTAGTCGTGAAAAGAGGAATGCCGGACAGCTCGGGCGTGCGGACGTGCGCCGCGCTACCTTTCTACGCCCTCGTTCCTGCTTCTGGTTCCTGGATCCCTGCTTTCTTGCTCCGAGCAAGTTTAAACGCAAGAAGTTGCGGACGTCCGAGTCACACGGGGCAACGCCAACGCCCGCTGGCTGAGGTCTTCGAGGGCTTGATGGGAGCCGGTGCAGCTATCAGGGTTCCAGCTCAGGAAGCTTTCACTAAATTCCTCCAGGGACGTGCTAACGTCTGTCTGCAGCTAAGTTCTGTCAACATGCAATAAGAGACGCTCCTCACCCACCCTACATGTCAAAACAACTGCAGAGGTAGAGGGCTTTGTGCACGTCGCCACGATCAGTCCTCAGACACCTGAGCGTGAAGATGTACGTCATCCGCCTGATAAGAGATGGTTTGCGAGACAGGCCCTTGCAGCAGGTGTCAAGACTGGACAGATGGGTCTCTGCCGGCCCCTCTGGGCCTCCTTCTTGCCGAGGAATAAGAGGAAGCTCGACGCGAAAGATGTGTAGATTACGTTTCTGACGCAACAGGTCGCTGAGATAAGCAAATGGTGCCTCCTGGTGCGACTGATCCTGACAACTGATAGACAAGACAGATGGAAAGGAGCAGGAATCAGTCGTGTCGTAAAAGCATATTTCAGGCTGGTTGCTCCGGTGCGCAGAAAGCTGTACAGCCCCCCTACCGCGAGCACGAGCTTCTCAGGTGCTGGCCGGAGAACATTAAGACAGTCCTGAAAACTCCCTCGAGGGTCGAACCTGTGCGTACAGTGTCAGTTGCTTCAGCAACCTGAGAAAAACACCAAACCATCTGACATCAGCTGGTGCCGGTAAAGCAAACAATGGAGCTAATGCAACTATGATTCATGAGAAATTATAAGACTTTAGCTTTTGACACGGCTCACAGTGACGGCTAATGTTCCTTTCTGTAGCCATGGAAATAGCTGGCAGCCCCTCAGCAATTGTGGTGGTTCAAGAGAACAAATTAGTGTTTTATTGAGGGTCTTTGTTTATTAAACAGTTGGGTTGCCAGTGCGAGTAGATGTAGCTGCATTGTGGGCATGTATGTGGGCCTTTGTGCGGAGAAATGTCAACGTTTGTATACATGTACAGTCTGTGAGAAAAAAATTGTGACGCGTCTGGAATTATTTGAATTTTCTTACACCTGGATTTTGGCTTGAATGGCTCCTAAATTGTGTTTCGGTCTTTATCTGCAAAAGTAGTGAATAAAATGCAATTTAACAAACAACCCGCAACATTCCAATATCTACACTGAGAAAATGGTTTGAACGACCAAGGCGACTGATGCGAAAAGTTGACGTGTTGAATGAAGGGCGACTGGAGACTGGAGCGGCGGTGAACCAGGTGTTTCAGTCAGTTCAGGTGTAGGTTTGACCTACTTTAAGGTACGTGAAAAACACAGAATCTACTCTTCACAACAGTATTCTGTTGAAACGCTATATGGCTTCATCAAAAGTGCTTTCAAAGCACCTCAGATAAAGAGTTTTTGAAGCTCAGAGCAGTGAAAAGGGCCAAGAAAGGATTTCTGAAAACTGGAGCCTCCATCAGTTTGCAACGAAGCGGAAACGTTGGTCCCGGACTAAACTCAGCATCGTTCCTGCTTCCCCTAGGAGTAGAATCCTGCAAAGGTCAGTGCAGGGCAGGTTCTACTAGACCCACGTGCGCAATATGCTGAGCAGATAAACTCAAAACAGCGCATACATAACACTGGTGTTCATGGGCGCTTCCATGGAGGAAACCGCCGCTCTCCAAAAAAAACACCGCTTATGACAGCCTGTTCCACCGTAAATCCACACGGCGTAAAAACAGCGGAGAACAGCACCGGCTTCCAACGGCGAAGTTGGCGGAGGGGATCTGAAGATGTGGGGCTGCTCCGCTGCCTCAAGGCCCGGATGTCTCACAGTCACCCGAAGGGCCGGTGGCTTCCGAGTCGCACCTCGAAATTCCATGGCAGAACGTCCGCTTGCGCGCCTGTGATGCGAAACCCAGATCGAGTCACATCTGAGTCCTGACCCCCCGTGCCCCGGGACGCCGCGGTGTGATCCGGAGCAGAGGCACGGACCAAAACACCCCCCCGGGTCTCATCACCACTACAGAAAGCGTTTGGTTTAGGTTGTTACCAACAGAGGAGGTTCTGCACCTTTCTAAATATAGGGATTTGCATGTTTTTCCATCTGTTTAATCCGTTTGTTCGATAAAGATACGGCGGCATTTTGTGTTAAGCAACCGTTAGCTCGCACACACACACACGCACGCAGGGCGGCACGTGGTCGGGTGCGCAGGACCACGCAGCGCTGCGACAACCTGCGCCAGGACGCCTCGGCGGTGTCAGACGCAGACAGCGGGGCTTCATTAGCACTTTCACACGACGGCGGGGCGTCTCGCTGCCTGCGCGGCGGAGACGCCTCAGCGGCCTCCACGATCGCCGGGAGATGACAGATAGGAAACAAGGGCCCCTTTCTGCCCCCCCCCCCCCCCCCCAATAGGTACCTGTTCGATTTGCCAAAGCGTGCGGCGGATGGCGAGTCTGCAAAAAGCCGGANCCCCCCCCCCCCCCCATCAATAGGTACCTGTTCGATTTGCCAAAGCGTGCGGCGGATGGCGAGTCTGCAAAAAGCCGGAGGGTTCCAGGGTGTCCCGCAGAAGGGATTTCCCCGGAAAAACAGGGACATCAAATTAAATACTGCAGGACTTGTTCCCTGGGGTTGTTTGATGAAGGTTTGTTCTGATGGCAAAGAGAACTTTTTTGTAAATACATACAGTGCTGTGCAAAAGTCTTAGGCTGGTAACTTGAATGTGTGTTGAGAAGTACAGGTAGATTCTTATCCACCATCAGGGGGGTTTCTGGTTGGTCCCAAATTCATTGTGCAGCCTGAGAATGACCTCAAACACCCAATCTCAGTCATACACAACTATCTTCAGCGACAGATGGTATGGTCCCCACAGAGCCCTCATCTCAACATGATCAAGTCGGTCTGGGAGGACATGCAGAGACAGTCAAAGTGTGCAGAAGAACTGTGGCCAGTTTGGAAGAACCGACCAACCTTGACCTTAAACTGCATGCAAGTTTGCATAAGAGAATTTAAAGGCAAAGGGTGGTCCCACCAAATATTGATCTGACTGAGGTTTTATTTGTCTGCTGCACTTTTTAGAAGGTTTATTGATTAATAAGTATTCGTGGCATTATTTCTGGAACCGTCCTCGCTTTATAGCATTTTTCCCACAGGTGCTCAAGACTTTTGCACAGGACTGTATGTTTGCTACTCATTTATACACCATTGTCTGAGCGCTGGGTAAAATTTCCTTACAAAGGAGCCAGGCCCATTCCGCCACCATTCAGGCTTTACTTGGTGCCGTCTCCGGCTGCCCTCGCCACTTTTTCCTAGATTAAGCAGAAGAAAAGACAGGCCCTGCGTTGCCACCTGACAGCGCAATTCACAGTGATTTAGGTCTGAAAGAAGCAGAGCCCGGAGGCCTGAGCAGAGCTGGTATTGCATTTCCATGCCTGTCTCTTTCTGCCCTTACAGGTTCACAGTGATAACAGCGATAGTCGTACAGGGGAGGTCTCGAGCGGAAATGAATGAACAATGGCCTTTATTTTCCCTAACACACACACACCTTTGGGAGATTTATGCCGGTTGTGCAATGGCACTGGGCTGTAAGTTTGAATCTCACATAGTTTTATGTTGAAAAAGGTGATTTACTGAGCCTCTTCAAGGGTTGGGCCCGTTGTTCCCTAATTTCTGCGGTTGATAAGGAACAGATTGATGACGGGTAGGAACTAAGTGAGCAGATCGACCCAGGTGAGAGAAAGAGCGAAGGTGTCGCTTGAGCAGATGAGGGTTCAGGACGAGACCCATCAAGAAATAATAAGGTGCTTGATAAGGCACTTGCGTGCCGCACCGGTTACCACAACAAATGCTAGTTACACACAGAGAACATTGTTTTAACTGGAAAAAGGAGTTTTCGTCTGACATCTTGAGGGCAGCAGGAGGGGAGCTGGTTTGATGAGTAAGATCCTAAGGATTTTCAGATGTACTAACAAGATTTTACCGTATTTCAGAGCAGCCGGCGTGTTCCGAATTTTCCTCGCCTAACCGGCGCGCTTCTCAACAAAGCCTCCGCGGACCCTTCAGGTCCAACCCTCTGCAACCGCCGAACTGTTATCTCTAGGGCCTGTTAGCAGTGTCCAGCCATCCTTTGAGGTCACAAGGCTTTGAGGAGCACCGAGAGCCAGGCTGGTCAGGCAGGGACAGCACCGCTGCGGCTGAGGTCAACTGTTCCAGGCTGGATCCCGGCCCCTGGCACGGCCTCTGCGGGCGGATTAGCGCGCGCCGTGCCAAAGACAATGCTGCTGTGTTTCAAGAATTTACGAACTGACTGACACCAGCTGGGTGCACACAGAGACCCACGAGGAGGTGGACGTGTGACGTCGCACCACTTTGTGCGATGCCGATGCCGACGCTAGCTGCGTTTTATGGTCTTGGAGACGGCTTGCGGTTAAGTCAGTGGTAGTTTTATCCTCGCATATCGCCCGTAGTGACCGCCCCTCCCCCCAAAACCAACACGGCCCTCTCACAAGACCGCCGGTTTCATCCCCCCCGGTCACCGCCTTACTGTTGCCCAGCTGTAATCCCCTTCATTAGCAGTGATAGATCTGCTTTGTTTTGTGCTGTGAGCAAATGTGAGCCAGAAGCTGCCAAACCCGGTCTTGGGACAACCAGGCACAGGTAAACAAATTACGGTGACGCTTCTGCCGGCTTTAGGCGCCTGGAATTTGCAGTATGTGCTGATGTCGGAAAGTGAAAGGTGAGACGCAACCAAAAGTGCAAATTAGAAAATAATAGAACGAACGAATCGATCCGTTCTTGGGGGGAGCGAAGCGACAAATTGCTGTTGGCAGCTGAGTTTTACAGTGGCAGCGAAATCGCCTGCCTAAATTTGCAGGTTCAGCCTTATCGTCTGCAGGAAAGTCAATATTTAAAAGAGAGCACAAAAGATGTTTTAATTTGACTTACTGGTTTTGGCACCAGTGTTATGCTATGTATGTCAATAAATGTAATGCAGATAGAGAAGAAAAGGCAAACGGACATGAAGAGTATCGCTTTACAGTTTGGCACGGCGTTAGGAAGTGGAGGTGGAAGTGCTCGGATTTCAGACGTAGCGTTTTGACCTGGACAGCTAACATGTAGGCTCGGTGGGGGGGAGGGGGGGTGAACACTGTTATTTCGGAGAGTTTTTTTTTCTTTTTCCTCACCTGGCTACTGTTGCTATGTTGTTCTACAGAATCATACAGGACTCTGCTGAGGTGCCAGAGACAAAAACCCAAGCGCCGCATGAGTGAGAGCGTGAGGGGTCATGGGTCAAAGTGTGTGCTGCTGTAGGAATGAACACATTTGTTTTTAAAAGAATAAATAAATACGAATTGTCAGCCCTGGGACATTTATCATTTTGCCCGGGTGAATTATTGCAACGCTGTTTGTCCCACTCAGTCCCAAACAATTGTGTACCTGCCCTGGCTTTATAGTTGCGGTTATTCTGATGCTATTCATTTTCTTGTATTTTCTCATTTGAAATTATTCATCAGTTTGAGAGTGAACTAAATGGCCACCAGCAAAGCAACCCCCCCCCCCGCCGCCGCCATCCCGTACGGCCCCAGCTGGTGTCAGCCAGAGACCTCAGGGAGCTCCTTCCCTTCTCTGCTGAGCTCTCAGCTTAATCTGCTTTCCTGTGTCAACCCGCACACTCCGCACCGGGACGTCGCCGCCACCGCTCAGGAACCCCTCCGCTGAGCTCAACGCACTCACGTACCCCACATGCTGACCGTTTGCACCTGCACACGCACGCATACCTGGAGAAGGTGCCCAGAAGCCACTGCCGCCGAGACCCCGCTCGCCTCTTACAGTCCATAACTTTTACGCAAACATCCTGGCAAATTTTCAGTTGTGCACAACTGGACACCGAGACACTCCGAATGGAGGATAAAACGCCTGTGTCAGACAGCACACACAGGGCTGTTCTCACCCACACCTGAGCGCAGGCTGGCAGGACAGGTGTGCTGTGTTTGTACAGAGCAGCTGCTGCAGCGCTAGGTGTCACCAGCTCTCCCGAGCTGTGGACAGGTATGAACATTTGCTTTTATCTGCGATACCTTACAGCCCTTTGGCCGTGTTTTCTCCGTTCTGCACTGGCAGGGCACGGAAGGTGCGGAGAGCTGAACTGCTGTGGGACGAGAAAAAGCGAGAAGTTCTCGCTGAGTAGAGCGGAGCCAAACTTGAAATGTAACCGAAATGTATTCGTGAAGAGTGTCCTTCTGAAGGGCAGCATGTGACTGTACTTACACCAGTCTCACTCAAAGTCCCCCTCCCCTCCCTCAGCCAGACTTCTGCAGACCACCTTAAGTTTAGTCCCGCCCACAACGTGCTGGCTGCGGCTGGAAAGCGCCCCGACCCCGGTCCTGCACTGCCCCCTACAGCTTCTCCTCCGCAACTACACCGCATTATTTCTTAAGGTGGAGCTAAGGTGTTAGCCTTCCGCCGTTTTCCTGTGCAGGCTTATTGACTTCACTCCAGCCGAGTAATTTTACTTTAGAATGAAAAAAGGAATCCTGCATATATACATGTTGGGCAGATTTTTGGGAAGATCTAACAGAGCGACTGAGGAGAAGGCCTGCAGGACAACTACGAGGGGATGCAAGTCCTGCAAACTGACCACGCGAGGATCTCCAGTAGAACCAGTTCTTTCCTCCTCAGAGAAGTTTAAAAGAACGGAAACGTACAGAAACTCGCACCTCTGAGACAGTGGAATTGCAAAGAATGGCGAGAAACATTTCGGTCTCCAGCCAGAGGGACATTAAACTGAACCGTCTGCGCTGTTGGCTGAAGACGCCACAGGCGAAATGCTGAGGTTTGTATGAGTTGAGGCCTTTCTTCCTTGCATTCAAAGGACACTTTGTGTGTTTGGAAAGGTACCACTAGGACGTTTGAATCCAGCAACGGCTGATAAAAGCCCAGGGGTCCACGTTGCGGGTAACTGTCAGGTGACGTCACCGCAGCTCCACGAGGTGCTCACCGAACCCCAAGGAGGGTGTGGAGAAAAACACCCCGGATCCGATGCTGTTCTGCACAGAAGGAGACTCAGAGACTCCGGGCTGCTGAATAAAGTTTAAACCAATCTGCCGGCACGGACAGCACACGCAGAAAAGATCTGAAAAGCTTTGTGACGATGAAAGGGCCGACACGTCAGATCGCTTTAATCCTGGGCGCTAAAGTAAAGAGGCCCTGGAGAGATTAGGAGCACAATGACAAGAGTGGACACAGATAACAGAAAGGAGACACACTCCAGCGCCCAGGAGGAAAGCTGGACTCTCTTGCTACCTTCAGGAAGCACACATCTCCGGTCAAAGGAGGACAGACCGATGTCCATGTCCAGACATGAATGGAAATGCGTCCGCAAACTCACACAATGAAGTGGACTTCGGGGAGCGGCTAGTGGGAAGGGGCGGTCGGCCCGAGTGAGCTGGCGTGATTGAGAGCTCACAATGCGCTTACAATCAGAGGGATCACAAAGGAACTGGGAACTGGAACTAAGTTCCGTAACCTGTTGACCCCTCTGATGGTGGCCAACGCGCAGGACCGGTGCTGGGGGGACTGGCTTAGCAAACATAAGATGCGTAAAAGACTGATGTAGCGTTGAAATGGCCCTGCAGCGCCCCGACTACGTGAACAGAAAAGAGAAGGAGGTTAACGTGCAGTTGCTGGACAGTAGCCGGAAGAAAAAAGGCACCTGTCACACAATAAAAACGCACAGAAGCAACACCGGTGACCCTCCGGTTCGACTCCGCTCTCAGTTTCGCCATGAAAGACAGCGGTTGCTGCAATGTCCTCCTCTCCAGCCTATCCGTGCGCCTTCACTTTGTGTGAGACTTGTGCCTTTCACCTGGTACGGCGCTGCCCCGGGGCTTCACCTTCCAGAGGAGCCGATTTGACTTGTACTGTTGCTCAGGTAACCGTGCTGCGGTTGCGGGCAAATAAATAACTTTTGTCCGCTGAAATGTATTAGTAACGTACCTTCCGTTCACCTCAACTGCACGTCGCCCCTATAGTCGCCGGGTACGTTAATCATCTATCCGCAGACGGGCAGCTCAGCTGCGGCTCGGCTTAAGGTCCGTTCAGCTGAAAGGCGGTAAGGTCACCCAGCGTGGGGGCTGGGCATCCGCTGCGGCTGCATTTTCTGATGAGAGCAGATAAAGTCGTGTGAACCAGTCCTTCCCCTTGTCTGTAGGTGTTTCAGGTCTGAGGTGGGAGATTCAGAAGGTAACGGCTCCACGTCTCTGACTCTGGAATAGAGGTCAGAGTCTCACCCAGTGGTGCTGCTCTCCTCAATGAAGACTTATTTCTCCACAGGGTTGTGAAGTCCCCCCCCTCCCGCCCGCACACTACCATCATCCAAATGGAGAGTCCCATGTGCCAAGGGGGTAAACAAGATGTGTCTGATTGTTTTATTCCATCCATCCCCCCCCCCAGTTGCTGTCTTCTCAAACCACATTTCTCCCAGCGGACCGGGCTGCGGCGTGCGCCTGTGCCGTAACGGAACTTTATTTACGTCGACGCGAGCCGAGGGAGGAAAGCACAACGTTTTAATTATCCGTTTTTGTTCCCGACCGAGAAGGACAGCGGGGCAGAGGTGGCGTCAGCATGCAGAGCTGGGCAGATGCTCCATGCAAAAGTTGCCATTGTTGGGACGCACACAGGCGTCCACGCGTTTAGCAAGAGGCCCTGTGTGGTCTAAAAGAGGGGCAGGGAGGGAGAAGGTCGAGTGCACTTGGGTGGTGAGAGGGGATCTTGCTCAGTGACGGAGGATAGGGACAGAGGTGTGACAACATGGACCCAAACGTACCACCATCGGCTGAGGGAAGGCTTCCACAAGGATGTCTCTGTGTGTGTGTGTGTGTGTGTGTGTGTGTGTGTGTGTGTGTGTGTGTGTGTGTGTGTGCGCGTTGGGGGCTGTAGGGTGTTAGGTCGGGAGTGTGCAGTCTGTCAGCATGGCACCCCCCCCCACACACATCCATTATGCTGATAAGCATCCCATTGATGCTCTGCCAGTGCCACAGATAATGGGATTTGTGAAAGGCCCATTGTAAACAGGCTGGGCCTGTCTTGGCGAGTGGCAGCCATCCCATCCTGTCCCTGTGCACTACTCCCGGTGGAGCACCTCCACCTAAGCCCCCTTGTCCTTATCTCCCCGCGGCCCCTCACCCGGGAGCCTTTCATCCCGCGCCAGTTGCGGCAGGAATGCGACCCCCCTCCCCGGACGTGTCACAGGCCCTTCTGGCCCGACCACGCGGTGGTGGCGCCACCGCTGCTTCCAGACTGCGCCCGGCAGGTTCCGATGCCCACCCGCCCCTCCTCCTCGGCCCCGTCGCCGCAGCCAGTGCGCTGGAGAGACAGGGAAGGGCTCCTGCGGCTCGCAGAACAGGAGCGCGGGAACTCGCCGTGGTGTACGACCCTACAGTGAATATGTATGGGAAAAGTGCGCCACCCCCCACATTGAACCTTTACTCTGCTAGCTCCCTGTGCTCCGGCGATAGTTTCGAGACTAACACAGTCCTAGATTAGACTTAATAAGGTTTGAATGCTGTCAACTTTTTGAGACCTCAAAACACACACACACACACACACACACACACACACACACACACACACACACCTTTGCCTCTCTGTGAACTGGACTTGTCTCTTCATTCTTTCATTCACGGGAAACTGCTGGGGGGACTGATTTGGGTAAACAAATGGCCTCAACCAGGTCTAACCCTGACCTGTCTGACCTGCCCCCATGGGGGCCCAAATGTTATTTTCACGGTAGCACTTTGAAACTTGTGGATAAGTGAGGCCAACCCTGAAAATCATAAAATAACTGCCAGTTATTCATCATTCGTCAGACCACAGGAGATGTGGGGACATCCAGACACCGCGTGTCCCAAAATGGAAGTTTTGACACGGGGTCTTGAGCCGTGTGTCTTCCACAAGGCCGGCTTTCCCTCCATAGCTCTCGGGTTTCAGCTCTCTGTACGCTGACTGCATCCATGTGCCTCCCGCTGCTCAGGCTGTGCAGAGACCGGGGGGGCAAGGCCACAGTGGGGGCGTCTGTCAGCGTGCTGTCATCGGGTGTGGGAAAGGGGACGGAAACGGAGATAGAGAGACAAAGTCACCGTCACCGAGCGGGCACTGGAGACGACGGGCCGGGAAGGAAATGGAGACCAGATCGGTGGGCTCTGCTGGTGTGTATATTCACATCGGGAGATGAACCCAAGGCATCGGGTGCTCCTGTCCCACAGTGAGGACCCGCCAGACTGACGGGGGTCCCGGCGCTGATGTGGGGCGCCTGGAAGCAAGGAAAGGAAAAAAGACCCAGTTCTGGACAGCCGGTGCTCTGACCAGCAAAGCCTTGCTGAACTCCTGACTCGTGACACGCAGAACATGACCTGTTAGAGCTACAGCAGGTGACGCCTGGGCGTTGGAGGTGCCGTCGCTTCGCTGCCGCCTCTAGGCAGAGCAAGCAGAAGGACGGCGAGAAGCCAGCTTGTCGCAGACCCCACGTGGAGCACATGGAGGCTGTCTGCTTCAGCTGCACGACTTTCCACTTCTTTAGCACTTTAATTATATCTGCGCTCTTTGGAGGCCATCTGGAAAGCATATGCTCTGAATTAACAAATTTTGTCCTAATGCACTTTTTTTGCCATGTTCCTTACATCTACCATCGATCACGCTGCCCACGCCATCTATGCACAGTTTGTGTTCTGCATTTTCAAATGATTTCATGCATCGGCCTGCTCACAGGCACGCGGGTAACTGACTGTAAATACTTTCCCGTTCAAGCTTAACATCAGCTGTTTTCATCCCTCCAGAAAACAATACATGGAAAAACACCAGCTGGATTCTGGGAGGTATAAATAGCAGCTTAAGGAACTAGAACAGCAACGCATGACATGGACAGAAGTCAGAAGTGTCATTTGTGAGGCATCGTGGTACAGCAGGGGGTCCTTTTGCCTCACAGGTACAGAACGGATTTGTGAACAGGGCCCCCGGTCTGCCAGTGTGAAATTTATGTATATTTAGAATTTCCACCTAAACATTATGGACTTTGCACCTTAAGTTTGGAAGGTGTCTCTGAACTGCCCTGAGGCATTTGAAGGCTGCGGGGTTGCGTGAACGAACGGACCGCATCCGAAGGTCGTCTTCTGCAAAACATTCCACCTCGAAGAGAATACGTGTGAATGCAATGCGACCGGGCGACTCTCGCTGCACATCCCACCCCACAGCCGACGGTTCCCACCTCACAAGCCACGCTGGCGCTCACTTTATTCTGCGTTCTTGTGCCACCTCCGAATTAAAAAAAAAAAAAAACCCTAAAAAATATGACCGCACTGTTACTGCAGACATCCCTCCATCCCCCCTCCATCCCGGAATCACTGGGCTGTGAAACGGCGCCCTGGACGGGTCTGGTTCTACCACACCTTTCCACTTGAGGTGAAAGCGAACACATTCCTCACCCCAGTCCTCCCTTCTAGGAGGACTTCATAAAAAGTAAACCAGAAACAAATGTTCATAAACCCACGCAATGGCTGCACGTGCGTCGAGAACGGATGGCACTTTCTTTTTCGTCTAACTGCAGATATGCTTGAGTTCCGCAAATCACCAAAGACTTTTTTTTGACCATTAAAAGTGTACATTGAGAAACCAGAGCTAATTCTTCACTGTTCCAGGCTCAGCAGTGCTGAGAGAATCAGGTTTGGATCTCAGTATGAAAAAATATTTTTTAAAAAATCCAAAACGACGATTTAGAATGTGCTTAGTGTCAGCAGTAATGATATATTCACAGTTTATGTTATAAATGTATTTTCATCCTGGTTTTGGTCTCGTACTGGGAAAAGACCAGGGTTAAGATGAAGGAACACAGTTCTTCATGCCGTCTGAAGACTGTATCACAGAACCTGCTGCTTCCACAAATTTGTGCACTTTACAAAACAAGGTTTCTAAAATATCGCATTTGAGAATTTTTTTGTTTTTTTTCCGAGCGAAATTGCCCGGCTGAGCCCCTTTGCCCCTCGGTGCTGTTTTGAGCATCGGCGCGTCTCGCAGGGATCGATAATTTAACCCCTTCTAAACTAAGCGGGCGGAATTCCAGCAAATGTAAAAGTCGGCGATGCGAAGAAGTGCACGGGAGCAGTTCTTTGCCGGCGTTCGCAGTAACCCGCCGACCGGTCGCCTTTCGACTTTGAATTTTGTGACTCACGGCCGACGCGACATGTCCGTTTGAGTCCCCCGGCTGTCAGGCTATTGTGAAACGGTGGCTCCGCCGTTTAGTTAAATTCTTGTTGCCAGCCTGCTCCTCCGTTCTTCTCCAAGCGGACTACGAGTCACACGCCTAACAGAGTTATTATCTTGTACACGTAAATACAGGCCATTCTCCCGGCTTCAGCTGGCGAGCAGAACACTGTTCTCTCAGCTTTGGAGAACAGAATCGTCCTCCGGTTTAAACCCGTGACATTATCTTACCGACTGCCCTCTAAATGACTTGGACTGTGCTAAATGATCTGTGCCACACCTTATTTCCACACGCTGACCTTATTGCAGGTCCTACTGAATAATGGAAAGATGTTTAACAGGGTGTTCGACTTGGTTGCGTACAGAAATAGATGTTCTGCCAGGAATCACACTCGGCACCCGGCCTATTTCCCTGTTAACGTGTCCCTTCCGACCGGTTTGTGCCGCGTATCCTGTTCTGCTGGGCCGCTTCCTCTCCCGCCCGGGCCTGGCTGACCCGGGGCGGAGACGTGCGTGTGAACGTTGCCGCGTTCACGCGCTCATGTGGGGTTCTCAACGGAAACTCACAGCTGAGGGTCTGTCGAACACAAATTAGAGACAACGTGGACCATCGGTTATGCAACAAGCAGCGGGTGTTTGACCCGCTGTAAGTCTGGCGGGGAAAACACACACACACACACACACACACACACACACACACAGTCACTTGTCCTCAATCCCACGTGGCTTCTCCCTGAATCTGAGGGCTTTTTCTATTTATCTGTTCATATGCGGCTGCTGTGATTTAATGACTGCATGCTATATGTGTATATTTATATATATATATCCGATATTCATCTCGGCAGGTGTATCATTTTAAATGCAGGATCATTTTGGTATCGTTTTCAGTTACGTCACTGGAGCTGTATCGTTTTATACCATTTTTACTGTTATAACTTTTTTTAGCTTTATTAGTTCTGAGATGGGAATATTGATAGTAATGCTAAAAAAAATCTCATATGTACATTTTCATCTCATTCTGCTTGTATAAACTTAGATGTCACAGCTGGGCAATAAAAGTACGGAGACATAAGAGAGTTTGTGCAAGCTTTTCCGTGTTTTTATAAGATGGTTGTAGGTCGTACCTTTAGCTGATTTCAGTGCTCGGGTTTCAGAAACTCCTAATGTCAACCGTGTAGAGCAACAGGTGAGACTGATTCCGCCAGTAAAGTTTTAGAGGCCCCCGAAGGGATAAACACTTTTGAGAGCGTCTTGGAGCAAATATGAGCAATACTGCTACCTGACAGAACTTCCCTCACGCGGCTGCTCACGTTACTTGTCTGCCTTCCACTTTATCGCTTCTGTGTGTCTTTAGCCACTTTCAGCGCAGGTCAGTCCTTCAGAACGGTGACTGAGGAACATTGCAGATGCTGCGAAACCCAGCCAACAGCCTTCAAGGGCCCAGGGGGGGGGTTAAATATTACTTTGCCATTTTAAAAGCTGCACCGTGGGTAAGGCCGAAGTGGGAAAAGGGTATTTCCTCGTGGTTTGGAGGGAGTGCTTTGGTGACTCCTCGCGCGTTTCACAAACGTTTCTGCCCTTCTGGATGGGAGTTAATGAAACGCACCCAGAAAGTCTCAGCACTTCCATCAGGCAGAGAAAGTGGGGCAGCAAGAACCAAACACATTTATTTACAGATCCCAACTTACTGGGCTTCATTATCTCACAGACTTACTTTCCTGCCATCTTTGCAGCTGCGTTTCCTCTGAGCCAATTTGGGTTAAGTGTGTTTCCTGGGGATGGAATGGGGGACATTGACCTGTGTCACCCCTCCAGCTCCATTGTAAACATTGTGCATTTAAGTGACTTGCCCCCCACCCCACCCTGTCACAGTTCCCACGTGAGGCAGGCCAGTCTGCAGATTCTGTGATGGAGTGTGTGTGTGTGTGTGTGTGTGTGTGTGTGTGTGTGTGTGAGTGAAAGCGAGCGACATGAAGGAGAGTTAGCGCAGATGCTACAGAGAGCTAGGACCTCAGATATACCAGTTTATCTTAAGCGGGAATTGTGACATGTTTATATGGATTGCATAAATAACACAACAAGATAATGAAAACTAAACATTTGAAATAAGCGATAAAACAGTAGAAGGATCTTTCTGTTCGCGAACACTTGAGGTACTGGCATGCGTTTCTTCAGTACTGTCCCTATGACTTCCGCGCCTTGATGGGTTTATCATTCACGTCCCTCTGTGACGCGCTCTGTCTGCAAATGTACGGCACAAGTCCATTTTTAAGCTCATTTTACACATGTTAAAATGAAGTAAAAAAAAAAAACACACATTTCTAACTTTTAATGCAGGATATCGTTTTAAAAATCAATGTATAGTATTTACATTAGTTATCGCTCTTTTCATCCGGGCTGGCACTCCCTCCACGCTTTACCTTGCCCGGGGCCACGGTTTGTTCCGGACCACCGCGACGCGGCAAGCGATTATTAATAACGGACGGATAACACTTTTCTATTTCATTAAGGCTTTATTTGCACTTTTTAAATATACACCACATAGTGTATGTTATAATCTGGGGGGTTTCAATCGAGGGAAATTATTGCCTTTCTGTTGGTATTTACTTTGCTGGAAAGAGAGGAAAATGTGGCAGCCATCACCGCACTGTGTACAATATTCAGCCTGTGGCTGAACATAAAAAATAAATACCCCACGATATTCCAGCAGGTTCAATTAATCCTCCCTTATTTTTGCCAAGGGAGCATAAGCCAAACATGCATGCTTGGCTGGGGCCTTCTTCTCCGCTCTCCAGTGGAAGTTTCCATTCTCTGTCTCCTGTCAGAGCTCCAGGTTAACAGCTGTGGTCCGTTTGGCAGCGAGACGAAGCATTTAAAAGCTAACCAGGGTCCCGTTTAAAGACGATTCTGAATATTAAGCGAGAAGATGCAGTGGACCATTGCGGGTCTGAGTGATTAAGTCTCATGTGAACGACTCTGCTCTCAGTTTCACTCCCCACACCCCCCCACACTCTCAGGCGTGACCTCCTGGACACTCGAGGCTGTTTTCGGAAATGACGATAACAAGTTGGTCGCTTGCATCAGTAGGGATACTACACAGATCTGGCAAAGTCAGTTCGAGAGACAAACGTAAAGGATTTTTTTGAAACGGCTGCCTAAAGGGACATCCAACAAGCACAACACGTGAGCACAGTGCAGTGAGAGTTATTTTAGTTCACTTCAGTTGGGTTTCCCTCGTCGCCTGGTCCCCGTGAAGGTTGGGGTGGGAGCAGGCTAAGAAGGCACTGTTCCCCACAGTGGTCTTCCATTCGGGGATCGTTGCCAGGACTGTCTACAGACAGTCTCCAGGGGTCCGGGGTCTCCTCCCTGTGGGAGGGAGTCGGCCAGAGGGGGATCCTGTGCTCTGAGGCTCCCCGATCGCTGACCCCCAGAGGGTCAGCCCAGCAATCTGGAGTAGAAACCTCATTTTGACCGCCTGCATCTGCAACCTCGTTCTTTCAGTCGTTACTCGCGTTTCGTGGTGAGAACCGGTCTGGCTGAGGGGTGAAACCAAGAGCTTTGTCCAAAAACTCAGCTGCCCCTTCACAGTGGCCACAGAACTCCCAAAGCTGACCCGATCCACCGTTCAGTCTCCTGTTCCCTTCTTCCATCACCGGAGACACTTGAACTCCTCGGGGGGCCACCTCTGCCCTCACCCGGAGAGGGTGGTCCATTCTGTCCCAGGGGAGGACCAGGACCTCAGACTGAGAGGTGCTGATCCTCATACTTGCCACTTGGCAGTGAACCATTGTAGTGCACGTCGAAGGTCACGGTCAGGAGAGGCCAGAAGGACAACATCATGAAGTAGCACTGTCACCCTGATACCCCAAACGGGACACCTTCTGAATCTCAGGTGTGCCTTGATATCCTGCCCGTGAGAATTGCAAAGAGGAGTTATCCTGCAGCTGGGACTCACCCTCTGAGCACCTGCTGGTCATTGGACCACTTCTTCAACAAGCCCAAAAGAGACACATTGAAGATTGAAAGAAAACCTGAGCTGCTTCAGTACAAAGAAATGAAGGACATCGTCAGGAACTTAACGTGACACTTGAAGATCCTAAATGTAAAGTAAAAACCCCGCCGTGCCGCACCTTCCCTTTTTCGACGAAGCCCACAAACCTGCGAGCGGACTCAGAAACGCAGGCGCGATAGGCAGAAATCGGTTATTTTTAAAGATTATATTGCCGCAGTGGTTATAGTTTCTCGCACATTCCTCTTCTATACATTCTTCTGCAGAGGAAATGTTAAATTCCTTCAGCTGTATTAATATTTACGGCACCAACTGGCTCGTGCCAGTATTTCGCCCCATCTCTCCTTTCATTTCCACGCGCACTCGGTTTTCCTCATTTGCCCTGTAATAATACTGAGGATCATGCAAGTGCCTGGTTTCTGCACATATAGCTCTGGAGGGGAGGGCGGACAAAAACCTTCACGTTTTTGGCTTTATTGAAAACATTTAAAAAGCGACAGTGCTTCTTAATGTGTTTTGTTTATTGGGGCTTTAAGAAAGAGCACATTCTAGAGCTGCGCCTCTCACATTTGAAAGGTTTCTTTCTTCATGCCGCGCTTCATGCCACACATGCACATCCACGCACACTGCATTCACAGTGAAAGTAGAATAAGTATATTTTTTCTTTTCTATTTGAATGAGCAAAACTGTATCTTTGGTTTGCATTCCATAAATGCTTCCATTGTAGGAATAATATTGCCGGGGGTAATTGCATCCACATGTTCAGTCACTCTGCCTGGAGCTCTGCTCCTCTCAGCATCCCTCTATGGCCACATACGTGCGTGTGTGTGTCACACGGTGTCCGCGTTCTCTGCAGGGGGGGCAAACAGATAAAGGAACACTAACCTAGTGCTTGAGCTTCTGTTAGACAGAGGGCATTCGCTTTATCTCTTGGTTTATCCCTGGAGGTTAATAAACTAGTCCCGATGGCCACGGCCTCTCCCAGCTCTTATCCCTCGCTGGCCCTCCGCCAGGCTTTTCCAGGAATTTTCGGAGCTCACGCTCTCCTCCGCACAGCCCATCCTCTCAGTAAGGGCCCCATCTCTTACCGCTACCCTCCTCGTGCTCCTTCGTTCCCAAATTCACAGGCCGCTGAGGACTTATAAGGCCGCAGCAGCTGGAAGCAGCCAGCCTAATATAAATGCAGGTATCCGCACGTTTATGAGCACAGCGTGTCCGTCGAACTCGGCTCGTAAGGCGAACGAGTAGTTGCCGCCGTGGCACTACCTTGGCTCTTGTTGCTCGCAAGCATCAAAGTGGGCCTCGTATTTGGTCGAGACGCAGTAAACGGCGCTAAATAATGTCCGTCCTTCGCAAAAGCTCGTAATTCAAAGGCGTGCGTCCCAGAGGATACCTGTGCGCGGCGTCGGGCCTTCGCTCTGTCAGGTGGACGGACTCATCGCCATCACGCACAAACACACAGGCGTGACGGCAGGAGACGTACGTCTGCTTGATCCAGAATAAGCCCGGAATAGAGTCTATATCACGGCTTCATATCTGAAGCACATGCTTGTTCTTCACTGGAGCCTATTTGGAGACTCCAGACAGAGCAGGTTTACATAAACCCTAATATATTCTCTTGAGGCTCAGTTCCTGTCTGTCAGAGAGTCGACTGCACCTGAAAACCAGACACAGAAAAAAGCGGTTTTGGGTTCATCCAAACTTCCAACTGCTTTCAATACATTTATCTTTCGATAATTTCATTCCTTTTTTCCACTCTGAAGGTGTACAGAAGCGAAGAAGAAGACGTGAAAGGAATAAATGCCTGCAGAGCTCCTTCTTTGTTCCGTTTAGGGGCAGCAGGTTGTGTGACGGTTGCAGCCGCCGCCGCTATCAGGACCCCTGAGTACTGAATTACTGTGTTAAAAAGAGCACCAAGGGGTTAAAATCTGTAGCGTGGACCAGCAACTAACTGTGCAAGTCAAACAAAGGCATCAGCCAGAAGAATAAATACGCCTGTGATCCAAACCAATATGGAAGTAAACGCCTCGTTCGTTGTGTTTTCTTAACACTATTTTTCAATCTGTGTTCCAATATAAGGTTCTGAGAAACAATACTGCGCAAAGGCCTGGAAGCTTTTTCGTTTCAGTGTGGAGATGGATGCCTGTGGTGTGACCAAGAACGCAATAATAATTAGCACTAAGTTCTGCTCGGGGTCTCATTGGATGTGCAACCAAAACATCAAGACTGGAAGCGCTTCGTACCACCCTGCCGCTGCAGCAGGGAGCCTCATTTCTCCTCTGTTTTGTCTGCCTCATTTTGTCTGTTTATTATTATAGGACCTGTTTGAATGTCTTTTTCAGGGCTTTCTGGAAGCGGAGAAACAGCCCAAGGCCTGTGGCTCATGCTGACTTCCCTGCTTTGAGCAGAGCAGAGATCAGCGTCCTCATAGCTGATCTGTCCGGCAAGATGCGGTTTTACAGAAACCCAGTCGGAGCCGCAGCGTACGTGTGTGTGTGTGTGTGTGTGCGAGAGTCATCGTGAGGTAGCGCCCTCGCCCAGCTCTCAGGTAAGAATGTCGAAATCAATTCTTTTTTCTTTTTTCGACCACATTATTTATCAAATTTTGTCAAGTCCAGGAATCGTCTCCTCTGCGACGTCAAATATTTAGCGAGGTGAAGTGAGGTGAACCGTAAACCTGACACGCCGGCCGGGCTGCAGCGCGCAGGTCAGCAACAGCCACTGGTTTGCAGTGTAAATGTAACGGTCTCCTGGGTTCAACGGTCGTCTTTGACCAAGCCGTGTCACATCTTTGATGTGTTAAAATTATGCCATTTTTAAATTGTAGATCACGGGGCGGCTGATTTTAAAACATAAAATAAAACGGGTAAATAAAGTACGGACACACTAAATTTTAATTTAGTCACATTAAAGCCAACCTCACGGCGGTTACGCAGTTCAGGGGTACGAAAACGGTTTAGTGGTTTGTCTGTAGTAACTTAGTGCAGAAAATTGGTCTGTACACAACATTCCCCCGAAACACATGTGAGAACCCCTACAGGACCCTTTGTTTTTATACAGCAAGGTGTCAACAAACAGTTGTGTAGATGCCGCCAAACCCAAGAGAAAATAAACAGGTCACTACGCTTCCAGGCCGGATTGGATTGCTGCCCGGCAGCCACTGGTCTTATTTTCCTGCCCGGGGCCCACGTGGGACGTTCCCGTTTCAACACGGTCACAGCGCACAGGCGCTGTCCTCCCTCGGCCTCTGCTCTCTCGTGGTTCATCGAACGGCCCACCTTCCCGCTTTCTTCATTCTGCAGTGAGTTCCGTGTGGCCCTTCACACGGGCCTCCTCCCATTGCTCCTCATATGGACGTGAATGACCGATGAGGAGCATCTCGCCGGGGGTCACACTCAGAATATGTTACTACTCACACGTCTATAGGTGGGGAAAAAGCAGACGGACACAGCTTTCTTGCAATTATACATTCACCCACTTGACGCTTTTCTCCGAAGCAACTCAGAGTATAATGTCTGTGTGCTAAGCTGCTTAGCGCTATTTATTATACAGCTGGGTAATTTTTACAGGAGAAAAGCCAGCGTAAGCACCTTGCCGGAGGACACTACCGCAGTAGCAGGGATTTCAACCTGGGACCTTCGACTAACCACTGTGCTGCCTGCTGCCCTTGTTGTCAACAATTCTTCTACATCACAGTTGTTTGCGTGCAGGTTTCCTCTCCACCCCAACAGCGGTGCTGTTTAAGTCCTACACCGAGGTCTGCTGGAAAGCCCAGCGGACTCTGCAGTCCAGGACTTTGAGCTGGACACTCTGACCAGTTACAAGCTCACACTCTTTCACTTTCTCACTCTGATGGAAACTTAGAGCCATTATTTCACCTGAAAGGCATCTTAGTAGGAAACCAGACAAAGGAAATCTGTGTCAACAAGTGGAGAACTCAAATCCATGAAAATACCAGCTGAAAAGAGGAACCACGGTGCACCGTGCTGTCCAACATTTGTGAAATGCTGAAAAAATAATGTATAAACTCGGCACAGTTTTGCTGTAATTGCACCTATTTCCCAGTATTCAAGCTCCCAGTTTCTGAGTTCCCGACATAGAGAGAGAACGGTATTAATACTCGGCAGACGTTCCAGGACAATGAGCAAGGTTGAGCAACATAAGCTGGACGTCAGAGAAACATGAGTACAAACGCGCCCGGCGTCTGCGTTCTCGGTCTGTGCCTCGTGTGGCTCGTGTTCAAACGCAGTTTGTGCAGATTTTCTTCAGTTCCGTTCAGTCGATAAGCACCTCACTAACAGTTTGTTACAGCAGGAAACCTCCAGAAGGACTGGTTTTGCTATTTAAATGCCACTGTTAAATGCTTATTGTCTTTACGACTTATCATTGGGAATGAAACGTAATGTTCGATATTCAATAAAAAAGTGACCGTATTCAAATCCGTATTTATTGGCTGACTAACTGTTTGGTAATTGGTAACTTTTTGTTTAAAGTGTTCTTTATTATGGATATTTTACAGCATTAGGGATATTTTTCACGCTGAAGGAGGCAAACTTGCATCCCAGCCGGGACTTTCACAGCCCCGCGAAAAGGTACCATCTGCAGACTGTATTGTCAGCTAAGGAACGTCAGCAAATAAAGTGCAAAAAGGCACAAGCAAGTCTAGGAAACCATACCTGAAATAGTCATGGCTAATATTTTCCAAAAGTGTCGTTTCTGTGTATTGTGCTCAACGCCTGTGATGCATGTATGTCTTAGATATGATTGTTTATACACATTATAACCGTCTAAAGAACATCCTATAGACTGACAACACCATCCTAAGGGACAACCAACCCCCAAGAGTGACAGTTCCGGTCGGACGTCTTTCATAGCTCAGACGGACCCGCAAAGTGATCCTTGTTCCCGGTGCTGTGTGCCAGCGTGCAGAGGGGCCTCTTCCTGACTCCGGCCGCTTTCGTCAGTTTTCCCTGAGTCAGCAGCTCACCCCTTTTCTTCTCCTCTCGGTGGTCGTCCCCAGCGCACGTACTGGCACAATATGTGTCGAAGGGACCAGTAGGACCTGGTTTCCCTTTTCTTCGAGGTCTTCTGCAGACAAAGTGCTAGCCTTTTCCTAGCCTTATCATGCTTTCAGCAATGGCGCCCGGCCCAAAATCCCTTTAGGAATATAGTCTTTTCAGTAGAAGGCAACTCCAGCACAATGCGATGGTTTTCAGTAGCAATGAAGTGACATTGTCCCAGTCAAAGTTCTTAAATAACTGTGGTATTCTGGGTCACTCGCAGAATCGATGATTTACTCCAGAGCCGAGTTCTTTTCGTGATGTACAACAAAGCCATCAGTATTCCTGTCTGCTGTGTGTTCCATTGTACCTTCGAATTCATTTTTCCCTTTAACTCCTGTTTTATTTATGTGCGGAGAGCAGCAGTGAGAAGATGACTTGTGAACCTCCTCCTACAGGTGATGCTGATCGATGTGCGTGCTTTTCCAGGCCTCGGCGGCAATGTCTGGTTCTAATTCCAGTGTTCTTAACAAAGCCTACACTGAAAACCACTGTATTCCGCGTTTCTCAAGCGCCCATAGTTAGACTGCAGATAAACTGCTGACACTTCGGGGAGACCTGTGGTTGAAGCCTGCCCCCCTTTCCATTCCATACGAATCTGGGTATCACTGATGAAAAGTTTGCAAAAGAAAAAACTTTCACTAGACGTCCTTCAACATGATAGGTTACCTTCAAACTGCCCTGAAGGAAAAGACAGTAAGAAACGTGCGTCCTGGAGCAAATAGCTCTGATACTGGGAGGAAAACAGCAGTTTTTGTGAGTTTCAGAGGTTTGAGTCTTTGCTAAATATTGTTTGCAGTCTGGACCTGTTCCCGTTCACTTATTGCTGCGTGTGTGTTCACTTGCTTGTGTGTGTATTCATCTCAATAAATGGCCTCTTTGCCTGCCAGGTAAACCTGTTTCAGCTCCTAAAAAAAAAAAAAAATCCATGCACCAGAGGCCCTAGTTGGAGTTTGACTTTGTTGCTTTAAGGTTTTTTGCATTTCTCCATCGCTGCTACGTGTGTTTTGCAAAGGAAGCCATTAGTGGGCATGTTTGGGTGTATCACCCAGTGCTAAAAGACACCTCGATGGTATCTGCTAATATTTCCAGCTGTCACAGTAGGTCACCACACACACAGGGCCCAACGTAGCTGCCCTCATTAAAAGAGTGTAAATGTGAGGAAAAACCAAGGGCACTGCCCAGGAAACTAAAGGACAATTTCAGGAAGTACTTGCCCAGCTCTGGTCCGGTCAGGTACTGAATCATTCAAATTATAGTTACACATTGACTTCTTCTGGCATCCCGTTTACCTCAGCTCAGTTCTTTTCAGTTCAAAGGTACTTCCCAGGTGTGACGTCTTTGTAGTAATATCATACCCAGCCAGGCACAACCACCCCCTTTAGAAAGTGAAGTGATGGATTCTATTTTTATAGATTATACGTAACAGATGTTAAAAATCTATCACTTATATTTTAATTGGACAAACCAAGTAAAGAATTAATGGTTTAACATGGAGCTTACCTGGCACAGCCTTCCCCGGTGGCAAATCATTCTTGAAGCAAAGCACCAACGGCAGTGAAAGAAGAAATCAGTGCTAAAATAGAATGTTGAGTTAGCGGGGGAAACAACACATCCCCCTTTGACCTTCACAACCTGCAGTGTGGCGTTTTGTTCGGGAACGGATTTGAGGGGCCGCAAAACCAAACACCACACTGGGACAGTAAATTGTACTAGTAAGACTGAGGACCTGTAAACTGACTGGAGGAACGGCTCCCTTACTCCCTCATAGTGACAGCTTGCCATCATATATGTCAAGGAGTACAATGGGCCGTATTATTTACACCGCCTCAGAGTCCCAGGGGTCAGGTGGTCAGAGATTTTTCCAGAAGAATTTGATAGGTACGCAGGTGTCAGCATGAGGGAAAAGAGACCTTCTGGAACTGAAACACATGACAGGTCATAATTTTCCCCTGGACTGCAGCAGCTCTTTTCATATTTCCTGCAAGTGTCATTGTGTAACGGAAGGGAAATAAACAGGCGACTTATGTCTGAGCTGCCATTTCGGACAAGATATTTCATCCTTCTCTGAAAACAACAAAGTGGCAAGACTGATCGTCACAGCACCACGTAATGACAAAAAATGGCAACGTAATCTTGACAGACCGTCCCGGACTCCAGGCACAGTTGTTTACTTTAAGTCGAGAATACTTCAACTTTTTATTCGAATGCTTCAAATGTCACCGGATACTTGGAAACGTTTACTCCGAGTTGAACTTGACAAAGCTAACCAGAATACCAAATCCAGGTCCCGTAAGTCGCCCTGCAGCTCCAACGCCCAGTTTGCGTTTTGTGAAAAGCGCCGCCAGTCACTTCTTCAGGGGTATTTTTAGCACAGGTGCCCTGTGGCCGTAACAATAAGTTGACTTTTCGATCTTAACTTAACAGGCAGATCCTGTCATTTAGACCCTAAACCAGTTCCCAGTAAGTGCTCTTACCAAGAATAGGAAGAACATCGAGAAACATTATCAGAAACTTCTCCTTCAACTCCTTGTGTTTCGGACTGTTTGTTCTATGGTGGGTTTTATGACATCAGGACATTGCAGTCACATGAGTGAACTTGGAGTGCTGCTCCACTACTTTTAAAGTAATCTCTTCTTATACAGCTAAGGAGTATTAAAAGCAGCTCAGCATTTGACCACTGTATAGATTATGAGATGAGGAACGTCCAGCATGCGGTGCCTCCCGAGGAAGGTCCTAACTGCTGAAGTACTCTTGGACCCCAGATGTTATTATGTCTAATAAAGGCCGTTCAGACACTTCTGTACGTGAAGCATCAGGATGCTGGTTGCTGGGCAGCAGTGGGAAGGTGAACGAGGAGATTATTTTGTTAGTTTATCAGTGCAGATATGCGATACAACAGGAGACCTGCTCAAGGACATCGTGGGAGCCGTGCAAGACTGTGTGGACCCAGGGCTGCATTTTCCTCAAGACCGGGGCAATTTATTCATCAAAAATGTTGCCCTTTTAGAAATGAATCATGATTTATTTTCTTTAAACAATGCAGGATTAAGTAATAGCTGGTGTAAAACGGTGCAATCAGATACACATGTCACCGAGCGCTAAGGTAAACAGCGGGAACGGGGGAACAGAACAGTGAGCCGGGGTTTAATCAGATAGAGTTACAGATGATTTCTACCAGGCAGTCTGTTGAAACGCACAAGAACACACGTACTCTTTATACACGTAATCGCTTGCATACACCGTCAACCACGTTCTTCAGACACGTGCTGAAATACGCGCACCCGCTTACAGAGGGAGCGGTCTAGCTAGAACACTCTTATCCGTGAGCTAGAGAAGTTGATTTTGGTTAAAAAAAAAAGAAAAAAATTGTAAATCACAGCTGTCCACAACCCTTTTTCCACTACGATTATTATTTTCATGAAGATTTACAGGGGAAGCGCACTGAGGAAGTTTTTAGGCCAAACCCAAGCAATAAATTACATGCAAAAATAAAACAAACCAAAAGGGTAACCAAACACGACAACCCTGTAAGAGCAACTCATATGTGAACGTATGTGTCCTTTCCACAGTGTTTCCGAAGCCCCGTCACTCTCTTGCTGCGGATCTGTGACTTTTTGCCTTAGGTTGTAAATTCCCCGGGCGCTTCCAACGGCCCTCTTGTTGGCGTTCCCGAATCTCCGCAGGGTCGCCCAAACCTACAAATCCAGATTTCAGCCGGAGAGCCCAGCTTTCTTCTTCTGGCTCATTATGAAAGCCACGCTTCAGATCTGCTTCTGCCTTTGTTAAACACAGGACTGCTGTTTGTTTCCAGTGAGTCCTCTCAGCCTAAGCAATACCATCCTGTCCCAGAGCCCGCACTCTGGAGGCATCTCAATGACCTTTACAAGCAGTGAACCACTTGAATGCTTTCTTCCTGATGGCCCATCTTTGTGCCACATATTCCAACTTTGCAGAAATTCTCCATCATCACCTTCTCCTCATTTTCCTACTCCTAACTTTACAGGATCACTGACCATTCTCCGCCTTTCCAGAAACAGCCATAATCAGTATTCCGGCAGGCTGGCCTCGATTCCTGTTTCTTATCGCTCACAGGTATACCAGGCTCTCCGCCTCTCGCTATTTTCCATGTTCCCAGTGACCAAAAGATTTTTGTCTGATGCACACACTGACGCACAGCTTTTGGTGTCTTTCTGTACCGCTGCTTTTTGTTTTTATGTTTATATCATCTGTTCCGTGTTTTGTTGCTGTCTCAAAGAGAACCACTCAGCTCTTGCTGGTGATGTGTCCTACTTACATGCACATCTTTAATTATGTTCAGCTAACTGTGCAGCTAAGAAGTTCAATTACAAACAGCGCTTGTTAGTCTCCTTCTAAAGTAGTGTATGATGTCTGGATTGCTACATTTCCCCCCCAGATTTAAATGCTAGTTTCTCTGTATGACAATACTTTCACAGTCAGTGATGCAGGAGGCTGGGGATCGCGTGAACTCAAGTGCTGGAGTTTGTTTACATTGAATAAGTGCAGGAAATGACGATTAAGAACCATGAAGACGAGTGAACTTGAGTGCGGTAAAAACAAACAAAAGTCCCAGGGACACAATGAATGGAACACTTGGAGACCAGGGAGGCACAGAGGGTTAAAGACTTCGGTAGGCCTGGGAATTGGGAACAAGGCAATGGGAACAAGGAGGTATGTACAGCACAGAAGAAATGAGGGACTGACAAACGCAGTAGATACAGAACAAACAAGAGGCAGAGCAAGCTCATTTTAGGCAGGCAAGGAGAAATTCGAGCGCTGTTTGAGGCTCCGAAATTATCGCGCAAGTAACAGACTCCTTTACAGCCTGTTGTGACCAGCTGAGACAAGGCTTGTGACAAGTCTGCATAGTCCTCTGAAGTCACCTGCTGGTCAGCTCGGCAAATGTTCCCAGGGGTTGTGATAATACCCCGCTAGGGCATGGAGGTGCACTGTCCGGGTTCATTCTGTGGAAATCCTCTATGAGGGCCGGATCCGAGATTTCCTGTGCAGGTGCCCTGGACCACACCCTTCTCAGCCCACCAGGTAATAAAGAGTCCCTGTTCTCTGTTGTCTAGCAGTATGCTGATGGCATGCGCAGGAGAGCCTTCTACATCTATGGGAGGTGGCGGGTCGACTAACAGCTGGCCCTGTGAAGAATAAATAACAGTGAGACATGGAATATCGGGTACATGTGGTAGTGAGGTTGCCGCAGGACGCGATACCTGACAGGGTTGGTTTGCTTAACAATCCCGAAGGGTCCAAAGAATTTTGGGCTTAGCTTCTTAGGAGAACATTGAAGTTTAACAACTGGGCTGGACAACCATTATCTTTGCCCTGTCCGGAGGTGCAGCATCTGCCACAATCAGCCAGCCTGGGTCTTGTGGGAGCCTACAGCCTCCTGGAGCCATGTAGAATCCCAGACTTCCTATTAAAACCCGTGACTGCTGGGTGGTCACTGATTTCAGCTGTCCAGAAAAAGAGAGGGGAGAAATACACTGAAACACTCTGGAAATGTGTTAGTCAGGGGGATGAATGAACAAGAGAACTTTAGGGATACCACATCAAGGGACCGCTCTGTTCTAATCCATCTGATTTTGGGCACAACAGCTCCGAAGACAAAGCCTGTTTTTTTTTGCTTCAGATGCTCCAGACCATTCGACATTTGTGTGTTATCCTGAAGTCAAACTGACTGACACCCCTAATTAGTCAAAAAATGCTTCCCATTTCCATCTGAGATGAACACAGTCCTCTGGGATGCCATAGAGCCTAAAAACCAGCTGGAATAGTAGAGTCAGGGTTAGTTCAGAAACCGTTCCCAATTATCAACTCAAACCCCAGCAATGAAGGACAGAAAAAGTTCAAAACCTTTTTCCATCTCTTGTCAGCTGCTCCTTGCATCCTATCATTGCCCAGCCTTTGCTTCCACTGTCTCTTTCGATGTCCTGTTGGAGGCTGGCATGGCTCATTCAGACCCTCACTGGTCTCAAAGCAAATGAACTATATAAACATGGTATAAGCGTGTTGCAAGCAGTGTTTATGGTAATGGTCTAAAATATGTCCCAGCCTCGTAAAAACTTCAAAATCTGCAGCGTAAGTCACAGAAGCTATTTCATTTTAATTCAAACAACTTGTGTTATTTGAAAGCCTGTTTCCTAGAGCTTGTGAAGACATCGGAATTCATCCAGACCGAAGACACAAGATAGGAAGACGTTGTGCGTAATTGCTTTACAAACCAATACTCTTCACTGCATCGCTGTTCGCAGTTCTCGCAGCGACATAAGATGAATCGAGGTTCCTGAATAAACAGTGTTATACAATCATTCTGCTAAGGATGATAAATGCCATGACTGAACACACAGAACCTCTCAACACTGGTACAGCTGGACGTCAGAGGAGCGAAAAGCTAGTGCAGAGCCAGCGACCTGACACCCTAAATTATACGCCCCTTGACGGCAATGAGAGCAGAGCAAGGAAGCGGGAGCAGGAGAGGATGCAGCAGTGGGAGAATGGTGAATGGATTTTGGACCAACTCTAGAAAGCAGAGTGGCTATTGAGTGATTCTCTGTAAGGGTGTCTAGGAAATGCTGCCCTTGCATGTTGTCTAGCGGAGAAATACAGCCCAGAGGCAGGTATCTCCAGACCTTTGGGGTCATTTGTTGCTGTAGTGAGACGTCTGAAAAGGAAGTGCCCAACCAGGAGTCCCCGTAGGAGCTACACAGGCCCTTTGTATCTTCTTCACGTTCCCTCTGTTGTTAGTTTGGTTATTATGACACCGATGCTCGGAGATTGAACCCGAAAGTGTCACACTTGAATTCCAGATCGCAACCATGAGCTGGCGCCTTACATTATCATACATATTATATCATGTTACATTTTTTTTTACTCTTGCGGTTGAATATAAGTCTAACCAGTCAGACCGGAGCAGAACAATTTATTTTTTAATGGCTAAATAATCGCCGTTCCCCCCAAAAAAACACAACTACATACATACATGCTACACATTGACATTAGCGGGTTGTTAATAACCAGATTAAAAACAGTATTAGAAGTATGTATCTGAACGGAGAGAAATAAAGAAGATCTACGAGAATTTTTCTCATTACTCAGCAGCAGTGGTTGTACTCAGCGTGTAGTTTCCACAAACAGCGGTCCAGCACGGCGGGGGGTCCGGCACCCCTGCTGTAGAATTAATTAAGCGATAGCTGAGCACAAACTTCCACGCAGTTCAGCTGAATAGACCCCAGACCCCAGGACATCCACCATGTAACCCAGCACTTTTTAATGAATGCAAGGTGCAAAGAGAGCACTTTACCTCCCCCACCCACACGCAGAAAGCGTCATTGCTGGGGAGGCCAGGAGAGACCGGAAGACAAAGGGAGAGTGTGAACGTGGCAGAAGGAGACGTGGGATATCACCGTATGCTTTTATTTTCACTCATGTGGCTGATTGTGTGTCGATGAACATAACAGGTACGCTAAGGGTTTATGGATTAAAGTACGTATTTGTATATCGTGTGCATTTAATACCTGGAAATAACTGGAATTTAAACCCTCTGTGTTAGTAGTAACTAGCTGACTGAACCTGGGCTGTCTTGGTTGAAAAGGTGGAGCAGAGGAAAGGGAAAAGTAATGACAGATTATCTAACCACCAAACTTTTTCACCTTTGAACTTGTTGTATTTAGTACATAACTACTGGCAAACACCACAGAGAGCGATGCGAACTGTATTACCCGCACATCACACAGTGCTGTGTGTGTGTGTGTGTGTGTGTGTGTGGAGGAAGAGAAGCACCCATGTGGTAAATTTCGAGTCTGTGGCTTGAAAAACAACGCGGTACATAAGAAACAGACAGACAAACAGACAAGCAGAGACTGGTTGTTCAGATCGGGTGGGTGACACTCGTGGGCCATGGTTTTCAAATAGCGCCACAGATTCTCAATGGGACGGAGGTCAGGACTTTGACTAGGCTGCTGTAGGACAGTCACCTGTTTGTTTTTGAGCTCCTGGGCCCCCCAGTCAGCACTATGAGGTCAAACAGTAATCGGGAAGTGGAAGCTGCACCACACCAGGACACATTTAGACAGGGCTTTGACAAAGCAGTGCAAAAACAATAAATTGTATGGGACAAACAGCCAAGGGACAGCAACCCTCAAGTTTCCTACATCTAAAGGAACTGCTGCAGAAGAGTGTGACTTATGAAAGCACTCTGTCCAGCAAGTTTACTCACACCTGACTGTTACTGAATGTGCTGTCACTGCCTCAGCTGGGTTCAGTGACAGCGAGTAGAAGAACTTTTGCTGACATCTGCTTACTGTAACCACTTTATATATTCACAGATATTCCAACTATTGTCCAATTAAAGGTGGTCCCTTGAGGGGTATCTTTCAGACTCGGGCCTTGAGGTCTGGGAGATTAAGGGTGCTATAATGTTGCTATTCCTCAGATTGTGCTCTTCTGGACGGAGACCAATGTTGTCATTCCAGCTTAGTGCTCACGGCCTCGACTGCTCCTGTCACCAGTGGGACCACCTTGGTTTTCACCTTCCACATTCTCTCCAGTTCCTCTCTCAACCTCTGGTGTGTGTGTGTGTGTGTGTCTGTCTGTCTGTATAAATGTAAAATAAACCACTACATGTATAAGACATCAGTGAGAAACTGTTCCACACACCGTGGCCACCTCTTCAGCTGTGGCTACAACTACTTTGGACAAGTTGCGTCGGTTCCTGCAGAGACTGCGGACACGTACGATGCCCGCGTTGCTGCCGGGGTTACCGTTCCCTAACCACTTTCCGACAGTTCACAGGGGGGTAATTCCCCACAATTCTGTATTGTTACCTTTGTTACCTTTCTCCAGCTGGTGCTGGAGGGGGGGTGAAGGGGTCTTGTTTCAAGGTTAATACCAAAACACAATTAACCCCGGGATACATGAGAATAACATCCTGAGGTTGTCTTTCAGAAAGACATCTAGATTCCACTTCTGTTCCAAAAGGTGTAAAGAGTCTATTGTAAAACACAGTATTTGCCTTGGCCTGGGTTCACATCTCACTGTTTTTTTTTTTTTTGCTCCAGCTAGATGTTCCAGAAATGTTTAACGCAGCACATTATCCTACATTATCTTCTTGCTTAAAGATGGCCTTTTCCTCAGAACGCGCGCTGTTATTTCACGGTATCCTGTCATCCTGGGTTGTCATTTCATCCCGTGTTTTTGTGCCATGCTTTAAAATAAGCTGCTCAAACTCGTGAAACTGCAGTGAAAGTGAAAATAAGCGAGGCAGGTTACGTAATACGGCAAAAATTCGGTTTATTTCCACAGATGTGGCGCTTGGGTATGTCGTTCAGAGGCTGGCGTGGAGAGACGCGCCAGAGTGGCCGTGTTCTCAGGGCAGTTCCACTCCATCGCCCAGGATCGCGACGGACGTCCGTGACACCGCGCGCCCACGTTCGCCCGCTCGATGATGCCGTGTCGAAGGGTCGCGTCTTCAAACTGTTTTCCCGGTGTTCACAGGGCGCGGGATGACGCCTGGAACAAATGGTGAAAATAATACAAATATACTTTGTAGACTATTTCCGACGTATTCCATCAAGAAAATAAACAACAACAGTCACTGGCTCAATTTTTCCCGGCTGTTTTTACCCGGGTAACAAACATATTCAAACACTGTGCAATTTTGTCACAAAACGAAAAAGCAGGAAATTTTAATACTCGGTCAGGTTTGTTAACAAACCTCATTCACGCATTTAAGACATTTTGTTTGGTAACCAAAACCCTTTTGTAACTTTTCCTTGCGAAACTGCCCGTAAAAAAGAGGTTATTGATGTGCGCAGAGTGCAGTCAATGCACCACGAGGTACCAGACTAGTCATTATAAGTGTAGAAGACAGAATGTGTCCTTCGTGTTTTTTGTCCTTCATTTACTGAGAAATCTCACTCTGCAGTTCCGTGCCAGGTAGACATAACATAGTGGTGAAACTTGTCAAAGTTGTATACTCTATAGGCTTTCCGATATCACAAGCAAGGCTGAGACAAGGAAATGAGGCCTGACAGCCGCTGCCTTTCGCTCAGATTCTTTTCTGCACATGTTTCAGAATGTATGTGAGCACATGTTCATTTAACTCGGGGTAAAAATATCCCCAGAAGGACAACCAAGCCTGCACTGCTGACTTTGTTTCAAGAAACTCAACATTCTGTTGTCAACATCCACATTTATAACCTTTGCTGGGATGTGTTTGGAATCATTTATTGCGTGAAGCTGCGGGCAAATCTGACCCGGACGAGTTCGTGGCGGTCCAGCGATCGACCGCGTCGGGGGATCCTCCTGCCCAGAACAGGCTCTTTAGGCGCCGCGCTTCCCTCCGTTTAACTGTGCGATCGGGCGGATGTTTAGCGCTTTTCGCCTCGGCTCAGTGTCTGTCGGAGGGCGTGAAGATCGACGGACGTTTCCGCCAAATGCACCGTACGTGCCTGGCAGCTCGGCGTGGGCAAAGCGCCCATCAAATCTTGGCAAATTTCATTTCTACAGAATTCCGATTCTAGTCATTTTGTATTAGTATTGTTTTTTAAACGCATAAGTACTTGGTGAAGTTTGAAATAAAGTTTTGCAGAGCAGTTTTTATTTATTCAAGGTATAGTTTGTAGCTGTAGTTGTAAAAGTGACGTGGGGGCAAAAGAAGACGCTGGCAGCCCTCAGAGCTCAGCGGTGTCATAACAGGATGAATATCCTAGAAGATAATCCGGCCACAGCCGGTTTTTGCATACATCATTTTACACGTACACTATATGCTTCGTACTTTTTCTGAGAGACACTTGACGGTCTGCATGCAGGAGCAACGCTGAGGAAATGAATTAATGGGTGTTTTCTGTGAAATTACTTTGGGAATAAAGCATTTCTGCTGCAGTCTGAGGTAGCTGTGGGACATGTTAAGGATGTGTGAAAAATAAGAGGGTGGAGCACGAAGAGAATGTGTCCCTGTGTCTGTACATGTGTTTCTTGTCTCCTCTTGGACCTTCTCCTCGCTCCCATACTGGCTCCAGCATCTGCCAGTAAACCGAAAGCTACATCTAAATCCAAGACAAGAATGTTACATCTTGAAAGCAGTTTGACGTCAAGACCCTTTTCCCAAAAGGTAAAGAGATGCTCGCGGCTTAGCCTCCTGACACATGTCAGCAGTGCAAAGACCCCAAGATAACCTTCGCATCCCATATCTTCACGTCCCACCCGTCTGCATCGCTCCCTTTCCTACCCCGGTGCCCAGGCCTAATGTATCGTGTGTCTCGGTCTCCTCCCGCACCGTTGCTGGTTCACTCCTGCTTCCCTGCAAACGCTTTTCGATCCGTGTGTTTCAGGAGAGCGCTTTCCAAGAAAAACACAGCTTCGCCCCCTCCGTAATGATCCTGTGGGCCCTGTTTTCAAAAAGTGCCATTTTTTTCAGGCCTTTTATTTAGATTTGAGGTTTTTCAAAATGTGCCGGATAACAATGTTTGCTTTGCAACACGCATTCCAGCAGCTTTCCACCAGGAACAAGTGCAGATATGTACGTGGACAAACTAAACCGACCGTGGTGTATGGAAGTTATGAAAAAACCACCTGTTCTGATTCTAATGAATATAATTAATAAGAATGCCAGACTCCACATGGCATTTTTGGGTCTAACCGTGCTTAGAAAGGGGTTTTTCCCTTAAATGAACGTACAGCATACAGACGTGAGTTTACTCAGCAGAATCCGCACCTGAGCCGACAGCGCAGGCTACCCGAGACTGAATTCAGAAAGACGTCAGTAACGCAGACACAGCGGGAACGTCCAAGCCAGCGGTAACATTAGCATCATTTTGGAGATCTCTGCACCCATCCTTCATCTCAGCGGTTTCCCTGTTAGAGATACACTGCGCATACAGTTATTCAATATGCGGCACAGTTAACAAACCGAGAGACCGGCCACAGTGTAGCGCAGCAGCCCCGGTCTCAGAACTTATTGACCGCACCGTGTACAGCGGTAAAAGCTCAGATGTTCTTTTAGCTTCAGACTACGAGATACGTATCACGTCGCGTTCGTATTACTACCGCATATGCCGAACTGTTTCATTCTGCAGCCGGACACCTCGCGGAGGGTCCCTCGTCGCGCACGTTACCGGTACGTCTCGGGTCACACTAACTACGCACCTCATTCTCGGAACGCCGGGACTGCGGAATTCCTCCCTGCCGTCCCACAGCGCACGAAGCTCTCCGAATTCAGTGAAGGGGAGAGCCGCCCTCGGCTCGGTTGAAGAAGCGCGTCCCATTCCTGAAGAAGAAGAGGTGGAAGGGCAAAGGGCAAAGTTCTCCGCTTAGAGGAGCGGCAGCAGGCTTTGTGTTAAACACTGCAATCATTCACCTTTAACACCCTGTAACTACCAGCTCCAGATCAAGGAGAAAATATACCAGAACACAAAACACCTGTGACACCAGGTAGATGTGCAGGCAAATGGCCCCCGTCCCTCCAGAGCATGTCCTCCGTACTAATGGGTGGGCTAGGAGGGGTGTAATCATGATGTTTCCTCCGTGCACAGCTGTTCCTCCAGGTGACTCCGCCGGTCTGTCGTAATAACAAAGCAGGGTCGATCTTGTCGACTCTACCGAGCTCTGCCAGCGTCTGCTGGGAAAAGCCAGGTAGAGGGCGGCTCTCGGACCCCCGCTGCCCCGCTTCGCGTCTCTTTGCCGGGGACCCCCGGCGCAGCGTTTCCACCACTGCAGCCAGAAAGTGAAAGCCGTGTCGTCGTTTCACTTTTTCGAAAAATCGCCCCTGTCTGGGTAATGGAAGAAACGCACTTTTTACGGTAGTGCCTGGCACAAACGGCAAATACACGGGCAATAAATATAGCAATAATAAAGTTTTACTCGCTGTTTGATGGATTTGTTAACTGATTAAAGGGGCACTAGCCGCTTTAAAACCAAATAAAAAATAAATGAAATACGGACCGGCCGTTATGGCTTCTTGGACCAAGTCTTTTCCAGTGCAATTGCGTGTACATTTCTGAAATGAAATATATATTGGTTTTCGCAAAATTTGCTGAGAAAAAGAAAACAGACTGACAAGAACGCTTGAAATATGCGCAAAAGAATTAAGCAATCTGTTAAAGGAAAGAACACGATTTTTCATTTGGCTCACGTCTAGTGATACGTGCGAGAAAATCTCTGCACTCCCCTACATATTTCGTTCCTATAACTAAACATTTACGTGTTCATATAAATAGGAGTGTGTTTTCCCAATTTGCTTAAACAGCCACAAACTTTCATTAAAAATTTTTACTGCGTTTTTTTGTTCTCTGAAATGTCCATATGGTTGCAAGTTTATCTCCAAATAAATACAGAGGGTAAATAAAGGGGTGTCTGCGAATACACGCGATACGCGTCAGTGCCGGGGCACGGCCCGCGTTTCAGTGACAGGGACCTGAAATCGCTCAAATTGTCTGTCAGCTCACACGGGGGCTTCGCCGGAGGTCCTACTGTGAGAAAGGGACAGTAAAGGGCGAAAAAAGCGCCTTCCTACAAAAAGCCAGATGTCAGCAAGCAGATGTCAGTGCAGCCCCGGGAACAACCCCTGCAGTCCCCGCTGGCCCCGCCGGAGGGGCTTTAGCACGACCGCTTGTAAAGAAACGGCCTAAAGCATCACCTACAAACGCTGACGTTCGAGTATTTTCGATATGACGTCGCGATCTGACCTGCGGCTGGACGGTTTTGCTAACCGGCCATCTTAACTAACGGCGAGAAGCAGCAGCGGAGAAACGCACAAAAAACACACACCGTTCGGATGTCTAAAACGACACCGTTCTCAATACCGTTCGCACAGCAAGCGCCGTCGGACAGGAGAAGGTAGAGGGAGGACAAGTGAACGTGACACGTTCGTCCACAAGTAGAAATTATCCTAAAGAAGACATAAACCGGTCCTTCACTTTAGCCCGTGTTACCGCTCCGCAAAGACAAACAAATCCTCTCACTCCACTGTTTGCACACGTTCTCGTTCCCCGTGCTTTACAAATGCGTAATTTCATAAGAAGAAGTCAAGCCACGCTTGTGTTAAATATTTCTTGGCCGAATTGCTTCATCTCGTAAACATACGTGCCGCCTGACTGCGACTGTTGCGAAGCCCACCTTCTTCTAACCGGTTGCTCATGCGGAATAAATCCTGTGAGGTGTGAAGGAACTGGAGTTAGAAAAGAGAAATGCAGCGGAGAGTTTCTGGAGCTGTACACAGACAGACCAGAATGCACACCGAGCTGCAGGAGATAACCGGCTGCCTCCGTGACCTCTGCCTCCTGCTGCATCGCAGGCCCGTCTGTATCTCGACATTGACGTTGTCCACGTCCTCCGCTAATCCCTCTCGTCTCTATCTCCTTCCTCCTGCACAAACTGGTTCCGAGCCGATTTCACCAGGCCCTCCCCCCCGATGCCTAGAAACGTGCACCGTTTCTCCTTCTGTGGCCAGTATTAACACAACCAAGGTGTGGAGAACTTGGACATGTGAGCAAATACGCATGCGTCCACAAATCTGGGCTCGTGTCAGAGCTTTCCCAAGATTCCAGGAGTGTTCGGATTCCAGAAAACGGAGTGTGTGTTGGCTAGGAGAGCCCGTTGAACACGTGGCCCTCAGGCGATGTTACCCTCCTTCTGTATCGCACTTCAGCGTTCTGGCCTCTTTAAGCCGATAGCCCCTCCTGCTACAGATCTGTGGATGGAACACAGATCCCTGTGCGCCAACACACACACACACACACACACACACACACACACACTGTCATCCTTAAGGCGTCTTCCAGGGAAGCAACAGCTGTGCTCTGATCCATGTGCTTTGTCTGCATGACCAAAATAAATCAGAAACAAATCAAAATGAAAACGAGGGATGACTTGAAGAGCTGAGCACAAGCTTATATTTATCACTTCCCATCACATATATTTTGAAGATTTCTTATTAAAGGCATTTTGTTTTTCTATAGCCGTCTGCACAACCCTCCTTTTAAAGCACCGTCGCCTCTTCACAGTCGCATCCACTGCGGCCCACGGTAAGCCAGACGTTAGGTATCGGGGCTCCTCCGGGTGCGAACCCACTAGGGCGCCGCAAAGAGTAAAAGCGCCGTGAAACCCCCCGGGGATCTTCCCTCCAGCCTGTGGTCTGGGACCGAGCGCACAGCTGTGGGCTGCGGGACGGCCTGCGGTCGCCAAACACGCACGGCCTCCCGTTCCTCCAGGTCTCGCACAGCTGGACTTGCGGTGTTGAGCTGTGAGGGGTCGCGAACCTGGCTCTCCTCCCGTCCGCCGCCAAATGACACCGCGTTCTGCCCAGAAGGAAGCGCAAAGATAAACACGAGACCTGTGTTATTTAAACACTCGCAAGAGCGCGGTGGGAACCGTCCATACCACAAAGGTCAATTCGAGATGATGCCGGTTCAGAAAGGAAGAGAAAGTGCATCGCGGCACTCGAGGGCCAAGAGAAACGCGGACTTTCTGCGTGAGACGGAAGACGGGAGATAAAGGAGCGCCGCCGCGTCTCTGTGGCAGTGTGCGGCCGGGAGGCGTCACGCTCGGGTGTTTGTGGCGTGTGAAGTGCGGAGATGGCCGCAGGTTGCGCTTCAGTATCACGTCGTGCGCCATCTTGCAACGGAAAGCTAACGCGTTTCCAGCGGAGCTGAAACAGCCTCGATGCCGGGATGAGCGCTTTGACGCTCTAGTACAGATGCTGGGCATTTTGTTTGGCTTCACATCGTCTTTTTCACCTGGACCCAATTGACACTTTCGACGTCAGCGTCTTCGTCGCTTCCAGTCTGTTACACTATCCGTGGTTGAAATGTTATCTCTGTGATGCTGCTATTCGACTCGGCGTCCTGAGGGAACGCGAGGTGAACTCAAAATGGATGTGCTTCAGACGCTTACGTCCCCAAACTTTTTCTTAAATGAGCGGAACAACGGTTTTGACTTTCAAAGCATCACCTGCCATTTTTGTTGCCACCTTCACGTCCGGTGACCATATCTAGATGGCTTCCAGAATGTTCTGTCCTCTGCTCGTGTCCTGAGCGGGGAAAGGGGTGCGTCCGGTTGCTAGTTGCTCTCATTTCCTTTTTCCTCCAACTCTTCCTAGAATTACTGTTTATTGTTTTCCCAGTACAGCATTTTTTTAATCTGGAATTGTGGCATTTCATTTTAAAAAACTGAACAATAAGTTTTCACAGGAAAAAGAATGAAATGATTTTGGTGAAAAATAAGCCACGCACACAAAACTAATCCCCTGTCCTGACAGTGAAATATGGTTTTTGGAACTTTATAAAAAGTTCCTCCTTCCACCACTGAATGCGGTACCGTGCTTATAAAACGGCGCCGTCCGCCATCGTCATCGATAACCGGACGACTGGCGACACCGCAGCTGTACCTCGGGCCACGACACGCGACGCTTCCACCTCTGTGGCCTTTTCTAATACCGACTCTAGGGCAGCGCGTGAAGCCGAGTCGAAGTTATCCGGGTAAAACAACGATAAACCCCACCCGAGCCGCAAGCGTAAAGGACCACGTGGGCGCCCGCTCCGTACTTTTTACCGCGTTACTTCGACTCGCCTGTTTTTACTGCGCTTGGGCAGCTCGGGTGTCGGTCCCAAGCTCGGTGTGTGTAGGGCTTGTGTGCCCTGCCAATGTCTGTTTCCTCCAGGTGCTCCAGTTTTGTCTGTCTCCTACAGTCCAAAGACACGTGTTTCAGTTCAACTGCCACTGACCGCCTGCAATGACTACTGAACTGTGTGTGCAGGCGTGGCCCCCCCGTAGCCCTAGTGATCCCCAGACAGACTGTGGACCCCCCTCAGACCACCAGACCGCCGCAGCTGATAACAATGGACTGCTCTGAAATGAGGCCCGTGTACTTTACACGGAGGCCACGTCGACACAGGTGGTTGTTTCCTTGGGTCAAATGTCAGCAGTTAACGCAGTGAAACCAGCTAACTAGACAGCTAGTTTCCACATAACTTCTGCTCTTCACAGCTTTTTAACCCGGGTGTCTAAAAGTGGCCTTTTTAGTAAACCTTCCAAACTGTTTTTATGCAGCTCAGAATTTTAAATAAACCTTTTGGAAATCTGCATCAAAACAAGGCATTAACAACAAGAGTATCGAACCTATAATAACATGATGATTATTAAGTAACTAAACTTCAGTCGTCCTGATGCAGTGGCTGTTGAACCGCGAAGACGTTAAAACAACGAGTCCGGTGAACTAACCGGCTGGTCTGAGCGCCAGATGTAACCTTAGCCTGTCTGCGGAGGGGATGGTGGCCACCTAAGGACAGCTAAGGGGTGAAGTCTTATCGTAGTGACTGCATCCTTACGGCGGTTTCACCAGCTGCATCAAAAATGGTGCTGGATTTACTGGAGTGAGACCCAGTACCCAGAGGAGCCCCGGGGTGAAGACTGCTGCCTGCACGGGGGGTCCGACAGTGGCTGCGGGTCTGACGGCCATAATTCCGCAGTTTGGCGCAGGGCGCCGGCAACAACCGATCTTTAGAAAACAGCAGCGGGGAAGTGATGCTTAAGCAAAGATGAGGATAAAAAGGTCCAAGCTGTGTCATATGGGCTGGCGGCGCCTGGCTGTATTATTACTTCAGAGGAACAGAAAGTAGACGAGAACATGACAACACGCGTTTCCAGGCTTCTATCCATCCATCTGTATAACCAGCACAAGTTAATCAGCAGCAACTCGCACCTCAAACCCACCTCGCTGACTTGGGTAACATTAGTCATAATGTACTTTTTAGCTCACTTATTCACGGCCGCGTCACCGAGTCACTCAGTGCCCGAAAGAACATTTTGCAGCGAGAAGTTCCCAATATCGTCAACGTATTTTCACAAATATGCACACAAAGCTGAATTTGCCTCGCAAGATGCAAATTTGTTTGCGGGAGGAGGTGTCATCGGGGTGCTTACGGGAAGACGGGAAGACGGATCGATCCGAGGGCAGCGGAGCAATGCTGCCCCCTACAGTCCAAAACTTCCTGGAACAAGTGAAAAAAAGACCATTATTATTACTGTTATTATTATTATTATATTATTATTATTACCACACAACAATATCTTTGATATTATTGTTGACGATAAAATATTGCATCACGAGGATAAAAGCATCCATCACAGCAGACTGTAGGTACGTGTGCTGTCTGCTAGGCTCCTTTGCGCTTCTGCAGCAGCCTTTTGGACATAATAACTTTTAAACCTTTCCTGCTTTGTCTTGGGCCTTGCATTGTTTTTCAAGAGATTACGGTGGCGAACGCTCGCACGAAGGAGGCCAGAGCAGAAGGCCGCCCCGCAATGCCGCTACCTGCTCATGCAATTGGCTCGGCGGGGGTCCAGACCCACCTGCGTCAACTTAATAAACTTGTCCTCTGGTTTGCAGACAGTCGAAGGTCGAGGGGACAAAACGCCTCGCGTTTCATCGCTCGCTTCTTACAACTCGACTACGACCGTGGCGGCTCGCTATTCGAGCTGCGATGGCGAAGCAAACCTTTGTAGCGCCATAAGTTAAATTCTGAAGGATCCAACTCCTCGAGGAGGAAAAGGAGGACTTGGCAAACGCGAGTGGACCTTTGTTGACGTAAATACGGGATCTGGGCAACGTCATCTTTGGGGGGGCCGGTGAGATGTTAATGTCTCTATCTCTCTTTACCCTCGGTTTTACCCAGCCGGACTAGTGCTGGTGGTGCCTCAGTGGTGCCAGCATTCCAAGCCTTAGTCACCGAGTGGGGAAAACCCAAGATGCGGATATAAGCGATATCTCATATGCTGACTTCATTATATGACATTATTGCGCGTGGGGTTGTATTGTGACGGACTGGCGTCTTCTCCCGGGTGTCGTATGGCCTTCGCTTGTGGTAAGTGGTTATCGATGATGACTCAGTGAAGGAGTGACCGGCCGAATGAGCGAATACGTACCGTGAGGTGGAAAAAGACACTGTGAAACGTACAGCCAGTGAAGGATCTTATTCTCAGACGGAGTCCAGATCCCATGCCGATCCTCAGTAGCTCCCAAAGTCCATCCTGCAGTTCACTTACTACTGACAGCGCCGAGGCATCGATGACCAGGAGGGCTGACGTTCACCTAAAGCTAAAGCGGTTCTTCTTCTGCATATTGGTTAGGACCAGGTTCACATCCCATCTGCTGCTGTAGCAAAGTTCTTGCCCCGATGGCTTCCCTGAAAACACCCCGGCTGCCCAAGTTATTACTCATGGTGGCAAAGAGAAAAACGGCACCTGTGAAACTGAATGTATTAAAGTTTAATAAATCGATCGTGTCCAATACAGAGCAAAGTTTGACAGCTTTTGTTGGACACGTCTCTCTGAATGCGGGATATTTACACAGTGCACAGTCTGCTGGACAAAACAGAGGAAAAAATATACGTCTTTAGGTAGCGCCTACCACAACAAAATATTTATGCTCAGACCACTGACTCTTTATTGTAGAAAAATGAGTGAAACTCGCGGGTCTTTCAGGAACGATCCGGGGGCAAAAAAAAAAAAAAAATGCTGGCAAGTTGGTGTTGTAGTCAGATACTGTTTCATATGTATGAACACATTTCTCTAAAGGTTTTTCAAAACATTTTAATACACTTCATTAGCAAGCTTAAGACCTGCCTGATCCAAAGTTAAGTATCGCATTAAATCACATATTTAGCAGTAATTCTCAACGTTGATGTAATTTCTGCAGTAAGCAGAGCCATAGCTGATGTAATGCCGTATCGCTTGCTATGAAAATAGAAAGAGATTGAAAGCACACACACGCTGTACCCGCAGGAGCGCGGCGACTAGACAGACAAAGTCTGACTTACTGGAACATCCCGGGAGCGCAGAGAACCACACTGCAACCTGGCATCTCTTTCGTTGCCAAGAACATGATCCAAGGCAGGACGGAGCTGCTGATCTTAGACTCTGTTCTGTCCTGCGCAGCTTCACAAGTACATGTTGTGATTTAGAATCAGGGCCTCTGTCATTTTCCCTCTGCTGTCCTCAGCGGGAACAGCTCTTGAATGCGGCATCAGCCGGTGAACGTCCATTCGTGAAGCACCACGGTGGCTGCGTTCCTCCTGAAACGGTAACTGAGTGCTTGGTTGGTGCTTCTGGTCTACAGGACGTGCGGTTTTTGCGGCGTGTCGTCGGCGATCGTCTGAGGACTTTGCTCAAGAGGGGTACGGCGGTGCGGTGGTGGGACTCAGACCAGAGGCTCGCAGGTTTATTTATTATTTCGCTGCCTGTTGCCACGTTTATCGCGAGGTTCTTCTCTCCAAACACGTGAAGGGCGTAAAAAGGTCCCAAAATCTGACCAGGGTCACGTCAGTGTTTCACGAAGGGCTTCGAATTGGAGTCAGCGATGTGTGTGGCCCTGTGCCCACGAAAAGTAAAGTTATTTCAAAAGATGGGCCCTGCATTAGGCAAGAAGGCTTTATAAACCGTCACCGGTCACTTCTTCACGGCGGCCATCAAAGGAACGAATAAAAACATTTCGCTGAAGGCGGGACACGTGTCGCTGAGCAAAGGTCAATCTGCAGTAAAATGACCTGCTCAGAATGCGCGTTTCTCTTTCCGTTTGGAAGCGGCTTTGCTTGGATGTGAAACCGCCTGATATTTGAAACACGGGGTAACTATTTATGAAACATTTATGCTGCGTGACAACGTGTAAACATGCTTCTAGTGTTACAGTCCCTCTCCAGCAGCTGTAGGTGTGCAGGGCTCGGTGGAAACGGCTGGTTGCTCGCTGTCTTACATGGGGGGGTTATCTCTGGCCCCCGGTCGACAGAGTTGGAGGGCAGGGTTCGGCTTGGTGCTACGGAGAGAGACTACGGCCGGCGGCGCAGTTGCTCTCCTTTGCACCCTGTGCAGCCTGGATGTTAGGGGGTTTGCAGTTGGTGTAGAAAGTTCTAGTTCAATCACTTGTATCCTAACAGAAAAGTAAATAAATTACACAAAAAGTGGAAAAATATGCCCCCCCCACCACTTATTGTTTGGTTGCTGCCCCCGCAATAACAGCCTTGTGTCTTTTGCTGCCAGCTGTAAGTAGTATTTCCCTGGGTTTAATACAGGCCTGCTGCTTACCTGGTTAAATGACCGTGGCGTTTGGTGTTTCTAGCACCGTCAGTCAACATGGAAAAAGGTGCCGGCTAAACACCTCAAAGTAGTCCTTGCAAGCGGAGGAAAGCGCCCGCGAAAAATAAATGTAAACCGCAACAGCAAACTGTAGCGGCGATCTGGGGGGTTAATACTTTCTGCAGCCGCTTTAAGCGATGCTCTCACGTCCTCATCGCATCCAGTGACCACCTATCTCCCTCTTCCCACGCGGGCCGGGGACGTACGGTCAGAAGCGGCCGACACGGGTTCCGTGTCGTCCGGACCGTTCAAGTTTGCTGCAGCCAGAAACCTATTTGCAGCAAGCGCTCCTATCGACCGTCCCGTGAACGATACACTTTCTCCATCAAGTGGGATTACGGTCCATTTTCCCCGGCACTCACTCTCTTTCCTACCCCCTGCTTCACTATATCTTCATCTAATGGCCACCTTTACAGGGGTGCAGCCTCATGTCAGCAAACTGGCTGGGGCTGATGCCTCTATCCAATTGCTGTGGGTAACCTCTCCTTTTCCCCAGTAAAGAGGCCTGTCACACGTCTTCTTCCGAGTTCATTACTGACCCGGACGGCCCAAAACGGTCGAAGGATTTGAAAGTGGATGAGCGCCAGCCCGCATATCTCCAGTGACAGCTCGCCTGTCTGTTGCGCCGCTCTGGAGCGCTTCTCCGTCAGGCCTGACCTCCCTCGCATATGGACACGGGCTGGCTGGTGGGCTGCGAATCTCCTGCCTCCCCACGTCAGTCCCGGGGAACACGTCTGCTAGAGTCATAACGCTGTGGAAAGAGGGCTGGTAGACAGCCAGCGCGGGGCTTCGAGTAATTCCCTGCCCGGGCCTGACCCACTGATAGGTTTACAATGCACCGTACCATAAAACCACCTCCTTACCTTCCCACACGCGTATCCCGCCGTGCCTTCCTGCCGAAACGGACTCACGAAATTCTCCCTCTTCAGTTATTAACTAAAACGCATCGCTTTAGTAGCACCGGCCTCTATTTTATTCAAAGCGCCTTTCGGCCGAAGGGGGTCGGGCTCCCGGGGGCAAACCCTGGCAAACATCTGGCTACAGACAGGCATCTTTCACCTCAGTGTCGTTACCTGTTTTTAAACTGCATCCCGAATTACGTTTCCATATGAGCGAGTCGCTGCCAGCAGAGGACCCGCCGCCCGCAGGTAAGGCTTGCGGAAAGAGTTCCGAATTCTGAAGGGGCTGCAGATGCTGGGGGCGGCTTTTGTGTTTGCACTCGGAGTAAGGCAGAGAGATCGGGGGGGTGGGGGAGAAGAGGCGGCAGGCAAGGTGGTGTTAACTGCTCCCCCGAGAGCGCTGATGCCGCAGTGAGTCAGGATGCCGTCTATGGAGCCAGACCAGACTTCCTTCCTCCAGGACCGGCCTGCCAGCTCGGCCCACTCCGCCAGCGCTGATGAGCCCAGCAGACCCGCGTGATCCAGCCTGTGGTCCAGGCCTCTGCTCTGTTCGTGTGTCACAGCAGGTAAGAAGTCTTCATCACTCTGTTCCTGGGGCCAGCAGAGATATGTTCATGTCAAGATGAGGGAGAAATCAAATAATTCCCTTATTATTTCACGTCTCGTCCCTAACAGGATATTACATTTACAGTTTGTCATCACGGGCTGCATTGCATTTTCACCAAGGCCTGTTTGTAATACATTCAAACACACACACACACACACACACCAATGCTCTTAGTCCAGCGAGGGGCCCATTTCATAAGGACGATGCTTTTGTGATGTACTGCAGTTTTGCTCAAAAGCATGAAGCAGAAAAACAGTCGTACAGCCACTTAACCTTCTTTATTTCCATCACATCTGTGATTTGATAAACACCAGCACAACTGCTTGTATTAGAATGATAAATATTACTGTTTTCGGTATTAGTTTGCAGCTGAATTATTTTAGCTGTCCTCTTGTTTCTTTTGGCGCCATATTTTAGCCTGAATATATTCTTGTTGTGGTGAGTATGTACTGTACCGTGTGGTAAATTCCAACCCTTTTTTTTCCATTTATTTTGTACAATAGAGCCGTAAGGTGAATTCTGACGAATTCTTTTATTTGGGAAGTTCTTACTTATTCAGCGCCTCATTCCCAGGCACCCGCTCAAAACACCCAGGTAAGTTGCTTTGAAGAAAGTCACGCTGTTAATAAATAATGGGAGACGCGTTTAAAGCACGAGAAGAAATCCGCTTTAATAGATGAGGATCAGACGGCACTTGGCTGCATTTCTGACAGAACGGTTTAAATGTTTGGACAGCCAAATACCGCTAAGCAAAACAAATGAAAACGTTTCAGGGACGCGGTGGTTAGCGGTGGCTCCTGACAGTCATGGCCTTTCCTCATCCGTGCTTCAGACCACAATGCACGCTAATGTAAACACTTTGCTGGCATTTTTGCCGTCCATTCTTGAAAAGTATGTTTTCTCTTTATGGTCAAAACTTGGGCCAGACAGAGAAACACGTGAAACTGAGGACCGGTGGAACGGTCCGTTGCTGCAGTCCTGCTTTAGCAACCACTGCACTGTTCTGTGGTAAAATGTACCCTGGATCTCTTCTCTCTTGATCAGGTAAGATTGGATGCCATAGCTGAAGGATACAACCGGATCATATTCTGGAATTATCCACGCAAGTTTCTTGACTTTGTTCTGCCATCCTCTAGGATACGGGATGCACCTGGAAGAAATGAATAACGGATACAGAACACTGACCCGATTTAAACATCAGCGAACCTTTGAGGTTCTGAAACACAATATGTGGAGCAGAACTGCTCCCCTTCGGCAAACCCGAGGCTTTGCGTCGCGAGGGACGGTCCAGCAACGCGGTACACACCACTTGGCTGACAGCAAGACAAAGGCATATCGCTTGACGTGTAACCGGCATCAGGGCTTCGAGATGCTTTTTTTGGCATAATTTGCTTAAAAATGATCGCAAAACATCTTGACAAACTTCGACGCCCTTTGCCGATTTTGTCTCAAAACGTCCGTTGCGTTTGGATTCAGAAACAGGGAGATTTCGGAAAAATCTCTCTGCTCCGATGGCCTGTGTTCATCTGGGTTTGTGTGCAGCTGTCGAGTCGACACGACTCATATCTCCCTCTTACTTTGACCGTCACACACAAAACGAAGGTGGAATAGATCCCCCAGTGCAATGAACTTGGCCTCTGCTGTGTACACGTGAACTAGACGGAGAATTTAAAGGCGCTCAGATGCCGGAATCCTGCTGTTTCCACTTGCGGCGTGTGGCCAGTTGACCCGAGTCAGCTGCCTTTCAGCTTTACAGTGGAATCTCTGCCTCACCTATGTGTGTCAACAGTGCTGCGGGGATGCTGTGGTCCATGGGTTTGCTCTATGAAGATTACTGTGAATAACTCACTCGTGTCAGCACATCCCTAATATCATCCCAGATCATAGAAGCTTTTTTCACACCCCTCCAGTCATGTGTGTCCATATTTGCACACTGATTCATAATTAAAAAATTCCTTTTGGTCCATCATCCATTACTGTTGCAACAACTCCAGTGTTAAACAAGCCTAAGCCCTACGGAGCACAAGATGTCTGACATGACATCATGCAAGTAGATGCAGAGTCAAGGACAAAAGTGGTGAACCACGATGAAAACCGCCATCTATCAATCGGAATTCCAGCATCTGACACGTCTGCAGGAGGGCGAATTCAATTTCCAAATCAAACAGGTTAGGGCATATGGAGTCTGAGGAACTGAAGACCAGCTCATGTTCTGAACTTTGTAGGCAGCTCACACTTGATGCCGCAGCAGAGAGATGTCAGGTGAGACGGCAGCGCTGCCACTCGGGGAAACCTGAGATCTTTATGCGGCATTATAAATGAGCGTGTCTTTGCGTAATGGGCTTTATTGTCCGTCACAACGTCATCCGAGTGAATCTGGTGCACAGTCGCCGATGGAACCGATAGGAGACGTTTGCACTGTTTTAGGTCTGGTCACGCTGTTGAAGGCTGTGAAGAATAAATACCACGTGTCTCTACTGAAGACCTTTGACAAACCTAGACAGGTAACTGGGGTTAAGAAAATGGACGAGTTTTAAAAGTCCCGACGTTTTCGGTGGCAGCGTGACAAGATGCGTACATCTTTTCGAACGTCTCGGCCAAGATCGCACTTTGCCCAACTCTGCAGACTGCTGACTGGCCTTCGTGGACTTTACACAGCGCACACGTGGTTGACAAGGACGCTTTTAACGTGTTCGTGTCGGTCCTGCCAACGTTCGCAGCCTTTCACGGCCAAATGAAATACATTTAAAACAGCTGAGTCAACTAACTATCAGATTTCAAACTACCTTCAAGGGCGAAACTATTCTGCAGGGTCCCGCTCCCAACTGTATCGCGATGGGTGGGAACGAGGTTCGGGCCGAGGTGTCGGGTTTGACGCCGTTCATACATCACCTTGAACAGAATGCAGGAAATTGCTGCTTGCAACATCCCCCACCCGCCCCCCCATCAAAGTGTCATGCAGCTGAATGTGTTCCAGGTGCGAGGCTTCATCGCCGGCACAGGACTTCCCCTCTCCTGCATCCCAATTGCCCCTAAAAGGCCGCGCTTCCTGGTTCGCACGCCACGCTCCCAAAAACGAGTGACCGCGGGGATTCCGGCTCTCATCTCACCGCGTGAAACAAATCTCGCGACCATTACGACACTGGGAAAGGGGGAAAAAACGAAAACGGCAGGGGTGACGGTCCTCTCGAGCCTTAGATCACGGCCGACGTGTCGCTGTGTTCATCGCTAGACTGATGCTGCCCAAGAAGAGGAATAATAATGGAGGCAGCAGCATAAAGGGAAGTGAAAAGCGGTCCTTTTCACACGCTACGGCCCCTCGCTTAAAAAATGTACGAATAAATTACGAAAAAGATAGCGGTATTTTTAAGGCATTGGAGATACGGCATAAAATATTTCCGAACCTAAAAAAATTCTGCGCGTTGGCTTCAAACCGGCTTAAACGACGCTAGATGTAGACGGATGCTTATTCTCCTAAGTCCTGCTCTGTGCCGGGGGCCTTTATCTTCTAAATCTGCTCAGAAGTGGGTAGTGTCGGGGTCAGCGATTTCTTGAATTCCATCGTTCAGACTTCCCAGCAGCTTCTCCACAAGTATTTGTGGGAAATTCTTTGCGAGAAGAAAATGCCTGCAATGCTGAAAGTTCTTTGGCAGCCAGACTTGGGGATGCAAACAAATTTGCATTAGCATAATTTCAATATTTAATACTATTACGGCGGAATGTCAAAGGATCTCTGCGCAAGTGCCAGAAATGCAGCTCTCTGTGTGAAGCGCACTCCCGATTTTACCCCTTCACTTCAAACGCTTGGCATGTCTCTTAAAGCTGGAATGATCTTAGCAAAGATTTTAAAAAATTATCCCCATTAAGGGGAAAAAACCTTTAATAGTAGCCAGAAACCTTCTGGTTGCAACTCGGAATCCACATACTGACCAGCTAGCTGCCTGCCTCCTAGATCCTGCTTTCCATCAAACACCAGCTTTCTCGTGGCTTGTGATTCTGGATTTTTGGACCGTGTACGTAGTTACGAACGCGCCTTTTTATGGACACACGTCCACTACAATAAGCGTCTAACTCACAGCACCTCATAACCGTTGCAGAATCACCTAGGCTGGAAGCCGGGAGCAAAACGGTGCTTCCGCTGTTACCGCGAGCGCCGTCGTGGGGAAGATCGTATTCATACAAGCCTCTGGTCGCCTTGGCCAGCTGTCCCACTGACCGGCCTGTTCTGACCCCTCCTAGGGGCTCGAGTTTAATTCGCTTTTTAACGTCAGCAGACAGAGAACAGCAGCTCAGCTCAGCAAACTGCAACTGCCCTCCGCGTCGTTTTTCTGAGAAGTTTGCTGCAAAAACGCCATCGGGGATAACTTCTCCTGACAGGATTTTAGTCTCATCCTCGCACATATTGACAGGAATGTATTGTCATGGTATCTGACAGATGACGGCGGAGTGACTGGAACCAGATGTTCTGAGGTTGCTTCCATGCTTTAGAAAAAGCTGCTGTCACTGCTTGGCACGAACGTGAGACTTTCTTCAAAAACACGAAGCATCGTCTGGTCAACACTTCTCTTACATCTGTACTCCGTGGAACTGCTCATCCGTGCATTAATATCAGGTGGAATTTCGAAGATTACTTGCTTGCTTTCATTTGGCTTCTTTATGTGTGTTAGGAAGAGTTCGTACATCATCTCAGTGGAGGTCTCAGGCAAACACTACATCACTTTCATAAACACCGCAGATGCCCTCTGACATCGACTGCATGTAGAATCCCTCCCGGCCCAGCAGTTGCTGGTACCATCGTGGCTGAGGAAAACCGCGTTTGTTATTTCTGTGCATGAATGAAGGAGAGGGTCCGGTTAGAACCACGTCTTGTAACTCTTGCACACTGCACAAGTCAGTTTTAACACAGCTTCACGAACCCGCCTGTGGACAAGTTGTGTTCACGAAATCGGTCAACTATGCCGGATAGAAAATGTGGATCATGGTGAGAGCTTTACTAGTTCACGTGAAAACAGCCTAAGCCCAGCGAGGGGACGAGGCTGCGGGCAGACGGGTGAGATCCGAACAGCAACCGTCAAACTGCTGTGGCTCTTTTAGCTGTCTGCATCTATGACCGAGTCCTGATCTAAACACCTACAGTGGCTTATGCAGAAAACCTCTCTGTGCAGTCCTACGTAAATAGGACGAGTTTGGTTCGAGCTGTATAAAGCGTGTTGGGCCGTTCTGGGTTGTCTCCACAGTAGGAAACGGACGTCTCGCGAGGGTTTAGTACCCCGTATGTAGACCAAACAGGTAGGTGTTAATGTGCACACAGCTCCAGGACAGGGGAACGTCCTTGTTCTCAAAAGCGCATTGACTTGACACTGTAGTCCGCACAAGCGGGCTTGGAGAGGACCCAGTTCTGCGGGTGTCTCCATCCCAACACAGTCATTGTGAACTACTTCTCCCGGCTCCACGGCAGGAAACCGTGCAGTGATATTCAGGTTATACCTTCTGCGGAGATATGGTCGCACGTGGTGCTGGATAACCCCTGTTAATGCGATCATTAATGTTTCAAATAATCCTGTGCTGGCGAGCAGAGTTCTGGCTTCGGTCCTCGGTCCGCAGGCCTCCTCAGGCCCCCAGTGGACAGAAGGGTGGGCAGCTGAGTCAGCTTTCCTTTGCCTGCGTGCTTCAAGGAAGTCTGATGACATGAGCAGAGAAGGAAGAGGTGGGAGGGAAGCATTGTTTCCTCTGCCTAGCTCTCCGATGAGGTGAGCAGCTGTGGCCAAGATACCCCTGCCCACCAAAGTCCTTGACTTGCTGCGTATCGGTTCCCCTTTCTGAACAGAACCTTTCCGACCCCTTGCCGGTGGCTTGGGCGGGGCCCTCGGAAGAGGTGACGGATGACGCCGTTTCCGATGTGTCACGAGCCGCCCGGTCATCTCCTCGCGATCCTGAAGCCTCTCTGACTGCGGTCATACGGGCAAACTTTTTAACAGCTTCCTGGGGAGTTTGTTTGGGGGAAGTAGGGAGGGACGAGGAACTGAAGTATTTGACATTGGAGCCAGTTGTTCCTTCCTGCATTTCATGGCCAGTTACCAGTTCTTTGCTTCCCGGTGGTGAGCCCACCTTCATTGTTCTGGTTAGATATTTTAGGCAGATTTCCTCCAAAGCCCCAGCAAAACCGAGGGAACGTAAAGCCATTGTGCCATATGCGGTAGAACTCACCGAAATACTAAAATATTATATATATAGTACTGAAATATTTTACTGTAACTCACATTGTACTGTATCCTAAATTCCGATCTTGATATCAGTCAGTTCGACCTCCAATGAAGCTGTCAACGTGCCTTCTTGCTCAGGACGTTATTCGTAACACTGTGAAGAACAGGGCCGGGATTTTCTGTCTATTACTGAACATACGTATCTTTTGACTGATATCTAAATATCTATAGGTATAGTTACAACTGAAGAGGACTGCAGAAAGTAGAGTGTTAATATTTACTCCTTTTGTCTGCAGGAGGAAAAAAAGCTGCTTCTGGCGCCATCAGGATAGGAAGCGAAAAAGAGTCGCTTACATTTAAGCAGCGTGAAAGCACCTGGGAGAGACGTTCCGGCAGATATTATTAGCTGACCGGAGGCGGCGTTTAAAGAACTCCGGCACGTGATGGAGAACCGAGGTGAAGCGAGAATCACTACTGCAGCACTTGATTCGCAAAGAAAATTATTCGGTTTGTAAAAAGGTTTCTAGCAACATGGCGGGCAAAAGAAATAAATAGACAAAAGCGAGTGCACGAAAACCTGCACAAACGTATAGCTTAACACCGCTAACAGCGCAATCGAAGAACTGCGACGTTATTTTACAGTTTTCCCGGTTTTTCAGACCCCCTGCAGCCGGCTGGTGGTACAGTAACACGGCGTTCGTGCGCACGTACGGGTTTAAATCACGGCACTTTAAATCCCGACGTGAAGGAAGCAGGTACTGCCGGACCTTTCTGAGAGGTGGACCCGCCTTCCCGCGCGAGATGTTAACGGGGTGCAGATGCTGGGACGTACGCGCCGCCCAGCGTCTTTGCCACCTCCCCAGTCCTGCTCAGACGCGGCGCGCGGTGCGTAAATGGCTCGAACGAAAAACGGGCGAAACATTTCGTCAGGAGACACGTGAACTTTCCGGTCTCGGCAGCGCTTGTGAAACGAGCAGAAGAACATCGAGGCCAGCGTGTGTGGCCCAGAGGATAGCTGAGAGGTTACGCCTTTCTAACCGTGACAAAAACAAAGGACTATTTCGATACGTGCGCGCTTTCGGGATTATTTATGACTTGACCGACCCACACCTGGTTGCTAAGTGGCCGACTGGATTCACGGGCTGTAATGATAGTTAACTACAGTAGTTAGTGATATGATACGAATGACAGACACGTGGCCTTTTTATCAACAGGTTTCACGTCATACGTACAAGATTCAATGGTGGTATATCGCTGTAGCGGTAGACTGAAGTGCGTAGGTGGTATATGCTGCAGGCCAAAAAAAAGAGGCAAAGCTGTAATAATTTAAAACAATTCAGGATAATTTTGCATTAGAATTACTATGGCTGTCATATTGACTCTGGCTGCGATTCAACGGCACACAGTGAATAGATTAGAGACAGAAGTGGCTCTAAAGCTGCCTTAGAAAATGGAAACAGACAGCAGAATGGAAAGAAAGCTAGAACATCAGTTTTCTTTCTGTGTGTCGTGGGCTGACAAGTGGATGTATTTGCATGTGAGTCTTTTGCACAGTTACACACTTTCTGTGTAACTAAATAACTAAGTTGGAGCCTAATCCATAAGTTCGCTCATATCCGATCCTGGAGGTGCAGGGCGATTTCCTCAGCTTCATAGACTGCAGACGGAGAAAAATGCAAACTATTTGCCTGCTCTCACCTCTTAACACATTCGAACACGCTTCGTAAGGAAGAGTTTAAAGACTCGGGCGGTCTACGGGCAAGCACGTTTTCACGTCAGTTTTACGTTCCACAAGCTTCAGTGCTGCCGTACGTTTTCGTCTCAGTTCAAACCTGAAGAATCCCCATAAAAATTTTTCAATTCGGTTTCACAAATACGCTCCGAGAAGAAAAGGAGAGAAGTTAGAAATAGGTCATCTGGCATCTTCCCTCCGGTAATTCCAGACCAGCTCTTCTGACCAGTGTTTGTCTTGGACTTTATATGTGCTCCGCTGCACCACTGTGCCTCACAAAAGACAACAGAATATACCGTCAGAACAAGAAGAGAGAGTAACAGCGTGATGAGTACAGTCGTGTGTTATGTATGAGAAACGTCAAACTTATCGGTCTTAAGCTGGGACGTAAAGGCGTCCAGAGCAGTTCCGATGTTCAGGACCGTCTTCGGGATCTGCAGGAAAGAAGCAGCACTTGTTATGAGAGGGAAGCCTCTATTCGTCCACACAAGTTACACCACCCTTGTTCCGCTTTTCTGTGATGCCTTCAGCTTCTGCTGTGGCCCTGAAAGTACTGCAAGGTGCTCTGAACACACTGGCTTCTGAATGTATCCATTCAGACACCTGACCAAGTCACTGCCTCCTAACACATTTCGAGGCAGAGCTGTAGAACTGATGTGTAGAGCCTGTGGTGAGACTTGGACCAGAGGGATTTATGTCAGAAATGCTTAAAAAAAGATTCTATTTCTGGACAAAGCGGTCAAAGTACTAGTTATCCTTTCTCTGACCAGTCCTGCAGCGGTTTAAGAAAGATGGATCGGGAAATAAAGCGCGGACTCATCACCGAAGCCTCTCGTACGCTCAGTTTGTCGCTTTTTCAGCTGTACGTCGACCACAGCTTCGACTGCGTTCAAACAGTAACGTCCCACATCCTTAGTGTAGATGTCGACGTGCCCGATGCATCCCACGAAACTACAAGTTACTCAGAAGTTAAGCCACTACTGGCGCGCAAAAATCCAGTGAGTGAAAACGGAATCTCAGCTACTTGTACAGACAGTGGTCGTGCTATATTTGAGCTACGCTGGGGGGCACGGTGTGACAGTAAGGGAAACCAGGACGGAATAATTGCAGTGCCGATTGTGTTTCTTCCACGCGGGGGGCGAAGGGAAGAGCCTGGCGTGTCGAGCCAGATTAGGGAGATGAGCACAGAACGGGCTGGATTTAAGCACCGCTCTTTCTCTGTAATTTTCCCTACGTGGCGCCTTTTTCCGAACCCATTACCGCAATATCATATCACTGATTTTGTGAAAAATCACGGTGCGGTGCTGGAGTTGCCTGTAGTGCTTAGCTATGGAAGCCAGATGTTGTAGAAGAGCTTAATCTGAATTTAATTTAACACGATTGCTTCTCCCTGGGTTTTTAAGTGAAGTACTGTTCTTATCTGCGCTCTGTGTCTCTCTGGTGCCTTATTTATGTGCGCCGAAGACGTCCAAGTCTGCCAGATTGTAAAATGGGGGGTTTGACACAGAAAAACAGGAAACATTTGCAAGCCGCTGCTAAAAGGGAAGAAAAGAAAATATACGGAGTCTTCAGAAAACAGCCAGCCATGTTGTCGCACGTGGAAAAGAGATTCCCCGACACAAAGAAAGAACGGAACACCAACCACTTATGCAAAAGAGGGTTGCAAAGAGGAACAAAAAAAGCATTAGGTCGTAGCATTGCGCCGACAGGACGAATAAGACCGAACATCTACAACGCTCCTAAAACATCTGACGCTCAGTCTGAAACAAACACGTCCGACGTTCGCGACCGTTTCTCGGTTCTTTGCGCTCGCACGTGCCAGCCCGACTGCCGAGCCTAAGCCAGAGATGTGTCTGTCATTCACTAACCCTTCAAACAATAAACTCTAAACTTTATTTACTTATGGCTGTCGTGTTTTGACGTGTCCTTGGAAGAAGTAAACAGGTCCTGCCGGCGGTGCAGCGAACACTGGGAGCCATACAAACTGTAACATTAAGTGAGCTTGGATTGTTTCCATCAAGGCTTTTAAAGCGTGTGTGTCATGCTTTGCGAGAGTGTGTTTATGGTTAGTCCGACTGTGTACACTACATCACGTGCACTTGCACAAAATGGAAGGCGACTTGTCTAATCCGTCCCAGATATCTACAAGGCTTCGCCAGAACTTCATTTTTTTGAGCTATTGGATTTTTATAATGAACGGGGGTAAAAACATAAGCTAAAGTAAGTTGAGGCAACGTCTCCAGGTCCAAGGGCAGCTTGACAAAAAAAACGTGGTGCCTCGCGTATCGGACCCGATTCGTCTCGAACCCGTGGCGGGGAGCGACCTTCTTTACGTTACCGCCGCAAGCGAGGAATTCGAATTCCTCTTCCGAATCCCAAAAGCGGGCGTGATGTTTGAAGGTTCATCACAAACGTATGAACGCGACTTCCAAACAAAAGGGGCGTGGCCTCCACGGAAAATGGAGGTCCCTGGCGGTCCACGATCAAAAAGTTTACTCTGAGCACTTTGAACGTCTCTGCAGAAATCATTTCAGCTCCGCCTCCTATCAAAATGAAAGAAATTATTCCACGATGGGAAAATACACGGAGCTGCCAGTTTGTGTTCGGTCCAACAGTCGTACATTCCAAAGTCACGTGTCACGTTACTGCTGTGTGAGTTATAAAACATTCGGGCCAGCATTTCTAGCATCACTTAGTGGTCAGCTGAGCGTCGGAATGGAGGAAACCAGTGACCTCAGTGACTTTGAAAGTGGCAACATAGCAACTTCTAAGCGGCTGCCGTCCTGGGCTTGAAATGGCACGCGACCATTTCAAGAGTTTATGTCTACCGGGTGACTGGTGGTGCTGTGAATCAAAACGGCTTGAGGATCAGAAGAGTCAAAGGAGAGGATGATAACAGCGGAAGCAAACAGGCGGGTCACGTTCAGGCGAAACCCTTTGGTGTGTAGGAAGTCATCTCAGCACACGCTGGATTTTTTTCTCCAGTGGGCTACAGCCCAAGACCATGTTGTGTGTCAGCAAAGAAAGCGGATGTCTAGTGGGCACAAGAGGGTCAAAAATGGACTGTTAAGGAATGGAAAAAAGTTGTCCGGTCAGATGAATCCAGGTTCCTTCTGCATCGTTCTGACGGAAGGATCAGAATTTGACACAAGCAACCTGGAGGCATCCTGTTTGGTGTCAGCAGTACAGGCCGGTGGTGGCGGTGTTACGGTGGGGGGGGGGGGGGGGNGGGGGGGGGGGGGGGGGGGGGGGGGGGGGGGGGGGGGGGGGGGGGGGGGGGGGGGGGGGGGGGGGGGGGGGGGGAACGTTTTCCTGGCCCACATTAGGGCCTCAGATACCTTCTGAAGAACATCTGAGCGGCACAGGGAACCTGAATATCGTTACTGAGCAAATTCACCCCTTCATAGCAACGGTGTATCTGCACTCAGGTGAACACTTCCAGCACGATGAGGCACGTACCCTCACTGAACGGTTGCAGGAATTAGCTTTTATTCTTGTTCGGCGGCCTGCGCATTCCCCGCACCTCAACCCAATCGATCACGTTCGAGATGAGCTGGACAGGGCTGCTCGCAGCAAGCCCGTGCAGCCGTCCAGCTTGCAGTAACTGTGCGACACAGTCATTTCACGGTGGTCCAGTTTCCCTGCAAAACACCTCCAGCACCTTGTAGCACCTTGTATGAGCAGATGAATTCATGCTGTTCTCACAGCCAAAGGAAGCGCAGTGCTCTGCTAGATGGGTGTACCTAATAAACCGGCAACCCGGCGTAAACATGTGGAGCGAGGCGACATGCAGCCGGAATGGGTATCTTTATTAATGGGCTGGAAGAGGCCTCGACCACAGTCGCACAAAACTCTGAGAAAAACAAAGATTTATAATTCAAATGTGTTATTCATTTCACAAATAAGTCACAAGATTCTTTGATTTATAGGGGACACTTTCATTCGGAGACAAAGCAACAAAAACACAAAAACAAAAATTTGAACCGCAGGCAAAGTTGAAGTTAAGGTTAATTTTCTACACAGGAATCACTTTTTTTTTCTGCCCAGCCTCCCTTCGAAGTAAAAGCCGCATTTTGGCAGAGACTCCTTCAGAAGAGCGTTCCGTGTGGAACCATCTCCTACCTGCAGAGGCCAAAGGCGTAACGCAGCCCTGACCCCAAAAGCAACGCTGATGTTGTGCACGCAGCAGCTGAAATTTGGTTTGGTTCTTTTATCTAAACCAGAGTTTAACCGTTTATCTCAATTTCAACTCCTTCTGTATCACGTACGGGTTTCCAACCAAAATCCAACCAACCTCAGCGTAGTTCTCCAGCATCTGTGATTTTACTGAAGGTTTTCATTCAGATTTGCCTCAAATGTTCAACTGTTCACCAAATGCCCCTTCCCTAATCTGCCCCAGCATGAAGCTGCACGTCCTCTTCTGCTTTCCTCAAACTGTTCGCCACCTCTACGAAGCAGACATCCTTTAACCCCTTCGCTGGCGGAGACCGACTTTCGTCGACGGCAGTTTTATGACTTTTTTTCCCCCGACTTTGGATTGTTCATAAATCTCAGCCAGAGAACTCAAGATTACACAAGGAGGGGACCCTGCCAAAGTCGTTGCCACGTGTTTACAACAAACACGCTCTGGTGTTTATATTAGAGTCCGGCCTTTTTTCTCGGCACACCAACAAATTTGGTAAATGACGTCGGAAATGTGGCAGCAACGGCGTCTTAATACGATCCAGTGACGTACGTTCGCCCGTTCGCCACCGAGTTACGAGGCGCGCAATCAGATTTACGTGTTAAACTTTTTTTCGTCCGCTTTCAAAGATCATTTGATACGTAACCGCGGCGTTCAAACTGTTCCCAGGACTAATGTGCGGCATCCGCACGGCTGTCATTTTCCGGAAAGCTCAGAGAAACGGGCAAAAAAGCCAAAGGGCAGTTTTGCTTTGTTACTCGAATGGTTTCGCTTGGCCTGAGGTTAAACAGGGAAATCTGCTGGCTCGGGATCGGCCAATTGTTCTGCCTGTCGGATCCGATCGAAAACAAACTAAGATGGCCGCCCGGGCAAGCCGCCTCAGACTCGGCCCCGCGGTCCGCGAGACCCCCGTGCGGACGGGCGAAGGGACACACGCTGCTCCTCGTCCTCCGAGCTCCAGGCAGACGGCTTAATCCTCCGGAAAGCGCGCTCGGTGCAAGACGCACGGGGGGGGGGTTGCGAGACCCCCCACCGCCACACCCCCAAGCCAGGGCATCAAAACTAGGTCAGAGTTTTGTTGTGTTTAATTGCGTTTTTTTTTTTCCTTTTTCTTTTCTTTTGGAAAAGAGTTCAGGTTGAGGACACGTGAAAGCTGCAACAGAACATGGAGACACAGGCCTCACTAACACACCTCAGTACACGCAGCCTTACATACTTTGTGCATCTATATAGTTTGTGTCGTACGTAACACACGTATGTTACACACATCTGTAACACTGAGCGCTTTACAGGCCTGCACAGTGTTGTGGTTCCTTTTCCTTGTGTGCGTGTGTGTGTGTGCCAGTAACGCCGCGATGCAGCAGTGGTCCTGGCCTGGGGTTCAGACTTCAGCGCTGTAGCTGTAGGCGAGACACGCGGCCTTCGGTGAGATCTCCCCAGACCGCGAGCCGCCGTGTCACGGCCCATTTCCTCGCACGCTGTCGGGGCGCCTGCGTGTTTCTGGCTCGCACGTCACACAAGCCGAAAGCACGGAGTCGAGTTTCAGCCGTGAGTCGCTCCACCTTGCGGGGGAAGTTTACGAGGAAATGGAACCAAACCACAAAAACACCTATATTAAAATTTGACTCATACCTCGGTGAATTTCTGCCAACCTCCCATTTCCCAGTTACCGGGGAGGTCAGCTCTGTAGCTGGGAGAGTGGCACAGAAACCGACTCGCTGTCGGGAAGGTGGATCAAGGGCCGGTCGTAAGTTCTCGGTCGAAGGGTTGAAGGACCCGGACAAGCAGCTGCAGACCTCTGCCATGTGTTTGCGGTCCGCGAGAGCGCAGCCCTCGCCGCAGACATGCGAGAGACAGACCACAGCCTGGCGCCCGCGTTCCAGTTCGTGGCAGTTCCACCACAGCATGTTCAGATCAGCACCGTGCTTGCCTGGGAAATGGCAGGCTTTTCCGAAAAACAACCCGGCACCTAATCCAGTAAGTCTTAAGAGCTCTTGGACGTCTCGGCCTCGCAGTCCATTGACTCAGTGACAACATCGGTGTCTCGTTGCACTTTGGAAAGGTAGTACAGACTGATGCGTTACGAAAACACGCTTGTTTACACGTCCCGTAGACGGAGCCACGTACCCCGGGGGTAGTATTTCAACACAATAGCTTTGGCCCCGTTCCATACTAACAGCGGCCACATGTGATTTGTGCTGAAAGCAGGATTTAGGAGACGCAGCAGAACTGGTGTGAGCAAAGTGCCACGATACTTTGTACTGGGCACCGGGGGATCTGGGATGGATTCAGACCATATAATCATCATATGTGCTGGGGGTTTAGCAGCTTGAGAAGAAGGAACGCGGGCACGTTGGACAGAGCGGAGCCAAAGTCATTCAAACACGCTGCAGGCCGAGCGGCAGTGATTCCGGGTCCGGATTCGGTCTTCGCTCCACGGTGGTCCCGTAAGGCGGCCCGCTTGTCGCCTGTCGCCTGTCGCCTGCACCGTTGGATCGATTGGATTTCCGGGATTCGCACAACGCGAAGCGGGGAACGTCGGCTGTTTTCTGATCGCTTTCCGTTGATGGCCCAAGTGGAAAGTTGCTTCTGCTCCCCACCCCGCTTACCAAGCTTTGGGATGAGGTTTGGGTTGTTCCCGCGTCGGCTGCGTTGTTCTGCGGGGCCGGGCTTGTGCGAATGTTTCCGGGACACTCGCCGCAAAGTTGTGTGGAAGAAGGTTACGGGGGCCATCTTCCTCGAGATTCGTCACCCGAATCAGACAGTGTGAAAACGTTTACTGTCAGCAGCGGAGTCAGAAAACACCCAGGGACCCGTGTCTGCCGCGAATGCTGTTCGCATATATCAAAGTTTCATTCAGAAAAGCGAAACGCAAGAGGAAAGTTTTGTGAAGCCACTGCTAACCCATTTAGGGCCATTTTCACCGGCACAACTGCAAAACTAAACTATAAAAAGGTCCTCAGTGGGGAACCCCTGCTGACTATGCGGTTTATTCAGTATCTTTTTTTACTAAATTTCCTTACATACACGCTCACTGGTCACTTTATTAGGAACACCATTCTAACACCAGGTAGGACCCCCCTTGGCTCTCACAACAGCCTGAATTCGTCAGCATCCCTTAGAGATTCTCCTCCGTGTTGACACGGTAATTCTGCACATTTGTCAGCTGCACATTCGTGCTGCCAACCTGCTCTTCTACCGCATCGCAAAGGTGCTCTGCTGGATTCAGATCTGACTTGGGCTCTCTGGCGTGACGCATTTTCATTCAGGAAGTGTCCGTTAGAAGATGGGTCGATAGTGGCCACGAAAGGATGCTCACGGTCAGCAACAATACTCAGATAGGCTGTTGAGGACCCAGTTTGTGCCAAGAAAACATTCAAATCCCATTACAGCACCATCACCCAACCTGTTGACACAAGGCAGGTTGGGTCCATGGCTTCATGCTGTTTTCGCCAAATTCTGACCCGACCGCCTGCGTGTCACAGCAGACATTGAGATTCATCAGACCAGGCGTCATTTTTCCAATCTTCGGCTGGCCAGTTTGGAGAGCAGCAGTTACGAAATACTCAAACCACTTCGTCTGCCACCAAGAACCACGCTACCCACCACGCCAAGTCACGCCCATCACGCGCTTTCCCACGTTCCCAAGTTTGACGTGAACGCTCGCTGAAGCTCATGACCCAGGTCTCCGCGCTGCTGCCACACGATTGGCTCATTAGACAATTGCAGGTGCGCCGGTGTTCCTAATAAAGTGGCCGGCGGTGAGTATGTTTTGCGGGAACGCAAAGGGAAAAGGCCGTTACTTTCAAAATAAGTATGCAACTGTTTCAGATTTGCAAAATGCTCATGACAGAACGGAGAGATACAGTTTGGCCGGGAACCGAAGCGGAACGTGGAACGTTTCTCCGTAAACAGGGGGAAAATAAAAGCTTCCTCTGCTGCGTCTATGTTTGGAAATCTGGCTACACGTCGGTGGTCCCACTGTCAACAGGCTGCAGTTTGCTCCTTTGAAGAGGGGCACTTTCTTCTCAAACAACATTGTTCAGAGTTTCACACCTCAAAAGGACAGAGCAGCTTTCGGGGTCTGAGGAAGCCCCTCAGAAGCGCCGGACTGCATGCAAACACTTACAATTAATGCGATGCTGTTGTTGCAACCTTGTATGTAATAATCCTGAAAATGGACCCGGAGATGAATCCCTCAAAGAAAGGCCATAAACTGTTAGCAAACCTAAACTGTGGCTGAAGCATCTTGCAAGACTTCAACAGCGTTTCAGCTCCAGTCACCACATGTTTGACTGTATTGATGATGAAATCATACACAAGGGTTATGATTTTCACATTTCCTCACTTTAAAGGCTGTTCTTAGTCTTTTACTGACAATTTGTTCTATTCTCTTCCTCTCACGGCACCTTCCAGTCCTCTAACCCTTCAGCACTTGTGGTTTTCAAATGTTCTAGCAACATCTACCGCGTGACGTAAGATGGTGCCGTCAGCTGTACGTGAGCAGAGGAAATCGCCATTATTTCAGCGCGAACAGGTTTTCCACGATGAGTCGGCGTTGGTGAAGATGCTCGGTGGATTAGCACCTCCGTGAAGGGTGTGACACTGCAGAAAAGAAGAAAAAAGAGAATATTTAAGTTCTCAAACTATGAATAAAACACCAAAGGTTTTCTTTGCTTTTCACCGGGATTTTCTTTCCCCCAGAGTTCCCTGCACATGTGGAGAGAGGCTGCAAGCATCTTTCTCCTCCACTAAAGGTGAGTGCAGGGTATTTGGGGGCAGGTGAGCTTTTGAACTGTGGCCCACCTGGAGACCCAACACAACACATATATTCACCTCAAGCTGCCCAGGTTCACCTGGCTTTTTGTTGAGGTTGTTATTTACACACTTTTTTCTATCATACCTGCACGCATTCCCATATTTTTCACTACAATTCCTGGACCTCCACATAGGTGCTTACATTATATTATTACAGGATTCTTCAAAAAAGGCGATGATTAAACATGAAAACTCACGCCGTCAAGATGTATCTACACCAGGTGTGATGTTATGAGCAGGACGCTGGCGGTCCTGTTTTATATGATTTGACCAAGTTATGTGCCAGTGACCTGACGTGCTTGGAAGAATTCACGTTTGCGGACCCCCGACGCAGACAAACACGCTAAGGGACACGAACATATCGCGTGTCTCGTCGCTGCGTCTCCCCCGGAGAGGACGTCTCGAGCAGCGGGTTCGCTCTCCTTCGGAAGGCGAGCAATTTCGACCTCTTCCCTTCTCCTCCTCGGCTAGCAGGACGACTGGAGCGCGTGGTTTTCCCGCAGGAGAATCCGCCCCGTTCGTGCGGCGGCGGAGGCGGAAGCGGACGCTTGCCTTTCGATTGGCTTTGCTTTATTTGCGCAAACAACCGCAAGGAGGGGAAGCGAGAGCAGTAGTAAAAAGAACAATACCCTCTTCTCGTTTTCCTGCGTCTCCCTCTTTTATGATATGTTTCTGGGATACGGTGCCGCGCGCATCCAGGGCCGCTCGCCGCCACATTTGGCCCGCACGTGTTTTCCCCCAGGCCCCCGGGGGGTGAGACTGGAACCGAGAACCAACAGGGCCGCAGACCGCAACAACACGAGAGCGGAACGCTTTACTCGGCAGCTTTTTTCGTCAGTCACGATCCCACTTCGGGACGGTGCCGGGCTGGCGTACGTTTGCGTCCGTGGCAGCCGCGCGTGCGGGTGGTGGTGTATGTATGTGGGCGGTGTTTTTGCGGGGGAGTTTGTGCGTGTGGGACACTAGTCTGATGGTGTGTTGTACTAATGAGGGTTCACAACCGTACGTGTTGCGTGTCCAGACCCGGCGGGTGACAGGACACAGGGGCCCCGATCTTACCGGCCGGTTCGGTCACTTCGGGGACGTTGCCCCGTAGAAGCCCGGCGGCTGCTCGTCCGGCTGGACAAACGTAGTCGGGCCCCCTTCGGGGCACAGGATTTATGGGGAGACGTGTAAGACGGAGGAGTCGCGAACATCCTGATCCAGTGCGATTATGACATTTAACCATTATTAGAAATTTAGTGCAAAACTTGCAGTGTTTTTCATCATTCTTTGTATGTGAGTCATAATAAGCGCTCGTATTAGCAGACATGGCGCATGAAGGCAGTGATTTACTGAAGATTAAGTCATATTTTATGGCTGCTTGTGCGGAGGGAGAGATCGGTAGCAAGAGTCCCCAGTGATTTTCAATATTATCCTCGCAAAAGTTTTGCACGCGTCTCGAGTGACTTCGGCTCGGCTCAGGCTGCCGCGGAGGATTTGAGCTTAAGCGTCTCGCTCGGAGTTCCAAGAGCAGAGCTCCTGCTCAGCTGCGAACCAGAACCCATCAGGTGATGAGCGTCCTCACCGAACGGGCGGCCCGGAGGCAGCGTTTTGCTTTCATGTTCACGTAACGGTCAGCAGCTGAAAACACTGTGGCTCGACAGCTAAGACATAAAAAAAGATCCCTTCAGCTGCATCTGCCAATAAATTGTTGCTGTTTTCGATGTTTTTTAACCTAAACTGCACAGATTCTTCAAAGGAATGTTTCCCGCACCTCCCCACCGGTGGTTACATTGGGGTTTCTAATAAAGTGGCCAGCGAGCGTATAAAGCAGCAGTGTGGAAGATACCTGACGGTGGTGAATAAAGTCCCGCAGCTACTGCTAACAACGCGCATCTTTGTTTATTCCAGGCGAAACTGAAGAAACACCTTCTTGGTGCCAAGGTGTCCGTCACACTTGTCCCCGGTGGGGTGTGTCGCGAGGGGAGGGAGTGCAGGCCAGCCTATTGCCGCTCCGAGCTCCTTATGGGTCTCTGGCAGACAAGTCTGGGCTGGACACCGTGATCCACACGGCCCTCTTCTGACATCTGCACGTCTCCCACCAGGCCGCTTAAGACCTGTAACTACAAACAGAAAGATCCTTAACTTAAAACACAACTCTTCTGGGCTCGGGATGCAAATGCACACCCACACTTGCCTCCCGGCTCTGTCGGCCGGGTCTGCAGCCAACTTGCGAACAGGGACTGGACGCCGTGGAGAAATCCTCTGTGTTTATGTGTTTTGGGTAAAACGTAATGAGGCCTTTTGAGGCTGGTTCCAGCATCTCCTGCCCTTTTCATTAACTCCATGCCTCCAAACATCTGTTTCGGCGCGTCGCCCCAGAACACCTCTGTCCTCTTTCCATCAGTCAAGCCGAAGCAGAGGCCCTGTAACTCTGCACTCCTTATACCTCACAGCAGCTGCCATCTTCTGTTACCCAGCAGGTAGGTCAAGGGGGGGCAGAGAAATCACCTTTAACGCAGAAGATCGCACTTTAAATGCTGAATTTAAATTGATATTAAATTACGCTCACTTTCAGCTCATCCCAGCAGCGAAGGGGCCGTCCCACGTAGACCCTCCATGTTGTGAACAGAGGAGATGGTAACACCATCATCCAGTGCACCGTCATCCATCTGTTCATCCATCATCACTAACCGCTGTGTCCTGATCAGGGTCGCGGTGCTCTGGAGCCTATCCTGGAATCACCAGCTTACGGAACTGAACCGCGGCGGGACACCAGTGGCCCCACACAGTCAACTGACCAGTTCTGTCTGAGCTGGATTCTGACCCAGACCCAAAGAACCCACAGCTGCTCACTGCTGCACCATGCTGCCCCATACATCGTGCTACATGATGCTAAGCGAGAATGGCTATCTCCTCAACCACAAGTTTGTACACTTCATTTCATCTAACACTATGAAGCGCTTATGAAGGTCTTCTGTGTCTTGCACGTCGGTGAGGTAACAACGTGGAAGCTGCAGTGAAGACCGCGATGGAGGGACTTTACTGTGGGACTTGTGTGGTTGCTGAATGTGGGGATTTTTCACCCTGTGTAAGAAGAGACTGAAAGAAAAACACAAGTGCGAGTCCTGAATAAAAACGTTGGCAGCCGGCAGAAAGAAACCAAAGCCACACAGCGACCGAGCCCCGGGGGGGGGGGGGGGCGTTCTCACTTTCCATGGTTGGCACTTCCCAAATCACTAAAATTCACTTCATTCACCTGAAATTCTCGCCGGCCACTCGACAGGTGGACTTTGCTTGTAGCTTGTCAAGATCTTCAACCGTGATCTGAGGATGTTATAGAAAAGATGAAGCAGGTAGAAAAGTCTAATCTAATCAGGAGGATTAACTAGTAAGTTGAGTCCTGCTTGAAGCCCGTTGTTGAAAACACACACTGCCGGGGGGTGTGGAGATGTACGTAAGGGTCAGAGCTGAGTAAACCCCATCCCGAGGAGCTGCTCGAGGCTCCGGCTCAGGCCCGTGAGGTTTCCATGAGGGAATTACGGAGAAAGCAGAGGGAAATGCAGTCTGAGGATGATGGAAAAGGGAACTTCCCTCCGCCTGCTTTCTGCGTGGATCTCTCCCAAGACGAAAAGCCACAAGGTGCCTGCTTGGGGGCAGCAGTCATCTCAGGTTTAACAAAACCATGATTAAGCAAAAACGAAGACTAATTTCATAGTCAGAAAAAAGGCCCTGCGGTATCTAGTTCAATCGGCTTAGTCAGGGTGGTTGGTTTAACCAGGGATGGCTTGTTCCCTTACCAGGCAGCAGATCTCAGTGGCGTCTTCTAAACCTTAGCCATTCCTTTAAAGGTCTCCTGGATTTGGCCAGGCGGTGCAGTAATACCCCACACTGCAAATAAAGAACTGCAGGAGAAATGTAATTATACCATAATAGGTTCTCCTTTTTGCTCCGAGGTGGTAGGGGTCAGCAGCACGAAAGACGGCAGTGCCAGGGCAGACAGAACGTCGCCTGTGCTGCAGGACACACACACACACACACACACACACACACACACACACACACACACGCTGCCTCGAGCCAATTAGTTGTAACACTCTTTACTCAGAAATCTTCCCAAGTCAGTAAAAAAAACAAAAAAAGAGATCAATTCAGTGGAACTACACTGTCCTCTAGTGGAGACAATGGGAACAAAATTATCATTATTATTATTATTATTATTATTATTATTATTATTATTGTTGTTGTTGTTGTTATTATTGCTGCATTGTTTAGGAGAACATTTTGACTTACACATCAATAGCCACTTCTTGTCCCTCTGTTCCACAAACACATAGACACATATGCACTCAAATCATTTTTTCTTACATGAATGAGTTATTTAAAGTTGTATAAAGAGGCTTAATGATCTATGGCATCATTACAGTGTTTACGCAGCTGAGGGTTCAGGTGGTTTGTATCACCAGAGCTGTTGAGCCTCAGTGAGGAGCTTCGCAACAGATCTGAACGTTTCCTCTGAGGAATGTGCAATGTGACAGTTTGCTTGCTTGGCAGTCAGAAATGTACGATTATACTGGATCTGATCAGCTGTTGGGAAGCTGCCACAGAAACCAGCACCTGGCCATAAACAGTACCTGAACAACGTACCTTTTAAGCTTAAGTATGAAACCAGGATTAATGATTTTAATGAGCTTGACATCGGCTTAAGCGTTGACTTGCACGTGGTAGAAAATGGCAAAATTTTGAAGAGGAAAAACATTGAAGAGCTCATTATACGACGTTACCCCCAGGAGCCGAGATAAGTGCACCATTAGACTCCCCGGCGATGGACGTGGGCCTAATCCTGCCCCTCATTAAAGCCCCGCCAAGACACGGAGGTTTGATCCTAATGTAGGCCAAGAGATCACTGCAGAAAAACACTGTATATATACTAATTAATCACCTTCAAAAGAGCTTTTCTTTAACTTTCCACTTGTATAAAGCTCATTTCCATCTGGAGCAAACTGTGAGCTCCAGGTGCACGAGAGGCTCGCGTCAGACGTCGTCTCCCTGTGACGGCAAAAAGATGCTCGTGAAAGAGGAGCACCTCTGCAACCTTCCTCTGTCTCCTCTGGCCGCCTGTGTAAAAATACTAAGAGACTTTTAAGAGTCATAATTACACTTTAATCATTAAGCAGAAGACGGTTCCTTTCACCGTGATAAAGACCAGTATGGCCTTTGGTGCTGGAGTTTCTTAATTAACTTCTGATCCTGGGGTCTAGAAACTGCTTCGAGGGGGCACGTTATTATGAAAGTTGAGCTTTCATGGTTCTCTCGGCGCATCGAACTCGTCGTGAGTTACTGCTGCTACGTGCCGAAACTTCACGAGCGCCGATGCTCCCAGGACCGCCGTGTCTTCTCCAACGCGCCTTTTCAGAAAAACGCACTCGCTCACGCTTCCGGTGCCAGCGCTTTGCGCGTTCCAGTCTGCCAGTAAACACCGGATGTGTGAAAAAGCTGTGCAACTGGGGCACCTGGCGCTCCTGCTGTGCTGCCTGGCCTGTAAAACCCGGGGGCCATTAATCGGCGGAGGTCTGCGCGGTGCCGCCTCTTCCCACCGCGAGCTCCACGCCCCCACAGCCACGGCTCCGCGGTGCTCCTCCGAGGCCGGTCGGGCGTGAGTTCGAATCCCGCTCGGTCTGCGCGGAGCTCGCACAGTCTTCTTGTGTCCTTGCGGCTTTGCTCCGATGTCCTCCCACAGTCCAAAGACGTGTTTCAGGTGACCGGTCTGTAAATTGCCCACAATGGATCTCGCACAGGGGCTGTTTCATAGCCGAGGGCCCTCTGTTTCCGGGATGGGATCTGCACTGTCGTGACCCTGCTCAGGAGAAGCTGTTAATAATAATAATAATAATAATAATAATAATAATAATAACAATTTCATTTGTCTAGAAGGGTAAGGAATAGCAGTCTGGTCTCCTAAGCATAGCATGTGGCTCCCGAGGCCTTGGGCACCAGCCAAACTTGTTAAGTTTCTTTTAGAAAAACATGTCTGTTTGCGGTGCGGCTCGCAGCTCAAGGCGCTTAAATGTTTTTACAGCAAAGATTTTACAGTCCCTCCCGGACACAGTGCCATTGTTAATGGGCAAAACTGCCTTTGCTGGATTCATCTAAGCCGCCCCTCCCAGTGCAACACAAACGAAAAACAACATTTCTTTATTTACTTGCATGTTGAGTTTTTACCTTAACACACAGACTCCACACACTCCTCATCCCTACATGGGCCATTATAATGGCCGCACGAGAAGATGTTTTTAGAAAAAAATATGCTTTTTTTTAATTTGCTGTCCTTAGAAAACATATGCTTGATTTGGCAACGGATAATACAAACGGCTCTTTGAAAATGTTAAAACGCGAAAAGTCGTTTTGCTTCCAATTTAAATTCCTACTCGTGGACTTTGGGACAGATTAACATATCCCTGTCCTTCATTTTCTCCACTGACACGCCATCAGATTGTTTTTCCTGAAGTCGTTCTTGCATCACTAGAATTCTGCACAAAATTATTCATCCAGGTTATTTCACTGGCCTCTGTTTTTATTCCAGAAGCCAGATGCACGCGGCAACTACAGTTCCCACAATGCACCCGGGCAACAGGAACAGGAAGTGCACTGCATTTTCACGTGCGCCTTATTCCATTGCAAACTGTCTTCCTGAAGGTAAGTCTGACATCGCCTTTGGAAGTGTTAAACTAAAGTGTATTTTTGTATGGATTAAAAGTGTGCCATAGGAATTAAACGGACATGCGGAATAACAAGGTTTTACGTAATTAAAAGTAGCCAGTGGCAGCTTATAACAAACGCGGTTTTTTACCAAAGTGCCAGACCATTTACGACGAAAGTCCGCCTCTGTTTGCTGGATACACACATTCCGTCACCTCGGCAGCTGTGTATTTTTACACAGTTTTCGTGCAAACCTTCATAAGCTGCAAATTTATCGAGGAGAACATAAGACGTATAACCCGTTTATACGGACCACACAGGCCGGCTGACTAATTCTGCTCTTGTTAATGGTCACCAGCCACTGTTCTCTTCGTCTTTTGTCTGTGGCCACGTAGTTTTTTAAAATTTTATTTCAAGTATTTATTTTTTGGGAATGCTGTTTGTAATAAACACTTTTTAAAAAAATCTACTAATGAGTTACAGGTGGTGTTGCTGGGGGACAGCACTCTCAAGTCTGCATAAAAATAGATATTTTATATGATGCTTGAACCAGAGCATTATTGTAAAGCTTTTTATTGAAAGTTGTCTTTGTAAGAAATCCAGCAGAACTGAACTGTGAGCAATTTTCTCCAAAATGGAGCCACCTCTGTGGACTCCTGTGGATGCTTGTGGATTCTTGCAGACCTCTAGGCTGTTGTAGACTCCTCTGAACCCTTGTAGACCTCTAGAGTGATTTAGAGTCTGCTAAAGCTTTGTGAACCTGTGCGGTCTTATAGACTCACGTGAAGCCTTTTAGAACTCTGCCAACTTCTGGAAAGCCTTGCAGACGTCTGTAGAGTCCACGTTTAGAGCCATGTAGCCATTAAGGGGCGAAGGTACTGGGTGTCCTAGCAGCTGCACTAGAAATGCACTAGATTTTTTGTTTTTTTTTAAGACTGGAGTTTCCTCAGTTCGTGACTGAAAGCACGTGAGGTTAGTTGCCTGAGGAGATCAGAGCACCTTCGACAAAACGTTTATACTGAAGATGCATTTTAACAATATTTTTTAGGCTGAGGACCACTTGCACTGAACAAGCAGTTAATGGAAACACTCAGATGTATGGATTTTTCTGTCAGGTACATTGCAGAACAAAAACTCGTGACACTTAAATCATAAGGATTTCTTTTATTCGCCATAGAGGAATTGTATGCATGTTTTTCTTATGCCAATCTCTTTATCAATTATAGCGGCCGAAGAATGATTCCTTTTGGCCTCGATAGCCCCCAGCTGTGCTGAATTGGCCAGAGCGCTCCTGTCAACCATTCCGGAGGATGTTCCCTACCCCAGAGTACTGCCATGCCGGCCGCGGCCCTTTCTCTAACGTGTACGAACCGGCCGAGGACTCGTTTCTGCTGATGGATGCTCTGGAGCGGGACGCTGCTCGCTTGCAGAAAATGAGGTGCAAGACTCACCTTTTCTTCACCCTGCACAGTTGAGATTCGTGCGATGCCGTCTACGAGCCCGAACGCAGTGTCCCGAGCAGATCGGGACTGAAAGCAGCGGGTCTGGTGATTTGTTGATGTGTGGTGCGCGCAGTGGTGAAATTATGGATTTTTTCAGTTTGATACCGAACGTATTGTATATTATACTAGACAAATCTGGGACGATTGTGAGCAGCTCATTCTTTGCTGCAGGCCCTCCGTTTGTCTGGAGGTGGGCAGTGGCTCCGGTGTGGTCTCTGCCTTCCTGGCCTCGGTGACTGGACCTGAAGCTATGTACCTGTAAGTACCAGGTGTGCCTAAACTGTGTATCTGTTAGGACTGGAGAGGCTTCAGGTGAACTCGCAACGACATTAGATGGTCTATTCATTTGGATGGTAAATACCTTTCAGGTCATCCAAACAGACGTGAAGTAGGAGTGTTCTTTATTTGCAGTACCAGCACCGTGAAGTACACCAAGGGTTACACTACACTAGCCAGATAAGAAATGAAGGAAACTACAGAAATCAGTGACTGTAATATTATTATGACCTCAACTGAGCCTGGCTTGTCTTCAGTTGAAGGAAACATCGCAGTGGTGAATTTTGGGTAATTTGTATGCAGACGCCTGTTGTGGAATCTGCCATTGTGTGTGTGTAGATCCCTCTTTTCTCACAGCAATGTGTGTGTCTTGCCCAGGTGTACAGATGTGAATGGGGATGCGGCGCAGTGCACCGCCGAGACGTCCCGCTGTAATGGCGTCAGCCTGCTGCCCGTCGTCACCGACCTGGTAAGACCCGTTTCCGTGAGCTGCCGGCTGATGGAGGACAGCGTGTCTCATCGGTCTCGTTGCGTGGCCTCAGCGATGATTCTTCATCGCACAATCATTCGATCATCAATCACTCAGCGGTTCAGAGCCGCTCAGCCGTTTACTCTTCACTCACGCGTGTAACCGTGTGCTCGAGCAGCACGGATGAACAAGTGTTCACGTCGCAGCGGTCGGTCACTCGCACGATGTGCTGTCCTGTCCTCTTGCTGGGGTCGCTCAGTCTGTGTGCCTGATGTTTACTGTGCTGCTGTGTGTCAGGTGGACTCTCTTCTGCCAAGGCTGTGTGGGAATGTGGACGTTCTGCTTTTCAACCCGCCATACGTTGTCACCCCGTCAGAAGAGGTAGGACTTAATCCTTTCCATGTACAGAAACCATAAAACATCTTGACTGGGTACAGTAACTTTTCTGGTACGGTTGTGAATTGTTAAAAGTTAAGTACAGAGGTCCCTTCAGATATGACACTTGCTGGTACCAGTGAAATTGTTTACTACCAAATGTTTGGCTCATTTTTCCATACTTGAGTAACAACAAATCGCATCAGTTATTCTGAACTGGTCAGACCGAAGCATCGACTGATACTGTTATTATTCTAATATCGTTGTGCATCCCTATAAAAATACGATATGAGACTTTAAAACATTTATATTATAAGCATAAAGCGTTGCTGGAAATCGGCTTGTAATACGAAGTGGTGTGATTGCTAAGCAGAGTGTGGCCTATGTGCTTAAAAAAAAAAAAAATCCAGAAAAGTTACTGTTATAAAATGGTGTTCTTTATCTGTACACTGTTTTACCCTTTTTCAGTTGTTAGATTTTCTCCCCTCCATAAGTGAGAAGTGTCATGTCGTATTTAAGGCTACAGCTTGCGGAAACATTCCTCCGGTAGGCAGCCAAAGGTGGCTCAACAGATGCTGTTTATTTTAACAATTGGTCTGAAGAACATGCACAACCATTACGTTTGTCTGTAATTCTCTACTCCCATTTTTCTGTGTTTTAAAAGATGTCAGCATCTACACAGGATTCTCATAACGTGCTTCTCTATATTTTTAGGCCAGTGAGTCAGACTGTATAACTTTGTAGAAACTGCTAACAGTTACTATTTCTATTAGTAGCTGAAATGTCTTGTTTAATACATCTGCTGCAGTGAATTAATGTGGACAGGTGATGCTGCTGTGCCACATACAGCAATGGCTTATGACTGCACTCCATTCCGTTTTATTTCTTTAGTGTGTAACAGAGTCCAGTCGTGCTGTAATGACTCCCTTCTCTGGTGGCAGGTTGGCAGTTGTGGCATTGAGGCAGCCTGGGCCGGTGGGATACGGGGTCGGGAGGTCACGGACAGGTTCTTCCCCTTGGTTCCGCATCTTCTGTCCAGTCAGGGGCTGTTCTACCTGGTCACTGTGGCAGAGAATGATCCAGGTAAGTGGAACATGTTACCAAAAGTGTGAAGCTGTTGAAATAGATTCAGGCGTTAAGTCCTATTTCACAATCAATTGCTGTAATCGTTTTTGCTGCTGCTGTGTAAAATACTAGTGTTCTTATGGATGTTCTGCTCGTGATGCTTGTCACCGTCGGCAGAGGCGTTATCTGGGGCCTGGCTCGCCTTTGCCATTCCGGTCTCGCTCACCTGTTAAGTTGGCACCGTGCAGGAAAATCACTTAGTTCTTTTAATTGACGCGGCTTATGAAATGACGCACTGGTGATGAGCTGCTTTCCCACGGTTGACTGTTCCTATCACTGTCAGTATGAGTGACTCGCCTGTGTGCCTCACAGAGGGGATCGTCGTGCTGCTGGGGCGAATGGGACTGCGGGGTGAGGTGTGCCTGTCCCGCCGGGCTGGAGCTGAAAGCCTGTCTGTACTGCGCTTCTGCAGAGCCTGACTGGAGCCGGAGCAACGCAGGGACAAGTAACATCTTTCTTTGGCCACAGATTTTTTTTTTTGGGGGGGTGGGGGGGGTTCAATCTTCATTTGTTCACTCCAAGTGTTGCAGTGGTCACCATTTATCACTTTGGGTCACTGGTGTCTAACCTGTATAGAAAGATGCCTGACTGCCAAGGCTGTATATAAATATTAAATCTTCTTCAGTCACTGGGTGAATTTGGAATTTTTAAAGCAAAAAGTATAACTGAAAAATGGCCACAATGAACAGTTGTGTTGCAAGTCACCCAGCTCTCTGGTCTGAAGAAAAGCCCTGGACAGAGATGGCTTGAGGACACTCAGGAGGAGCAAGTAAGTAAGTAAATGATTCATGTTTATGCAGCCAATTGAGAATAATCTGCATTACTTTGAGCGGGTTTTGTGGTTAGGACCACTGCCTTACACTGAGGTCTATACAGTACCTTAAACTTCCCAGCCGTATAAATGAGTAAATGTAAGCAAGTGGACCTTAGTGACTGGATTCTTTTAAAACAATTACCAATTCGCTTTCTCTTCACTGTTTTGTTTGTAATGTTTTGTTTCAGTGTCTTACGTACTCCAGATGACACGGCCATCCTCTCCCAGCCTCACAGCTCTACTTGTCACCAGCTCTAGGGCTGCGGGAAACAGGCGGTGCTCCGCTTCCTTCACCCTCTCCGACAGGCTCTCCTCTGTGTCACTCACCAGGACAGGCACCGCCTCCTGGGCGATGATAGCTCCTGCATCCACTTCCTCCTGAAAGGAACAGTTCTAGTACTTAAATTACTTGGCTTGAAAGATTAAAGAATTTTTGGAAACAGATTTAATAGTTCCTTGTACAAAATCCTCCTATAGGTGCTGCTGCAAGTGGTCTTAGGAGTGAATGTGCAGAGATCTTCCACCACAGAACCTCCAAGGTGCTGCCCCTGAGCTATACTTACAGCCACAAAGTGCACAGTGCAGCCAGTGACGCGCACCCCGGCCTGGAGGGCCTGCCGGTGTGCATGGACCCCCTTGAAGGAAGGCAGCAGAGAGGGGTGGATGTTCAGCAGCTTTCCTGGAACGAAGCATTACCTGGTCATTTACAACGTGAGTTTCATCTCACTGTCAGCAGTGCGCTGCAGGGTAGCCATACCAGTCCACTTCTTGACAAAAGGTGGTGTGAGAATCCTCATGAACCCAGCCAGACAGATCACCTCCACGCCAAACTCCTCCAACACCCGGTCGACGGTGCTGTCAAATTCTGCCCGGCTCCCATACAGTTTGTGGTCGACCACCTAACCAGGGAACAACCACAGACGGTTCTACGTTCGCTCAACACTAGTCCTCCCACGGTGTTATGCTGTTAAGCAGACTGTCTGGAACCACAACTGATGCCTTGGGCCCAGGTGACAATCTTTTTCATACAAGCTGCTTAAAATTAGTAACCAACCCAGAGGAGGGGAATTATTCTCTATCATTTCAGGACAAGCGTATTCCTCCCAGGTACTAGAGAAGGACTGTGAATTCTGCAGATAGCTTGGATGTTAAGGCTGTCTGCGCCCTGCCTGCCCCTTAATACAAAACAGCTTTATGGTGTTACTTAAAGGACAGTTTGATTCTCAGGCCCTTGCCTCTGCAGGACCTACTACTCTGTGTATTTACTTATACAGCAGGGGAATAATGTGCACCTGAAAATAAGTTACTAGAGTTCACATCCAATAACCAAACTATGAGAAAAGTACTAAGTTCCTCTTGCCACCTTGAATTCCTAGCAACGGTGTGGAAGCAGAACATCCTGCAGATAGATGTAGGGAGAAGGATTCTAACCCGGGTTTGAATGCCAGCCATCGAAGCCCTCTTCAAGCCCAGCACCCCGGGGCGGTTGGAAATGACGAGGACGATCTCTGCCGAGCTGGAGGGCTCCTTCGCCTGCTCTATCAGTGCCTGCAGGTTCGTCCCTGGTTCAGGGAGGAAAAACATCACTTACTCTGAGGGGGAGTTAGTTTAATATATAAAAACTATTTTAGTTGCAGTCTCATTCGGGGTTTAAGGAAATGTACAAAAATGTAAGTGAAACCATAGAGGCTGACCTGTGCCAGAGATGAGCACAGCTACTCGAGTCCTCTTATGGTGGGCGCCGTCTCCCTGCTCCGGTCTGTTCCCCAGGGTGTCGGTGCAGGCATTTGGTCCTGCCTGTAGACTGTGCTGCAGGTTCCGCACGACTACAGGCTCTGCCCCTTCGCACCGACACCCAGAGAGCTTGAGGTTAGCTCGATGACACCACGCCGGACACCTGCCTGCGTGCGCACCGGGGTTCGAGAGGCAGCTCACCTGGCTGCCGACACGTGACAGAGCCCACGATCCAAGCGTCCCCGTCCGCCTGCACCTCCCTCAGTACCACCTGGGCATCCTGCTGTCCCACCACAAGCACGGCACCAAGCCCACAGTTGAAAGTGCGCCCCATCTCCTCCTCTGACAGGAGGCCTTCTCGCTGTAGCCAGGAGAACACTGCCGGTATCCTCCAGCGAGAGGCGTCTGTGATAAAGTTTGTACACACAATTCACCTGATCCTGGTGGAACCGGGGGGGGGGGGTTCGGTGCTGTAACTGCACGATGGTCTCAGCTCACGACAGGAACAGTCAGCTGCCTGGCTAAGTTGAAAATTCCCCTAATGCAAACTATAAGGATATGTAAATGAACATGCACAAAAAGTACAATATATATCAAGACCCATTTCACATATTTCTATGTTAATACAATAATATAAATACAGTATCGTACTACCACCAGAATGTGCCATTTTGGCTTCCTGACCATGTTAAATAAATAGGGAACAAAACCAGAGGTTTGGCAGAGAATCCAATCGCTGCTTGACACCTAAACAACAACAAAGAAGAGTCTCTGACAACAGTGTGGCCAGGTGATGTCCCTGCAGCAGGAGGAGCGGTCACCCTTAGACGACCAAATGTCAGAGCTGGAAAATGTAATGAGATTAACTGGATGGCTGTTACAAGTCCAGTTTAACATATGTACTGTCCCCTCATCAGCACCTCACTGTTGTATAAACCTGTGACACCTAATGCGCCGTACGGCTCATGGACCAACCCCGTTCCCATCCCACACGGCCTTACCGAGGTCAGCAGCCAGCTCAGGGGGCAGAACCCGGGGGATGTTCTCCAAAAGGCCACCCCCTGTGATGTGGGCATACGCTTTCACTCTGCCGCTCTGCAGGGCTGGCAGGAGGACTTTGCTGTATATCTTGGTTGGAGTGAGCAGAACTTCCCCTATCAGGTGCAACAGACACTTGTTAGAAATTAACTGCAGCAACTGTAGCTCCTTGACTATGCGACTGATGTAAATTTAAAGACGCACACAACCTGCTCTTGGATGAGTGTATTTTAGATCCAGGTAAATGAATTTTAAGTATAATGACTTATAGCATTTCACATAATTGCAGAGCTGTTAGCCACATGTTTTTACTGCAGTGCGGGGTAAGTGACTTGCTAAAGGGTACAATAGCTGTAGCCACAGTGGGAATTGAATAGTAACCCTCAGGTATGTTTGTCGTCACGGCACTGCCTGCTGGCCCTGCTGCTTTACACACAGTCACAATAAAATGCTGTCTGTTTTTAATACCCAAAACACATACTGAAAAATACATAACACTTGTGTTGTCTTTTTGTAACTTAATTCTCTAACCTCAAAGTTCATGTGATGTTTCCAATATTCTGCCATTCGCTTCCTGTTTCTCTCACCTTTTCCGGTGACACAGAGACTTACCTACAGTCTGTCCAGCTTTCCCAAATGGTGCGGGGGAGCTGTACTGGAGACCCGCCCGCTCCAGTACCTTGCGAACCAAGCTAAAGCCATTGCTGTGCACCCCAGAAGAGGCCACCCCGATGAGCAGGTCTCCATCTGCGATGGCGGTGAGCTGGGGCAAGATGCGACCCCGCTCCGCTGCCCCCACGCAGAACCCTGCCAAGTCATACTCGCCAGCTCCGTACATCCCCGGCATCTCTGCAGTCTCGCCTCCTGAACACGCAAGAGGAATACAAGAACGTGTCGAATGCTTTGCAACACAGCAGCCTTTGAGTCTGAACAGCGAGGGTCTTCTGTATGAAACCTTTCCTTTACAGGCTGCTGTGGGATAGCTGGTTAAGAGCCCAACTGGGCAATTGGTGCCCACAACATGAACAGAAAACTTATAAAAATTCACAGTTCGACACACCCCACTCCCATTCATTTGACTGGGGGGGCAGGTTACAGCTGCTTCCTTAGCACGTTATTAATTTGGTAAGATGTCAACTTGGTTGTATGCACTCCTTGTTTGTGCAGCAGACATCCTGCTATAACGCAGAGCTACAGTGCAGCACCAGAAAAACTAAATAAGCACAACCAGGGACACAAAACCAGTTTTACAAATTTTTTTTCTAAAATTTGTGAATTCCAGAAATATTCTCTGAAGCAGCTAAAATGCAGCCCATTGAAGATGCTGTGTTAAGTTACTCTCGGTCACATTTAAACTGGTGAAACGATACACAAAGGGATTTTACGACAGTTAAACTGCTTACCCAGCAAAGCGCATCCCGCCAGCCGGCAGGCCTCGGCTACTCCCTCGATCACAGAGGCGGCGACGGCGACATCCAGCTGCCCACAGGAGAAGTAGTCCAAGAAGAAGAGAGGTTCGGCCCCCTGAGCCAGGACGTCGTTGACACACATGGCAACCAGGTCCTGGCCTATAGTGGTGTGGCGGTTACACGCCTGAGCAACCTAACAGGACAGACACGTCAGGAAGGTGACACACAGACACGAGTAACAGGGATGACAAGTTTAAAGGGATCAGTGATGGCTGAGAAAATATTTAAAAAAAAAAAAAAAAAAAAACCGCTACAGAGAAACAAAGGAGGACCCTTTCAGATACGGCAGTCTTACGAGCTACAAGACAACCCTGAAACCATTTCATTCTCTTCAAATACTGCACAGTTTCCTACACATTCGCCCGCTCAGAATAGCCCTTCATCCTCAGCTCTCTGCGTTCAATGACGCAATGACACAAACATCAGAACAGGTATAATGCTGTACAGCATTTGTTACCTTTCCTCTGTTCTTTGCTTATTAAAAGCTAAAAGCAATTAATTGTTTACATTTATCACTGAAGTTATTTACTTTTGAGAAAAAGTAATTTAAGTTATCAGCCGAATGAAGGACCTGTGACCTGAGCAGGTACCGCATCTCACTTTGTGCAGCACCACCTGATCTCTTGTGATGCCGGAATCTCTCAGCCATTAAGAGCCTCCACCGTGGTCCTCGCACCCAGACACTTTCCCGATTGGGTTTGCTCATGTCTGATTTTTAATCTGAAATGGGTTATCAAATTGCTTTGGATGATATAAAACTGATACCTTCAGCTTGGTCCCCACTCCATCGGTCCCAGATACAAGAATAGGGTCAGTAAACCCTGCAGCTCTCAAATCAAACAGGCCGGCAAAGCCACCGAGCTCTGCAGAGCAACCTGGAGGAGAGGCAGATAAACACTGTGCAGAAGACAGCTGGAGACCTGCTCCTGAACCACACGCTCTGCTGTACACCGTGCTGCAAACATGCCGACAACTTACACAGAACCCGAGTGGTTATACACAGATTTTCCAAGTGTCTTCAAATAATACTACATAAAGAAAATTATACTTTTCCCACCCAAATCATCTGAAAGCATTTTCAGAAAGTGTTTTACCAGGTCGAGAGGTTCCCTTTGCGAGAGGTTTGATCATGTCAACCAGCTTGTTCCCGGCTGTGATGTCCACACCGCTGTCTCTGTAGGTCAGTGCCCTGTAGAGGAAGGACGCTGGGGGTCACACGGGGCAGGCAGATAACCTTAACAAGTAGCCGAGTTGGACATCTGCCTTTGAACGATGTTCATAGCAGCGCAACACAACAACATGGCTGTGAAATCCTCACAGACACTGTGTCACGCAGGATTAACTGCAGGCAGCAGCCTGAATCTCAGTAGGGCTCCTGCTGCGAACCAGGTACATAACATCAAAAANTGTCACGCAGGATTAACTGCAGGCAGCAGCCTGAATCTCAGTAGGGCTCCTGCTGCGAACCAGGTACATAACATAAAAAAAAAAAAAAAAAAAAAAAAAAAAAGTTAAATATTCACTGCTATAATTTAGTCACAGAACAAGATGAAGGTTATATAACCTGATTAGGGGAAAAATGCTAAACAGCTACTTGGTGTCACTTTCTACAGAAAGTCCAATTACTCACTGAAACAACTAAAATTACTTCAGCCCTAAGTGCAAACTTTGCAAAGAGCAAAACTAATGTTTGCTCAGTTACAAAACATCTGACATCAGGAAAGTACTTCAAACGCTTTCCAAACTGAACACACTGCCACCAGTAAACCAGCATGGATAACTAGGTAACACTCGTGTCCAGCGGGTCTCACTAAAGATAAATGGTCCTTCTCTAGACACAGAGGGCACGTGGATGCCTGTATGACTCATTCTTTCTGCCACAGCCTTTCCCCACCAACCACTTAGTACTCCACAACTGGCTCACTAAATGGGCAATAAATGTGAATTAGGTGGTTGCGGCACCCAAACTGCTGCAGCGATTTAAGGGCTGAGCTATTGCACAACAAGACAATTACAGCAGCGCTTCCGTGTCTGTATCACATCTCCCACACACACACACACACACACACCTGGAACGTGTGAGATAGGCAATGGCCCGGTATCCAATGTCCTGACGGTACACGGCCCCTGGGAAGGCTATGGGAGCCACGCCCCGGTTGGCAAGCTGCAGGGCACTGTCCAGGTCTGGGCGCACAGCAGTCACAGTGAGGACTCGCCCTCCGTTGGTCACCACCTTGCCATCCTTCAGTGTGGTTCCGGCGTGGAAAACCTGCAGGCCCAGCTCCTGAGCGAGGGACAGGCCTGGTGACGAAAGAGCAATTGAAGAGGAGAAGTCTAAGTTTTTCTGATCAAACATTTTACAGGCCTAGATTCACACTCAGGCAAAAGCAGCGTAAATTAGGAAGCGGAAACACATGGGGCATGTAACAAAATATATTAAATCATCACGGCGCTGAAGTCCTGATTAGATGTGAACAGGACATTAGGCAGTTTACCTGTGATCTCAACACCTTTCTTGTAATCGCCTGGATAGCCACCGCTGGCCATGACCACGGTGACTGCAGCACTCCTCTCGTGCCACAGCGGTGGACTGGAGGCCAGCTTGCCTTGCAGTGTGTTCTGAAGGACCTCGTATAGATCACTCTTCAGCAGGGGCATGAGGACCTGAACCACAGCAGAGTTAACTACTGAGGAACAGCCTCAGTGCGTGCTCTGTTTCTCTCTCAAACACAAACACACACACACACACACACACACACACACACACACACACACACACACACACACACACACCAGGGGACAGCATCTCCGGTCCAACAGCAGCAGCCCTATAGCTTTCAGAATAATTTCAACTACTGCTTGACTTAACCTATACTTCTGGTTGTAACACGTGACTGAAAATTTATTACCTACAGATTATAAATTATGTACTTCAACAGCAGAAAAAGTCAAGGTAAAATAAACACCAACATTCCCTGTGGTTTTTCACCTGTTCCTGCAGACCAATCTGGAGGGGGGGGGTAAACCCCTGAAAAAGCCATCAGACCCCTTCAGGTCTAATCTGCCCTCACCTGGCATTCAGGGTCACCGAAGCGACAGTTAAACTCCAGCACCTTCGGTCCCAATTTGGTGATCATCAACCCAGCATAAAGAACACCTGAAAGGAGCACAGCACTGGGTAACACACCTAGGACAAAGGGTCACAGGGCCCAGTAAAATGAGATTATGGTGTCAATTCACCCAGTGCTCATCCACAGGAACTCACCAACGTATGGAATACCTTCCTCTCTCATCCCATCTATGGTTTTCTGCAAAACTGTTGTTTTGATCAGCTGGAGCATCTCCTCTGGAACCTGTGGGGAAAGAGAGGAGGTCACATTCCAGCAGAACCAAGGGCATATCCCCAACACAATTCTCTCCTTTTGGCCAGAACAGGAATGGCAGCTCAGAGTGTCTCACACATCCACAGTACAGCAACACATGGCCTGAGGGGTACCTGCGGGGCAGGACAGTAAGCCCCCATGCCCCCTGTGTTGGGTCCTCGGTCCCCGTCAAGCAGCCGCTTGTGATCCTGGGCTGGAGGCATTGGGGCAACGGTAAAGCCGTCACTGAAGCAGAGGCACTAAAAAATGGGAAGAGAGGGAATGCTTCCTTTTTCTACCATTTATAAATATTTAGAGAAGAAAAACATCACCAGTCTGCTCCCCACTTCTGCAGCATCACGCTTTCATTATTGCTGCCATGATTCACTGTAATTCATCTATAAATAAAGTCTTTCCTGCTGCCACCAACATTGCGTCACATCGCCCAGAATAATGCACATTAGTAAGTGAAGAAATCAGAATCTCTGTTGATGATTTGACTCAGGAGACATCTTGGTGCTCATTAAGCAGGTACAGACAGCACATTAAAAATGCAGCTGTGAACTCGTACCTGCCAGAACGCAAATCGTTCCTGCAGAGAGTCGGGAGAGACTTACCGAAACCTCCTCCCCCTCCAACAGCTCCTCCACCACCACAGTTTCCCCAGCTGAGCCGAACGCCTTGTCCTGCATAACGAAGCAAACCGTCACGAACAGTCACACACTTAACTCAGAGAGGCAGTGAAGTGACTCTTCACCATGGCTTTTTCCTGCACCACAGTACATAACACATTCGCCACTGAACGTAAACACAAAACAATCAAAAACTAAGTGTAAAAGTGAGTTGGGAGATGTTGCGGAGCTGTAGACTGACCTTCATGATGTCCCTGATGGCCTGGCAGGCTTCGTCTTTGGTTGTTGCCACAATGACGCCCTTCCCTGCGGCCAAACCGCTGGCTTTCACTACTAGTGCGGGGAAATCTGCCCTGGATGAAAGCAAACGTTGCAGGTCAGGGTCCACTTGCAGGAAGTGCAGCTCTGTTGTCAGCGACAGACACGTACACCTCAGCAGATAAAGCCTGTGTCGTGAAGTGGACATTCAAACTCCACTACTACTTAAATTACAAGTGACAAATCTATTGGACCCATCTCCCTCCGGAGGGCCTGATAGCTTTCCAAGCTAATCCGTTACTACCAGGTACTTACTGACGGACTTTGTCATTCGTACCAGAAACGGACGCAAAAAAAATATATATCTAACAAAGAAAAGCAGTGCTTCACTGATTGCTTGTACGTCTCCAAGAACTCTGCCTGACATGAAATGCACCTTTACTTACTGCAATTGTATGCTGCTGTGGGGAAATGTGACGGCCAAATGCGAAGGTAAACGTAAAACGAGGGTGTATCCTATCTTAAAAGGTGCCAACTAACCCCTGGATAAAACAACAGGCCTCCTGTGGGTCTGTGAAAGAGCTCCAGCGGGCTGTGGGGATGCCGTGACGATCCATGAAGCTCTTTGAGAAGCTCTTGCTGGCCTCGAGCTGGGCTGCGAGAGCCGTGGGTCCGAAGCAGCGTACGCCTGCAGCTGTCAGATCGTCCACCATCCCTGAAGAACGGGACAAGAAAGGCGGAGTAAACCAGGAAAAGGAGAACACCACAAATCAGCCTACAACCTAGACACAAAAATATGTATATAAAGTTTGGTAAAAACCGTAAAATAAGAATGGAAAGAAACTATAGTTGTTTGTCATTTGACATTGCTAGGGATTTGTGAAGGGTGATCATGGCACGCAGGATACACTTCTTACCTGCTGCAAGAGGCACCTCTGGTCCTACTACAACCAGCGCCACATTGTGGTCCTTACAGTACTGTGCCAAGATGGAGTGGTTGCTCACAGAGACCTCTGAGAGAGAGAGAGAGAGAGAGAGAGAGAGAGAGAGAGAGAGAGAGAGAGACAGACACAAACTGCTGAAACACAGTGGTGCTTGAAAGGTTGTGAACCCTTCAGAACTTTCTATATTTCTGCATAAATTTGCCCTAAAACTACATCAGATTATCTACATTTAGAACTTGTGTGACAAAGAGAACCAAATCAAACAAATGAGTCAAGAAAAATTAGAGACGGACATTTATTTATTGAGCAAAATAACACATATCTGTGAGTGGTAAAAGTATGTGAACCTTTGCTTTCAGTATCTGGTGTGACCCCCCCCCCCCGTGCAGCAATAACTGCAACTAAACGCTTCCGGTAATTGTTGGTTAGTGCTGCACATCAGCTTGGAGGAATTTTAAACCATTCCTCCTTACAAGACAGCTTCAACTCTGTGATGTTGGTGGGTGTATCATGGCATGAACAAAGGAGATTTCTGAGGACCTCAGAAGAAGAGTTGTTGATACACATCGGGCTGGAAAAGGTTACAAATCCATCTCTAAAGAGTTTGGACTCTTCAAGACCATTATTACTCTCCCCAGGAGTGGTCGACCAACAAAGATCACGCCAGCAGCAAGGTGTATAATAGTCCGCAAGGTCACAAAGGAACCCAAGGCAACCTCTAAGCAACTAAAGGCCTTTCTCACATTAGCTAATGTTAATGTTCATGAGTCCACCATCAGGAAGACACTGAACAACAATTGCATGTGCGTGGCAGGACTGCAAGGAGAAAGCCGCTGCTCTGCAAAAAGAACATTGCTGCCCATCTGCAGTTTGCTAAAGATCACCTGGACAAGCCAGAACGCTACTGGAACAATGCTTTGTGGATGGATGAGACCAAAATAGAGCTTTCTGGTCTAAATGAGAAGCATTATATTTGGAGAAAGGAAAACACTGCATTCCAGCATAAAAACCTCATACCAACTGTGAAACGCGGTGGTGGTAGTGTCATGGTTTGGGCTTGTTTTGCTGCATCTAGACCTGGACGGCTTGCCATCGTTGATGGAACAATGAATTCTGAATTTTATCAGCAAATTCTAAAGGAGAATGTCAGGACATCTGTCCGTGAACTGAATCTCAAGAGAACGTGGGTCATGCAGCAAAACAACGACCCTAAGCACACAAGTCGTTCCACCAAAGAATGTTTAAAGAAGAACAAAGTTAAGGTTTAGGAATGTCCAAGTCAAAGTCCTGACCTTAATCCAATAGAAACGTTGCGGAAGGACCTGAAGCGAGGAAACCCACCAACATACGAGTTTAAGCTGTTTTGTAAGGAGGAATGGTCTAATATTCCTCCAAGCTGATGTGCAGGACCGGAAACATTTAGTTGCAGTTACTGCTGCACAAAGGGGTCACACCAGATACTGAAAGCAAAGGTTGACATACTTTTGCCACTCACACATATGTGTTATTGGGTTATTTTCCTCAACAAATAAATGTCCGTGTCTCATTTTTTTGACTCATTTGTTTGATTTGGTTCTCCTTATCCACTTTTAGGACTTGTGTGAAAATCTGATGTAGTCTTAGGTCAAATTTATGCAGAAATACAGAAAGTTCTGAAGGGTTCACAAACTTTTAAGCACCCTTGTAACTGACCACTCTCAGCAACTGACCAGACAGTTTTTTTTAATTTATAACATACAACTACTCAAACAATCCCAGATTAACCTTACAAGACTACTTTCTTGGCTCTTGAACCAAAAACAGGCTTTACATTTTATCTGACACACCTTAAATTTCTTCTTATTCTTAGAAGAATAAAGTAAAATAAAACAAAGCTTACATAACAGTCTGTCCTACATGCTGTATGTGAGAGCTGAAAGCTGAAATAAGAGTGCGTAAGGTTGGGCAGCAGCAACAGCAGGTTCAGATTTTCACATTCTGATGGATCAGAAGGGATGGGAATCGGCTGAGTACTGGCGGAGGTGGAATACGAGCGAGGAACAAGGTCCACGCCTGTTCTGTCACCTCACCAGAGTTGGAGATCTTGGCACCATCTGCAGTGCCAGCATTTCCAGGGGCGACCAGGACACGCTGGACACGAGGGGACTGGGCCAGTTTCCACGCCAGGGCGTGTTCACGACCCCCGCCGCCAATCACCAGGACACGCTCCGCCATGGCACCTGTAAAACACACATCGTCACCAGCAGCGGAAGCGACTCAACATAAGCCTGACAACCTTATGCGCCCAACACGACTAAACCTGTACGCCACTGTGGATAACGCTGCGTGAAGCCGTCGCAAAACCAAGCACTTTAATTACATGCAAAGCTGACCTATGACGGAGACACAGTGGAAATATAGCTCTATTAAGACCTTGGAACGGGGGAACAAGTGACCTTTAATAGAGACCAGAGCTTAAATCCACTGCTAATAAAAATGCCACATAGTAGGCAGCAGTACTTCCATAAACTAGTGTCTTTTCAGCTTCATTTGTATAACATACTGACTGTAATAATAAATAGCACAGCACTGAACATCCGCATGTACAACACAACCTGCTTAGACTACAGGGGGTCTGTGCTGCATGACTAATACAGATGAGAAAAAAAAAAAAAAAAAAACTTGTCTTACAGGGAAAACCCAACTTTTTACAGCACTTTTGCAGAACTTTTTGTTTCTTGAGCAGAAGACGCCATTTAAAAAGATAGTTTCACACACTTTGGATATTGTTACTGCGAAATTTATAACTGGGGTTGAACGTTGTATATTACTGTGGCATCGAAGGCAGTGTCTTCTTCACAGCTCACAAGCCGTGGGTTCAAATCCAGGTCAGCGTGGGGTCGCCACGATCCCCCTACGTTTGCGTTTCTTTCCTCTAGGTGCTCTGGTTTCCTCCCACATACCCTAGTATGTTTCTTTTATCCACCGCAGAAATTCAAAACTTAGAACCAACACACACCAACATGCCAGTAAGGGGGTTGAGAACCACTGTTTAGGGTGTCAGACATGGTCATTTCACACCATTCAACTGGTAACAGCAACCGCTGCAGTCTGCGCTTCACAGCGGTCGATAGGGCGGCTGTCCTGCGTGTCCCAACCGCTGCAAGACCAAGAGGCCCGTGGTCAGGAGGCTCACAGGTCAAAGGTGCAAGCTCACCTTTACCTGCTGTTTACCGTTGTTTCGCTCGTCCTCTCTCTCTCTGCCCTCGCGCCGTCCCTTCGGGTCACGCGGGGTCTTACATCACACCGTGTCAAACTCACCGTACGCTTTTACCACAGAACTACTCTTTCAGTCAGATTTACCTCAAACTTTCACGTCGGTGCTAACTCGTACTGGATAGTACCGCTAAACGGGTTAAGGACACACGCATGTCCGCTAACAAACAAGCCCATTACACACGCGCACACACACAACTCTTATTCAAACCTTTCTAACTTTTGTCGTCCGCCATGACGTTCATTAGCAACACGGCTATACCAACAGAGACCTGCAAGTGCTCCAGTACTTTCGCTTACTAGCTAACCAGCTGTTTTTTAAGCGCTTACCTCGTTATCCTGCTAACTCGGCGTTACCGCCGACCGCGGGTGTGAGTGTGTGTCGCAGCACCGCTCCCGCGCGCCTCAGGCAACCTGCCCCCCACGTGGGTTTACTGTGTCCCTCCCCACAAGATATGCACCGATTTTGCAACACGCTGCGATAACAATTGATTTACTTTTGCATCCTCTATTTTATCAGCTGTCTGTTTTCTTATGTGTTTGTTTCTCTGCCATTAAAAAAAACTTTTGAAAACTATCAAAAATTGTTGTGCTGCGCGTGCATTGCAGCTGCGCCGAAACTGCACACCCACGCGGATGTGGACGCGGTTGGAACAGATTCGACACATTTTTTTCTTGTGCGCACGCGTCATCCCTCAGTTGTTGCGCAACTTTGAACACAATCCTTTAGCTCTAAGTTCATTCATATCGTGGGGGGTTTTCTCAAAATCTACGGACAAAATGTATTCGTATAACTGACATCTTTCTCCAAACCGATTTAGAGACCTAATTAATTTATTTATACTTCCCGTCCTTTATGATGAAGGTTGGAAAAAAATAGTAATGTGATGCAGTTGCATTTTAATAATTTTGTTTTTTCTAATTCAAACTCAAAAGGGAAACAATGCAGACAGGAGAAAAAAAATACATATCACACTAAACCTTGAGATAATTATATTTTTAAATAAATTTTATGACTTCACAGTTAAGATGGACGTTAAGGTGGGAATATACGGTCGGTGATGTGATCGAAGGGCACAGCGGTGCAGGTAGTACCAAACACGTGTTTCCGGGCGATTAGTGGCTCTAAATTGCCCAAGGTGTGTGACTGTGTGTGTCCAGGGTGCAGTTTCAAGTCCTAGTGCCCAGTGGGAGCAGCTTAGGCCTTGGACCACCTTGGCTGGGATGCAGCAGTTAATGATAGCAGGAGAATGGCTGGAAGGCTGGAAGATGTTATGTCACGTTAGGCTCACGTCAGAGGATTTCAGCTTCGTAACACACCTCAACGATGGTGCGGAAGGTAATACTGTGCTTAGGGTGTCAGTTTGCAGTGGAAATGGCCCTGAGTGACATCATTTCCGTGGGTTCGTACAGCAAGAATGAGATGTAAATGGGCGAATAATTAAGAGCCGCTTGATGTACAAACATAACATCGCAAGTTGCCTTGAGAACAAAGGTGTCGCCCAAATACATGCACGGTCAATGTTAATAATACGAACGGACAGAGACTAAATGGCTCACTGATTACCTGCTGAAGGAATTTCTTCTCATCTGCTCTGTAGCTGCCTACAATGTCCCAGGAGGAGCTGGACTTGTGCCAGATAGCGTGAACATCGGGTCTGCTCTGCTGTGTTCGATTTCCATTACGCTCACCTGGACAAGGCATCCTACCGATGGACTAATCATCTTAAGCGCATGTCCAATGCAGCCTTGCCATTTGGATGGGACACCAGCCCATTCCAGGCTATTCGGGACATACACACTTTCCCTCACAACAGGCACTTTAGAGTCAGCGGCCACCTGGAATGAAGGTCTTTAGAGTGTGGGAGGAAACCTGAGCACCTGAAGAAAATCTATGCAGACCCAGGGAGAAGAAAGATTGAAATAAAGATTGAAATGAATTCAAAGCTGTGTCCAAATGCACAGCACAGCCACTGTGAAGCACCCACACTGCCTGGTGTTCCACCATACAGTGAGACTTAAATTAATTAATATATTCGTTGTATACAAAAAGAACTGGAAACCATTCGATTTAGGACTGAACGACTCGGTTATGTCTCTAGAATCACTTTTGTTAATTACGGCGACATGAAACAGCGTTTACATTTCCATATTAACAGCAGCCCACAGGGCGCGCGGCTGTGGTGGGCATGGGGGAGAGGGAGAAGAGACAATCAAAACATACCTGTACACAATGTTTTTTTTGTGTTTAGCCCCCTACTGACACCTTCTCCTGGCAGTAGGAGTGTCTCAGCATCCTGACCGCCTATGCCTGCCCTTCAGATCCGTTCTGACCTGGGCTGGTCAGGTGTGAGTTTGAATTGAGCTCAGTATGTGCGGAGTGTGCATGTTCTCCTGGTGCCTGTGGAGTTCCACTGGATGCTCTGGTTTCCTCCCAGCAGCCAAAAGACATCTTCCTGAGGTCAACTGGATACACTCTAATCTGTCCAGGGTTTGCGAGTGTGGCCACCCCGCAATGCACTGGCCCAGCACCCCTGATTCTGGGACAGGCTCTGGGCCACTGTGACCCTGCTTAAGGCAGGTGTTTAACAAAAATGGATGGATGGAAGGAAATGAATCCCACGACATGAGAGAATGGGTGTATTTGAAAAATTACTTAAGATTCCGTTTGGGATTATCCACAATTTGCACTCAAGTACAAAAATACAAAATAATCTCTTCTTAGACCAGGCAAATGAAAAAGAAGATGCTCAAATAGAGCGATGTCAAGCAGAAGTTTGACTTCAGTTTCATGAAGAAAAACAACTGGCTGTTATTCGACATTCTTCAACGGGGTATTTATGATGAAATTCCATTGAAAAGAAGACACGGCCTAATAATGACATCAGCTATTCTGAGGGACCCCCGTCATTGCCTAATGGGTACAGCGGTCCATAGCCATTAAAACCGAGTGCAGAGATCAGCGAAAGCTGCTAACAAGAATCTATTTCTGAATTACACAGTATTCAAGATTTTACTAGATGTCCGGAGAAAGCCACACGCTTTGCATTCTTTTTAACTGCACAAAGATTTCATGGTTTTATTTGTCCTCTGTTTCTGTATTTATGAAGGCTGAAAAACTGAAGTCATTTTTTCTTGCGATCCCTCTATTCAGAGTAGTAATGCTCTTTCCGAAAAGTGCTGTCAGGAACATTTTATTGCACTTTAGAGGATTTTATGTTACCAAAAAAAGAACGCAGAGTACACTTAAAGTACAAAAAGAGCGGCTGCACACTGCAAAATGTGCTGTATTTTCTGGACTGTAAGTCTAGAACACCAGTCACACACACACACACTAAAATTGCACAGACTTGACAAAAAAAGTCGTAGAAACAATACTGTATGTGTTGTAATATTCTGTATTGTCAATAGCATTGTTTTTAAATAAACCTATTTGTTTAAATTTCGGTTGTTGTGCGAAACAGAGGCGAACGACGGGTGACTGTGACACACGTCTTTATTCCCTTTGTTCAACACGTCGCAGGACTGAACTCGGGCTGCGAACCCCGCACGTGTTCTAATGTTGTGCTACGGTCCAAAGATTGGTGTCTCTAAATTTCTCTTTGCTTGTATGATTCCCTACCTTAAAGCTGCGCATCTAAGAACTGCCTCTAAATTGGTTGACGCTGAAAAGGGAGCCCTAGATACATCCCATGGTCCTTTCAGCAGTAAGTGGATCCATTACTGCTGCAGCCTTGAAGGTTGAGCTTTGTGACACCCAGAGCAGCACAAGCGTGAATTAGCATGAAACAGCCAGGTGTCACGGAGCTACTAAACCTGTCCTAAATTCTGGAAGGGGACGTGCTCCCAGCTTTTCTCTATTGAGCCAGGCACGCTGCCTATCGCAGAGGACACCCCCGAACCCCGCGAGGACAACTGTCCACACTGGGGCTGCGCAGAATGAAGAACCCGGGAACCTGGGCTTGCAGGTTACTGACAAGCGGTGACACAATGGCTGAGTTGACCCAAAATGGTTCATTATCTCTCGTAACAGCCGAATAAGACTTTTTCTTGAAGGCTTTTTCTTGTTACTTTGGGGAAAGGTCTACTGAGATAACCCTTGCAAGGCCGCCACGTACAGAACCAGACTATGGATGAGGTACAACATAAAACCTGCAGGCCCTGGAAAGAGCCTTGGCCCGTAATGAAAATATTGTGCCATTTCAGGCTGTGTATTTATGGTGATTCTTCCTATGTGCAGATTAGTCATCTTTGCACTGGCTGCGGAAGTTAAAGGAAGCAGCGGGGGAGGTGGCGCAGTGGATTGAAGCAGCGCGAGGCTTTGATGCTTCCATAAAGCTACAGCATGATGCCTGCAGGGCAGCGCTGTGTAACCTGGAAACATTTCACCCCCCACTGCTTACCGCTTCACACAAATGAGATAGGAGCAGCATCTGCTCCTGGCTTTTGCCTGGAGGACAGCAGCGTAAGGATCTGCTGAGTTCCTCCCTGTCCTTTTCATGTTCCATGTTATCCCTCTGGAGCAACACAGACCCCGGTATTTGCACATGTTCCAAGGCTGTTTGGTCGTTCTGCATCCACTGGTAAACACCTGCCAAAGATGCTGCCAAGACAGTCTACTCCTAGTAGACGAACAGGTGTGGATTAAATATCCCAGAAACAAAAAGCATTTCCAAAAGTACTTAGGTAACCTTAGGGAGAGCCTGTGATGGACAGTCCATTCAAGAAATATATTACCTGGCAGGACGCTTTAATCTGCATTAAATTGTAGACGGTCCTCGACTTACGACAAACTGGACATACGACGGACTCGTACTCGCACTCCTACCGTCTCGCGTCTCACAGTGTCCGGGAGGCAAGGAGGGGGTTCACTCGGGAGATGACGCCACTACATCCCCGGGCAGTCACACACAGTCACACACGACGGTGTGCTAACAGTGGGAATTGACGTGAAACGCGTCTTTGGACGGTGGGAGGAGACCAGAGCACCCCGAGGAAACCCACACAAATGCGGGGGAGAACACGTACGCTCCATACAGACTGAGCTGGGGTCAAAGTTGAGCCTGAGCAGCCCGGGCTGTGCCAGGCAGCAGTGGAACCCGCCGTGCCGCCCTTTTGTCAAAGTTACCGTCGCTAATTTCTAATGGCTTCACAGCGCAGCCACAGCACGTGTGTCATGTCAAAATGACCACTGTGACCGGTGTGCTGAGAGCAGAAAGGATCATAACCAAGAGTTTCCATGGGATGGCAGTACAGCTCCTCCAAAAAGCCGCTGTTTAAAATGTATTCTATATTAAATTAACGCATAGGGGCATTTAGTGCTGTCATGTTGATAATCTGCATTTAACTGTTCTGCACGTGTAGAACAGGAACTATAGATATTATTTGGCTTCAGTTTTAATGCTCCGTTTTTTGCACACCTTATTCCATATTCCATTTTGGAAAAACTTCTCATATGTAAACACAACACAAAGAAATATCTACGGTCTAAATGTCCCCGGTTGCTTAATTCCTGCCCATTAAATAACCTACAAGCTGTGGGTATTGCTGTAACTTTTAAACCTTTTCCTTCCAAAACATGACCTTGCAAGACTGTCTGTTAAATGTTTTCTAGTAAAAAATATTTGGCATGTAGGCAGTTGGAGAAATCTCGATGTCCAACCCATTGTCTCCAAGAATTATCAAGCCCAGACCCATATTAACATAAAATGGGTGCAGCTGCAAGCCATTTGGAGTGTAAAATCATTGATTTATTGTTATTGTTACTGCTTTATTTCTGACACTTTATTCTTCTCAATGTCTTTCTGATACAAAAAAGTGTTACCAACAGTGCTGTTATACATCGATTTAATATTATTGGAAATACCATCCTCCGCTATATCGCCTCACTCGCTGTCACGTGCCAATAATTGTGATGAATAAGATTTCAGTTACGTAGCAAGAACACATTTCATTTTTTCATAAAGAGTAAAATCTATGTATTCAATAATCATGAATCAAGATCAAATGAACAAGGCATCTGATACACACAAGTGGAAATAGTGACATCTGTGAACTAATTTAGCTGAATAAAAGGATAACTGGGTCAGTGATTCAGAAAATCAATACATGGGTAAAAAGTTTAAATGTGAATTTTCCTCCAAGATGTTAAATATAAAATGCAGCCTATTATGGCCCGAATTACGCCTGTTTCAATGGCAGCATTTCACAGTGTGCTCAAAGAGGGATGCGTCCCCCATTCCTGGAATGCAGCTTCAATCTGCTTAATGTTAAAGAAAGACGAAGACCCCTGAGACCTCCCACCGGCCTATCAGCTTGCTGAATGTTGATATGAAAACTTTGACCAAAGCACCAGCTTGCAGGTTCGAAACCGTGCTTCTGAAACTTATTCAACCGGTCCAACTGTCTTGGCTCACGTCACCAGAGCTTCAAACATCATGAACTTCTCTAGAGGAAATCAAGAAGCCGCACTGATCATCTGACTGGATGCATAAAAGGCTTTTGATAGAAGAGAATGGAGTTTCTCATTTGCAGTTCTGGGAAGATTTAACACGGGCAGCAATTTCAGCAACCTGACTCGAGTTGTTATACTCAAACCCATTAGTCCAAGTCAACGTGAATGGTTTTCTATCACTCGGTTGACAGGGAACGGGGTGGCAGACAAGGCTGTTCTCTTTCCCCTCTACTGTTCAAATTCGTGATGGAACCATTAGCAGCATAACAATGGTGTACACAGTGTAGGAGCAGTAGAGGAAGACAACCGTATTTCTCTGTATGCTGAGGGTGTTCTCCTGTACCTGAGTAAACCTGAAATGTCAGTCCCAGCCCTTCTAAACACTCTATCTGACTATAGTAGACTTTCAGGTTATAAAATAATCTAAGTCTTTAGCCCGCAGGGCAGATCAAGCACACATCTAACTGGTTCCATCACAGATTCTCTATGGGTTGGTATGGCGTCGGACTCTTGCTAAGCTCCCTACCTTTCATTCGAAAATTTCACATGATTCTGAACTTATCCAAGAACCTTGTCGTATTCAACACTCTTTTATCCCGGAGAGAGGTTAAGAAATACCAGGGGATTCTTTGCCATCTTTCTCTCTGGTGTCTTGATACTCTTAACCCAAATATTTGCACAAACTTTAGCCAAACTGGTCTCTGGAAATGGCTGTTAGACGTTACATTTAATTTCAGACCAAACGGTGATCATTTTGTCACATTTAAGAATGAAATGCGGTCTACTTAATAAAGACTTCTTCCAATATCTACAACTTTTTCATTTTATTACTGCCACAAAGAGAACACAGTTTGGACAGAATGAACTGAAACAGAGAAACAACTCATTGTAGTGAAACAACTTCAGTGGCTTGATTTCAGCATTTTATTTTATTTTAACAAGTGTTGGCAAAAACTCCTTCGATGCTTTGAGAGAGACATCGGGGACATGTCCCTGATGTGTCTTTCGGTGATCATGAATGGTCAACTGTATGAAGAAAGGTTTTCTCAGCAGCGCCTCACTAGGCAACCAGAAGGAAAACTTCGATCTCATCCACTGAGTCCATCTTCCCCAATGAGTGTCCATAGGATGTGTCCTGGAGCATCACAGATGTGATGTAAGTGCTGAGTGGCTCCTGGCACTTTGATGCACCTATTCTGGGGCTGTGACCAGAAACAAGTGAGAAGAAAGTTCACTCAACCACTCAAAAGATCTTTAGTGTGAAATTTTATTTCTCGCCTTCTATGTTGCTGTTAAACCACAACCAAAACTCTCTTTTTGATGAGGCGTTGGAACGTCGGAAATGCTAAGTTCCCTCTACAAATATGTGGATGTCTGAGGTGTTTAACTTCCTCCCTCTTGAAAAATTTAAATTTGACCTAAACAATAATTTTAAGCAATTTTGGAATCTCTGGGAGCCTTTCCGGAATGTACAAGACGGTGCTGTGCGATCATACCTGCGACCCTCAGCCCCTCTCGGTATGCAGATGGAGCTTCAGCTTCTCGGTGTTCCGTCTCTGTCTGTACATAGTGCTGTGAGCAAATAAAAAAAAAAAACGAGCCGAAAATGTGCCAGTATGCATTATTACAGACGGCATGTGTGGAATAGTCTTAATTCAATACGGTACTGATTTTTTTTAAAAAAGGTCAAACAGAAATTTTGTGTGTGATATAAACACACCGCAATTTTGAATGTCAGCAGCTCAACAAAATACGCTTGCTGACATTTCATTTTGTTCACTAGAATTGACTGAATTTCCCTGAAACGAATGACATTAGAATTATCCAATATTCACAATTTAAAAACGATAGCAAAGGTAACAAAGTTTTGGTAAAAAAAAAAAAAACAGCGGACGGAACAGTAAAATTTACCCTGTCCACTAAACGCCAACTGACAGCTGTCAAATCACACCTTGGGAACCAGTGCGGTGCAGAGATGCCAAACTGCTGTATTGCAGTACTTGAAAAGTCTTGTATTAAAGCGCCTACTGACAGTACATAACGTAAGGCGTTTTTCTCAGCAACTGGATAAAACGGTTAGTGTGACCAGGTTTTAGCTGGCATCCTCCGAGCGGCACTGCTGTAGGACCGTAGAGGGACGGTTTTAATGAGGGGACATTAGCAGGTAGCAGCTCAAGCTGTGTCTGTTCATCACGTTTCCTGCACAGGCCGACAGGAGGAGAGCGGGAGTTCCGGAGACAGCGCTCGCTGGGAGACTTCCAGTCTCATCATCGGTCTGAGATTCTTCCTCACACGGAAAGAGTGGGAGGAAAAAAGGGGGAAAAAGAAAAACAGCAATAATTTTCATGTTTTTTTTTGCTTTCTTTTTTTCTAGCTGGAGTAGCGTTGCAGGGAGCCTCGTATTATATAAAGTCATGTCACAGAGGCTGTTGATGTCATAATTCTTTTCCAGGATTATGAATTATTAACATGCATTAAAAGATGGGCGGCCATTAAATTTCTATTTAGAGGAAGACCAAAGGCATGTTGTCTAGTATCAGTTTAACATTAACAGCTCCTCATTTTTCAGATGCGCTGGTAATATATATGTGATAATGTGGAAGAATCACTTTTATTCGGCGATTGTTTTCTATCAGTTTGACTGATCATTTTTCAACCATTGCTCATTTAACTAATATGGGATTCAGGGAGACAAAACACACACACACACACATTCAGTACCCACACCTTATATAAGTAGCCAGGAAAGAGATCATTTTGAATAAATTAAGGACGGAAAGGAAGTGAATAGTAGCATTTGTGTTTTGTGCTTATTAATTACGTTTAAAGTTCAAAATGTTATAAAAACTTATTTCATTAGTACTAGTTACCGTCGCGGGTCTTAACATAATGCAGCGGTTATACAGCTGTTCTCGCATTAAGCCACGACGTGGAAATATCCATTAGTAACTAAAGACGTTTGTACAAAACTATGTGCTCCGCATAATAACTAGTACAGTTTCTGCAGTCGGCTGAAGTGGAACAGGAATTGCACATCTTATTCTCTTTAAGTTGCCCGCCGAGTTATTTATTTTAGGTATTAAAAAAAGAAGAAAACGGGAACAAAATTATACAAGTACCTCAGAATGTGGCGGGGAGCTTAAAACACCAGGAAGCTTGGAGCAGGACCTGCTCTACAAATGGAAAAAGGCTGAAAGTCTGAAAATGAAGGCGACTGTGAAAGCGATTCACAAACCATAAGCAAGCAGACACATGATATTTATCACTCAAAATGATAAATAGCGAGTAACAGGCGTGAACATTCCTTCCTACATGCTATGTTACTCATATAATGGATGTTGTTTCATAAGACGCTTCTAAATTTCCCAAAAATGAAACAGGTCATCATGTCAAATAGACAGGAAGACTGGCAGTTATTTATGTTACATGGCAACAGATGCGGACCTTCCCTGCAAACCTAGTTTCTTTTGGACTACAGCCTCCCTTCTATTCTAGCAACTGCGTTTAGGAGATATGACATTTCATCTACCTTGTTTCTGAAAATATTCCAGATCTTCTTTAATGTTATCCTTAATCTCCACTGTACTCTAAGCTCTAAGGAGGACTAAAGGTGTTAAACGTCCTGCAGGAATTCGTTCCTGAAAGCGCTGCGCACATCGAAATTGTCTGTACCAGATGCTATTTTACATTATCTTAAATGGGAGGAACTATGTGTTTCCGGCCCATTGGAAAACTCCAAGCCGACGTTCCCAAGCCTCACTAGAACGCTGTAAAACACAGTAAGGTGCAACGGCCCCCTGCAGCAGAGGGCCGCAAAGCCGCCCAGGAACCGCGGTTCAGTGCAAAAGTTAGGATAAAAGAGGAGGTGATAGGAGGTGACAGAGGGACAGTTCGTCGTGAGTTGTGGTGTCGACTCATCTGTTTCGACTGCCGGAAACTGTCCTACGCGCTTTTCGATCCTTATCCATTGGGGACAGAGGGAAACATTATTCAAACTTCAGTTCCCCAGTAAAGTTAATGCAGAAGATTAATTTGTGCGGCAGTTAAATCAGAGACGTAACGGGTCAAAAAACGAGTTCTAACAAAAAAAGTTGGGATTAGAAGTAAACAGAGAGACTCCAACGGTGTAATTAAAACACAGTGTAATAGTAGGAGGGCGGCAACGTAACAATACCACACAGGAACGTAAGGTATCACGGCATTTCCATCTGCTGTTTTCTACCGCTTTACTGTTAAAGGTCCACAAAGGAGACAGTTTGCATGTGAAGAGAACATTCTCAGTGCTGGAGGAGGGAAGGTAAAGATGGGCTTCACTCGGCAGGTGCGGCACAGCTAGTGGTCGCTGGGTGACAAGAAGCTGATGAACGGAACAGGATGATGGTGACATGAAAGGTGGTTGGAGGTCTGGGAAAAATGAAAACCCGTCCTGTTGGATGCAGGATAAGGTAATAAACCTGACATGTACCAGGTTTTAAACCTGATGTGAGTCTTGATATGAATGAGCAGCCGCTGTCTTATAACAGACGGTGGCGTGATGACAGTAACTCGGGCCAGTGGCTGTGTAGAGCTGGATAAGAAAATACATCTGGTATTAAGTCAACGCTGCTAAATCACACATTAACTTCAACATTAAAAGCACTGAGGCTCATCTATGCATCTCTATGCATCTGATTCAAAGACTGAATTTCTCATTTAGATCCTAATAAACATTTTACTGTAATGTCTTTCAGAGGAGGAAGGTAAAACAGCATTAATGTTATTCACAGTTAAGATTAGCCGCATGATACTTTTTTGTTTGTGTTTTTGCCCTGTTCCTGCTCACAAATCACAGCTCATCAGCCCAGCACTTCAAACAAAAAGGCGCTGGTGGAATCGCTAGGCCTATAAAGCTCAATCTCTGTCTGACTTTTTCTCCATCTGTCTCTTTATGCACGACTTTCTTCATCAAGCCCCATAACATTTGGCCAACGCACACACATGTGGTGCTGCATGCTGCCTCCAGGCAGTTCCCAGCTACTTTGTAAAAATGAGGACAAATAGGCCAGTTCACTCACACACACACACACACACACACACACACACACACACCAGGGAGGGCTGGTGGAGCAGGACTGCTGGATGAAGGATCCAAATGCATCAGTTTCTTGTATCCACCTGTTCAATAGCACAAAAAATACATATACAGTAAATACACCCTCTTTAAATGTAGTGCAGGCTGGTAGTTATATCCCGTGTTGCTACTGTTTACTTCTCCACTTTCTGAGCCGGGTATTTCAGCTAGTATTTTGTAACCGAACGGTATAAATCAGGTGAAAAAGCCCCCTTACTGCTCTTAGTGATGAATTAAAACCTTCACTGTACTTAAAAGTGGATGCTGACATAAAATTCATTTTATTTACTGAAACACGGCAGTTTAAAACTGCCAGTGGCCTTGGATAAAGGCATCGGCTAAATGAATAAATGTCAAATATTCGGAGCATCTTTTGGAATTATATAGCAATTCATATTTGCTGTTTGTTGATTTAAATATGTGTAAGATTGGCAAAATATTATTCTAAGCTGCAATTCAGTGGAATCAGATGGAACCATCTACATTTAAATTAATTCCTCTCTCAGCCGTCTCACTTCCAGCAAACTTTCCTTTGCCGCATAATAATTTAATTGACTGTTTAACGTCTAATTAATTTTTTCATACCACCATTATCCTCTCCGTTTCAGCATTTCAGCTGCGTGGCGCTACGGTGTCCAGAGATCCAGAGCTGCGAAAACTCCAGTGCCTGAGGTAAGCAATGCATTTAGGGACCTTTCAGGGACGGGGATCCTTTTAAAATTCTCAACAGCAGGAAATGTTTCCCTGAGAAAGACTGCTGTCCCGTCCACTGGCCGTTGACTCCGGGATGGGCTCCGAACTGCCGCAACCCTGCAGGAGATAAGCAGTTACCGACAGCGGATGGAGGAATAGATGGAGGGGTGAACGGATGAAATCTTTCCACATCATTTTTTCCTTCTTATAAACCTACTATTCAAAGTGAGACCGTTTGAAGCTGTATAATGAAAGAGCCAGTTTATAACCACCAAAGATGTTCTGTCAGCTCACATTCCTTGAGTGCTGCGTATCAAATCGCTGTGGCCCACAAGAGTCCCCGATTTTTCAGATGCATTCTTCTTGTTCTCGTATTTCTGCAAAAGCACAGGGTGCAAAGCTGTGAGAGACCTGCTTCAGGAAACAGGTGGGCTTGCACTTCATTGTAATGTGAAAACACCAGTGATCCATGGGAACCTCAGAGATATTGCTTCACATCATGGGAACAAGAGATACTTCAGGTGGTCTGGGATAATCCCTTAGATGTTGTGGGAGATCCAGTCTGAGGCCCGTTGGAAAGATTCCGTCCGGCAGCCATTCTGAGAACACCTTGGCGTTCTACATGCTTCTGCAGCGGTCCTCACCTGAAATAATGGTTTAGAGAATGAGTTGAAATGTATTACACCGTGTTTTGAAGCTAAGCTTTATAGCGTTGAACAGCTTTCGAACTTGTGAAAATCTCCCTCGTCTGCTTGCAACTATCCAGCAATAGCTGAAGGGTGACAGTAAGTGTACAGGTTACAGTGTAACATTCAGGTTCTTGTACCTCAATAGCTGAAGGGTGACAGTAAGTGTACAGGTTACAGTGTAACATTCAGGTTCTTGTACCTCAATAGCTGAAGGGTGACAGTAAGTGTACAGGTTACAGTGTAACATTCAGGTTCTTGTACCTCAAAAAGAGTAATTGAGTGTTCAGTGTTATCTTACAGCTCGCATAACATAACCGGGGGGCCGGTTGACAAGCGCTTAAATCCTTCAATTAACTTGTGGCCCTTGGACTGGAGAAGCAGACTAAACAAGAAATCTGACATTCCGCCGCTAGCTTCGGTTTTACCTGAAAAGAGGGCTAATAGGTGTTTGATTGTCTCTAAAGTACGCCTGAAGTGAGTTATGTTTCCCCAAGGATGTGATGGGATAAACAGATTGTGAGTGATTTGTTACAAGGTAAAAGGCAGCGGTGAGAAAAGTGGGGGTTAGTGCAGTCTGTCTGCTTCTACGTGTGCAGAGTGGGTAGGGATTCTGTTCTGTGAACATCTCCGGGAGGATTCTTGAACAACTTCACAACAAGGACTGCCTCACCAAGTGTTTGCGCTTGCAGCTCTCAGGGCAAAGCGACAAAGCATTTCCAAGGCCTCCCTGCGCCGTGGGAACGGCGGCTACCCCGTACAATGAACGATAGGAACTTTGTCAAATATCTGCTTTTGTATTATGCGTGCGTGTGTGAATGAGCCAGTTGGTCTGTGCATCCGGCGCCAGGTTTGACTGAAGTGCTGCGTATTCATTCAGCATTTCGCAGGCAGGTGAGCCCTTCAAACTGGAACAGTCAGAAATGATAAAGAACCGAGTGAGTGAAACCCTCACCAGCTGTTCTTGCCATGTATAATTTCGGCCAACAAACTGAGAGTTTCGGTTCCGCTGCCCTGCATGTCATGTCCCCGCAGACACAGTGCGTTTTCTAAAGAAGAATCCAATAAAATGTTAACATTGCACTCTTTTTGTACTGCAAGCATGTTGATCTTCATCCACTTGGAATACCTTCAGTACCTTCACTGTCTTGCTTAATTTTTCTCAAAGTCGTACTTAATATCCCGTTCATACACTTTCAGTACCCGCTTACCCCGGGCGGGGTCGTGGTGGACCGAAGCCTATGGATGCCAGGCGATGAAACTGCCACTGGATGCACGTAGTCCATCGCGGGGTGGCCACACGGATAACAGGCAGTCGAGAGTGACCAAACACCCTCAATCTCGTGGGTTTGGACTGTGGGAGGAAACCAGAGCACTTTGAGGACAGCCACACAGACATGGGGAGAACATGCAAGCTCCACACAGACCAAGCCGGGTTCGAACTAAAGTAGGCCCAGGTGCTGCGAGACAACGGCGCTACTTGCTGAGCCTCCGTGCCGCAGTTACGCATTAAAATTCAAAGTAATAATAACTGAACTAAGCATCATGAAAATATTGAGAAGAACAACAGTTTCAAACAGGTATTACTGACGTCGCTGTCCCAGTTTGCGAGTGAGTCGCTTCGATGGTGATCCAGGTGAGTCGGGCCCCCGATGAGGAAAACTCCTCATTCTCGTCTCTGTCAACAAAAACAACGCCATCAAAGCGCTGAACTCTTCAGGTTTGGCTTTAGCCTCTGACTTGCAAGCTGAGCACAAACCTTCTACATGTGAGCTCCTGCGCTTCCAGTCATGAGCTCTTTTCAAATGTTGCTGAGTGTTCAGAATTTAAGAGGGAAAGTAATGTGGCCAATTTATTTGCTCGGGGAGTGAACTTCTTATCCAGAAGGTTCTGGCTGAAGGAGGGCGCTGCTGGCGTACCGTTCAGAAAAGCTGCTACACATAATCCTGCTCCATGAATTAATAAAAGTGCAAAAGCCCAGGAGTCGCTGCAGATGAAACGCTGTGGAGAGGAAAAACAACAAGGACTGTCTGTGACGTGAAAGTTCCGGTCAGATGATTTAACACACGAACGGACTCCTCAACCCTGAACCGAAGTCCCTGTTTGCTTTGTGTTTTCTTAATTCTGCGTTTACTGGTTATCTTCATAACCTTGTCATACTTCAATAGTTGACTAAGCTCCCGAAAACATGTTTCTAACTAATGGAAATGTTCCATTCTTCATCTTCTGTTCCTCCAGAAAAAGAACGAAAAAAAAAACTGTGAGTTTGTGGGCTGCGTTAAAAGTTGACACGCGTTAAATTGGAGTTGGAGCTTAAATAGATTAGATTAAATGTTAAAATGTATTAAGCGGTGGATGTTAATGATACATATAATGAGAGTTTTGGAATAACATTTAAACCTGACAATGACCGCCGCCTGTCGCCGGACTGAACGTATAACCTTGGGTGGGCAGCCATCGCTGTTGCGGAAAGGCGATGCGCCTTTGAATCGATCGCCGGTTACGTTTCACGCAAACGAAAATTTCAATTTAGTTTCCGCCCGCGGAGCTGAGTCGAGCGTCGCTTCTTTAACTCGCAGCAGAAATCGAACACAACAGCGGGGAGCAGTTGAAAGTGCACGCAGGCCACGGACACGGGGTCTGTGGGGCTGCTCGGGGTTCACGCCGTGTTCGTTCAGCGCGTGGAAAACCGCAGCACGACAAAGGCGGAACAGACGCGTCTGCGGGCCAATGAGCCAGCGAGTGTTGAACAGATTGAAACCCGACACTGCGGACTATAAAACTGAGCTATAAATGCCGAGATTAAAACGGCAGAAGGTTTGCCAGAGAGAGGCAGGCGTCTGGTTATGATTTTAGTAGTGCCATGTGACGCTGATAAAGGGGCAGCTTGACTGAGGATCTCGACTGTTCTCCTACTGACCAGAGGTTATGCTGACCTGCTCCTAATGGAGGGAGATATGAAGCGTGGAACGTTTTATGCCAAAAGTAGGATGAGGTTGCGCTTGGACTTGATAAGCGATGGACGTGAAACACACCGGTACACAATTTCCATTTAAAGGGCTTCTAGGTTACTCCCGATTTTCCCTGGGCTTTTTAGACGGCTTTATGACGGCTTTTCTAAGGCGAAGTGCTGTACGTGAAAATCTGGCATTCTGCTAAGAATGCTGCCACTTTCCCATTTCTTTTCACATAATATCACACTCTATTCATGGATGGCCGTTTTCATAACATTTACTTACTTCCATATATTGCAGTATCTTTCCCCCTTCAGCTTGAACGTAACACATAACCCTAAGAAGGCGAAACAAAAGGGATAAAAGACAGAAATGTTTGCCAGACCAACTCCTTGTTTTTCCTCTGGCGTTTAGTCTGAATAGTGGTGCTCATTCTTGAAATTGTGAAAATAGCGCAACAAATAAAATTTCCCAAACAAACTTTTTGCTCTCATAACGTCACAATATGAGAGATGAAACGCGGACAAAAAACGACCGCGAGAAGTTCAGACAGCCGCCGCAAAGGCGACAGGAAAAGCTGGACGCGTGTCAACGGATCATAAATGACCGCTTGTGACCGGAACTTTGAAGAGGATAAGGAAAGTCGCTTGAAGGGCGACTTGGATTTTGCCAGTTGTTGGTTTCACTACGACACTGTTCACAGGGACTGAAGTCTACAGCTATGCTGGGCACCTCTTATCTGGACAGCGCGATGCACCCGGTTCATCGAGGCCTGTCGTACCGCATGTGATCGGCTGTGGGCGGCTGTGACGTGGAAACGCGGCGGCAGGGTTATCTCCGGGATGAGGAACCTCTGTCTGGAGGTCGGAGGTAGCAGGGAAGCTACCGGGGAGGACGGCTTCGCAGTCCTCAAACTTTGCTACGAGGTTCAGGGATGCGACGCGGCAGTCCCCGAGTCCCGCTGTGGTTCGGCGCCTCCTGGAACACCCCACTGCTTCATTATTCTTTTCGCAATTTCGCTGTTTCATCGCCTATTTTACCTTTCATACAGTGAGCGTGAATTGTGATGGAGTGATGATGTTTATGACAGGTCAATGCGAGGACTGGAAATGGGAGGTGCATTGTGGGTAGGACATTGTAGACCCTGACTGTCTCTTTCCCCCATCACGCTTTTTACCTGCAGTGGGAGACTATTAGCCCATGATCCTTAATGCTGGGGCTGTCAGCACAGTTGACTGCTCCTCAATTCAGTCCAAATGTCATTTTCTTCGCTACATTTCCTGTCCTAATGCACGGCACCGTGCCAATTTAGACATCAACCTCTGACATTCAACAAATTTTCTACAACCTTGATTCCCCTTCACCGACCCACCCTCCGATTAACCACACGTATGGGGAATTGATCATGTTGGAGAGGAAACTGTCCGTTTCTGTATCCGTCTTACTTTGGATGAGTAATTCCAGATGAAGCGTCCTTTTTAAAGTTGGACGGGGGTTGAAGCTACTTTCAGGTGGCAGAACCAAGGAAGATGTTGGGGGTGTTGAAGCAGTAGAGAAAACAACTATATCTCTAGACCTTAGTTTTTTTTCTCCGCCGAGTCTGACGTACTGACAACTATCTAGTTGTGTCTCACATGCAGTTTGGTAACACGACATGGAGATGTATGGCATGGCAGACATATGTTTACATTTGGTCGTTGACCTGATGCTTTTCTCACAGCTTCTTACAGTGTTAAGCTACTTGCAGTGATTTCCACACTAAGACAGCCGGGAGCAGCTCAGAGTAAATATCTCGCTCCAGAGTGACATAGTAGGAGGAGGGCTGTGAAGCCGAGTCCTTCGAGTGCAAGAGAGCAGCTGTAACCGCTGCACTACCTGTTGCCCTTATTCCTACACAAACTTTAATATGCATTTCGCACAAATTCTCCTTATCGCTCATCCTGAAGGTTTGCCACGTCAGGCCTGCTACCATAACAGCTTTCATTACAGGTGAGCGGTAAGAAACTCGGCATCAACAAAAATGCATTAACCTTTTTTTCCAAAAATTATTGGAAAAAAAAAAACTGACAATGTGGAGAAATGTTTCACCTACACTCGCAGATGAAGTGGGTCGATATGATACGGCACGTGAGCTGTTTTCTTATTACTTTTTAAGTTTCTCCTTGGTGTAAATCTGCTTTCGGTGTTAGAAGACGTAGAACCAACAGAAAGCTGTTCGCCTGCCCGTCTTCCTTCCTCACTGTTTGGACAAGAGAAATCCTGGTGTGTCACAAAGTCAGTCACGAATGGAGATGTGACAAGTGTTTTTGACACGTTAGAACCTGATTTGAGTTCTTCCTGGGGTGTCTTCAGGCTGAAATGAGCTTAACAGCAGACCAAAACACAAGATTAAATGAACATTTTTTTTTCAGTTTCCCTGATCAAGCTACGTTCTTTATTTATCTGTTGTGTTGCTGTTCCTTTATCTGCACCTGTTCACATCTCCTACCTCCACTTCTCTCAGCTACTTGTTTGTTCTTCCTTTCACGCCCTGTACTTGTTGCTCCTCAAGATTCGAGGTAATAAAGAAAACGTGGTTTTAAGTTTCAGCTGCACGGTTGCACCGGGGATCATTTAGGTTAGTGTGTTGTGTGCTGTGATTTGCTTGGAGGTGGAACCGAAGCACGAGGCAGGGCTGAGCTTACAGGACAGCTCCTTGCGTCACTTCTTCTGGCTAATGAAGACCAGGTAGCAGCAACGGAGGAACGGTTGGGTAGAAAGGCCGTGGTGTGAGCATTGGCAGAAGTGAGAGAACTGGAAGGGCTGATGGACGCTGGTGAGAAGAAAGCCTCCCTGTTCATGGCGTTTTGCGTTTCTTGTCTTGTGTTTGCTTGTCTTTCCTTGGGATTCTTGTATGCTTTTGCTTAAAGGGACCTATGAACCCAATTCCTTTTTTGCTTGTGGAATTAAAGATTTTCTGCTTTACAAACATTGTGTTTCGAGACTTTGTCACACCTATGTTGCCACCTCCACCCCTGAAAATGCCGCAGTACTTGAACACACAAAATGGTTTGTTTATGTTGTACATCCAGATAACACGGTGCAGTGATTTTCACGGGATGTTAACATAACCTAACACATCAGAATCAGAAAACATGTTGGGAAAAACCCCCAAGGCCCTGGTTGGACTCCCCTGACATTTAGAAATTTATTTCATCCAACAGTTTTTGATGCCTATTTCGTGTGTGTAACACCACAGCGGGTGAAAGTGAGACTGGAAGAGTGTTACTGAAACCTGAGCCTTGAACCCGCTCTCACGCTCACGACAATGTATAATTCAGGGGTATCAAACAAGGTTAGTTGCAATGATCCAGATAATGATGAGCAAAATCAAAGTAACTCAAAAAATCAGGCGTGACATCAGAAACATTCTCGGTGCCTTTCGCAGCAATTCTTCAGTATCCGATCTCTATTTCCGAATTTTCCCTATAATGGCTTTTGAAAAAACCACCTATAGAAATGGAGAGAACACAGAGAATGTAAAATATAGAGAATATAGAGAAACCTTTACCAGACTAGCTCCTTGTTCTTGCATTGGTACTTTGTCTACAGAGTAATTGTGCTCATTCCTGAAGTTAATGAAATAGCAGCAAAATGAAATTTTCAACCCAAACTTTTTAGTTATAATCATACAGTTACAGAGATGAACTGTCAATAAAAAATTACCATGCAAAAAAACTGGACTCGTGTCAATAGTTATCCATCCATCCATCCATCCAGGCATCTATTTTCATTAACCTCTTGTCCTGAGGAGGATTCTGGTGTCTAGAGCCTATTCCAGAAGCAGAGGACACCAGGCTATGAAACTATCCCTAGATGGGACACCAGTGAGTCAGTAAACACGATTCAAGTCCTGCGATTTATTCAACTAAAGCAAAAACAGGCACAGACAGGAGATCGCAAGAACCAGCCTGCAGAACAAGCAAAAAACAACCCACACATTTTTGGTTACCTGGACTGGTGTATTACACTGGCAATACGTCCGCTCTACACCACTGGCACGAGACCTGAAGGACATACGGTGGAGTTTAATAAAGGTAACAGCCCTGTCCGCCCTTTTTTAACGTCTGTACAAGTAATAGAAACTGACTGGATACCGAAGGGATGCAGGACTTACAGGGTCTGAACCCGACAGTCATTATGAGGCCATTTTTGGACATGACTGCGGACTTGGGTTTATAAAGTTGCAGTAATAAAGACGTACGCACCTCAGTACAGTCAGTCCGTGTTGAATCTTTTTTATAGTGTAGCTGACAGTTCACGCAAGCGCTCCGTCACAGCTTCATTTCTCGCAGTTCTTCGTAATTACACAGAAAAGGCAGTTCAGACAAGCGAAACAGCCCGATATGCACTCCTGTGCCAAGTAAGTTGGCAAAAAAGCACGATATCTGTGATATAAAAACCGCATATTTGCCATTTACCTAAGTGTATTGTATAATTTATGTGTCCCGGGCAAAGTGAAACTGGCATATCAAAGACGTCGACGGATGCTCCACACGTCATTGCTTCCAGTCTACCGAAAACAAACTTTGAAGCCCTTAAAAGACTAGTTCCGAAAGGAATTTGTCGATCTGAACATTTTATGCGACTAGCTGCCATAATGACACATTTAACACTCGCTGAAAATTCAAAGATAAACCGAATACTTGTTTAAAAGAGCTGAAAAATTTCGGCTCTTTGAGGAACGGGACGCGTGTTTTCAGCACGATCTTGTTGGTCTTCATCATGTTCTGTAACTGAGATTAAAACCTTCACCATGGCAGAATGTGCTCTTGCGGCCAGAGTTTGGACAACGTTCGCCATTACGAAGTGGACTCATATCGTGGTTTCACTCCTGTGTGGTAACTGGAATAACCCAACATATCGTCTGAAAAGACCCCCAGTGGAACTGCTGAGACGGCCCTCGCGTTTCGGTGGTACGCTGCGCCCAATCCTATTACAAAGTTCTCTAATCCTGTGAAAATGGCGAAAAGTGTTTAATCCCTTTGTAAAACGGTCTAATCCAATAGAAAAGTCATCTACTCCTGTAGTGAAATGTAGTCCCACGTAGACGACGCCAGAACACGGCAAGCACAGGGACACCCGTAATGTGTGTGTGGGAGTCTTGAGCGGGGGGGAAATGAGAGGATTTCTCTTTTTCTCTGCTGTTCATGCAGGAAGTGATGAAATGGAAGACTTTAGCAATGCTAAAGGCGTCTAACTACAGCACATCTATCACTGTGCACCACTTGTCATCTGTCAAGGGTTTCTCCATCGTAACCCTCGGTTCGCTGTGCATCCTCGAATCGTCCTTTAGTCGCTGGTGCTGCCGGGTGTCATGGGTGGACCCCGGCAAATGATTCGCCTTAAAGGATCCGGTGTCGGTCCACTTCTCTTTGCTGCAGTGCAGAACCAGAAACGGTTTTTTTTTTCCGGACTTGGTGGATAGGAACATAGGATTTGAGACCGTGAAGGACCAAGTCTGTACTGTTCCACTGTTGCAGTTTTTTAAAAAAAAAAAAGCCGATTTCTTTTGGTTTGTACTCGGATAAGTGGTTGATGATAACGGATGTATGGGAGGGCGGCGGACGGACACACGGACGTTTTGAAGTTATATAAATAAACGTGAACATAACATTTTCAGAACATATTCGTCTTTACAGAACCAACTGCAACTGTTTGCTTCATAAACAGAGACAATCGGTACGTTCCTTCCTTTTTATTGGTACAGGGATAAAGCCACCGTGATGCAGTCGTCTCAGAAGACTCCTAAAGAGGACTGCGGGTTGGAAAAAACTTCCTCTTAATAGGACCTTTGTGTTTCCCGCGTCTCGGTCACCTTTTCACAAGCGCATCATTTGGAGAGCTGGTTGTGTCGGTTGAAGTTGGATCTGAAGCCAAACCCTGTGCTTATCACACAGGTCATGTTCTGTCCTCATGGGCTGCTTCTCGCTGCAGTCGCAATTGGACTCCACTTAGGGGACAGAAGGGATAAATTCTCCCCTATAAATGTTTAATTTCATTCATCTGAATGAAAATAATCCAAATATAAAAATGCTCAGCTTAAAGGCTTCTGCAATAGCAAACATATTTGGCAAAAAACACCTACGTTGTTAAAATGCAGAGTTATAAAACTAGAACTCAAACGTCTTTGTTATCAATATATATTTTGCATCCTAAGCATCCCGAGCATTTTGCCAGGAGGCCTGTTCTTTTTCTCTCCTTTGTTTAAAAATGTATGATAACATTTCTGAGAAATGTCAAATCCAGTTCAGTGCTCAGGCAAGCCGAATCTGTGAAGGACGGCCATGTACTGCGGGTTCAAAAGGATCCGTTGAAGGCAACTCCAGTAGATGGTGCCTTGAGCCTTTGCTGGAGACAAGCTGAAGGTCTGTGTGAATGAAGTTCACCTTAAGCTCAAGGCTGTGATGAAAGCCATGAACTAGAAGTTATAGTTATCGGGTGCATCTTTTTTTTCACCTGATTATGTAAGAGTAAATATAAATATAATATTAATATATAATATTATCGCAAGCATCATAATTCAAAGTGAAAAGGAAAGGAACGAAGGAGTCGCAATAAAGAGTATGAATGGTGCTGAAAGACAAGCGGCGGCACCTCACAACAAACTGGCTGAAATTCAACATGCTGCAGCAACTATATAGAATGGAACATTCACAAGGAGTGAATGAGGTGCCTCAAAAGAGACCGAAAGAAGGCAGATGACGTGGAGCGACATCCCCACGTTTGTTTACTTCCAGTAAGTGTGGTGAAGGCGCAGTTTTTACCCCAAAAGCAGTAGTTAAACCTTCTCCCAACTTGAAGAAAACATGACAAACATTTGATTTATATATGCAGTATAGATGTCACAATGCCCCTCGTCACTTTGCTATTGTCAGATTTACCTTGACTGATCACACTGCCTAACAGCAAACTCATATATATACTTCATATACGCAGCCAGTGTTCCTATCCTCTTTTTAGAGAGGCGTTTCATCCGGGATGTCGAACAAAGTGGTTCGCGACGCTCAGGAACCCAACAGGCTTTATAGTTAATCCCGGACAACGTACTTTTTACCCATTTAAACATCTCGTACTTTGCTGAAGATACACAGGCTAAATGTAACAAGGTCTTCCTTAAACTGGAGGTGCAAGGATGGTTTGAAACCCAGGTCCTTAACCATCGTCCTGACTAATACGTACTGTTTACCCGGACGGGGAGCACGCAGCAAGAGAGGATTTCATCTCTCAGCTGCCTTCATACAGGCACATGAAAAAGGGTGAGACAGCGTTGTCTTTCCAGCAGCTCCTTGTCTGGTTCCATCACTGCGGTTTTCGCTTTGATCTGTGGACGAAGGAGGAGCCGCCCAAACCTCAGATGACTGCACATCTTTAACACCTTTCCACACACATCACTTTCATGTACCAAATGCATTTGCCGTGGAAAATATTATGTCGCATTTTTGCAGGTCAGGTGGCTTTTGTTACAAATTCATTTCCGTCACGTTACGAGGGACATTATTTTATTTGACCGCCGGCTGTTCGCTGATGAGTAATAACCGAACAGAAATTGGTTTCGCTTATTCTTAAGATCGTTTCATTTCAGTTATTTATATGAGCGAATGTGGGGTTTCCCCGGAACAAACGTTCTGCAACATCTCCGTCAGTGCCCGGTTTTTAAGGCCGATCCAAAAGCGCGCGAAGAATGCGCTAAACGTTTATAAAATCTCGGCCCCGTCGGGAAACTGAGAAAACAGGCAGCTTTCGGCCGAAGGCCCCCGCTTTACGTCGCCAGTTCGGGAGCGTTTTACCTCGTCCTTTTCGCCGAGCAAAGCGAGGCTAAAATAAATTCCGAAACGATGACTCCGAGACGTGTTTTCAGCAGCCACGTTCTCGGGATTTACAGCTCTAGTCCTCGCAGCATCTAAACAATTTGGTAATCGTCACAATATATATGTCTGCAGAGGAGTGAACGTTTTCACAACTTTGCTTTTCAGCCAAGAGGTCCAAAAAGGTTTGGATCCTTGTAGATCCGTGGGACGCTTGAGAGGTGTGGACTTATATGGCAAAATACTGACTGCAGTGCATCTCTAACTACAGTCTATTGAACTTATTCATTGTTTGAAGAAGTAATTGTGGTTGAATCACACAGCATATTGATACGGGGCCGTGCACATCCCTCATGCATGTCGGAGGCTGATTTAAGCGTCGTGAACAAAGTCTTTGCTTTTGTTACTTTCTTTCAGTAAGCCTGAAGATTATCTTCTTGTTTCTAAACTTCCCTCCAAAGACACTTGGGGAGCTCGCGCATTGTTTCCATTGAGATGAGGTCACACGTTTAATTAGGTTCAGGCTCGGAAGGTAACCGTATTTCCCCCACCCTTCACAATGCTTCTTCTGTCTCAGCAGGGATAACATTTGTGCACTGATTTGCAATGATGTTAAATTAAGCTGTCATAACTCTCACAGGATAACTAATGAAGATTAAAACTTATCTAGAAGAACATAAGGGTATTCGGATAATTGCGACGGTGAAATTCTGCATACAGGAGTTGTAAACTGAAACAATTATGGGATTAAACTGGGCTGTAAACTCCCCTGGTTGACCCAGCACATTCATTTTCGAGGGGAATCTCTATTTTCATGGAGGCCAAGGTGTTTTGCGGTGCACCAGCGGAGTCTTTTTGTTTGTACTAACAGCAACGTGGCATATTCAGGTCCTGCAACAATTGGAACATACGTTGTGGGCTGGTTTTGTTAGAAAAAGCTCTTAGTAAACAGTAGTCAACTGACCGACTGAATTCTCACAATGTTAGTGAGAAGATCTAGGTTGAGAACAACAGGAGAGCGGAGAGAAAGCTCACATGGAATCCCCAGGTTTTACTTAGGTTTGGGGAGTGTTGAATACGACACAGTTCTCAGATAGGTGTGGAATCTTGTGAAATTTTTGGTTGAAAGGCAGTGTTGGGCAAGATGAGGCCAACTACGTGCCAACCACAGAGAAGGCGGTGTGAGAATGTGAGAAGGAACCAGGAAGATGTGTGATCTGCTTCTGATCTGAGCCTCATATCCAGTAGCAAACTGCCACAGTCAAATGCTTTGACAGATAGATTTTATGACCTGACCAGTTTACTATAGTCGGATATTGTCTTTAGAAGTGCTGGGCCTGACATCTCAGGGTTCTTCAGCCCTAGGAGGACATCATCGGCATACAGAGAAATGCACGCAGTCGTCTTCCTCGCCTACTTAGCGTATAGTTTTGCTTCTGGTAGCTTCTGCCAATGGTTCCATCAGATGTGTGAAGAGTAGAAGGGAAAGAACACAGTCTTACTGGCAGCTTCATTCTGCAGAAAAACCGTGCGACAGAGAGACGTTGCTGGTTAACTGTGAGCACAAGAGCTTCGTGAGGTTAATGAAATTGCTGCTCATGTTAAATGTTTCCAAAGCTGAAAATAAGGAATCTGTTTCCACGCTATCAAATGCTTTTTCTGCATTAAGTAAAATGATCAAAGCGGGTTCTCGATTCCCCGTAGTAAAGTTTACGATATTTGAAGCTCGATGTCTGTCGGCCGACCCGAACCTGGCCGTGACAAAGCCGCTTTGACCCAGTTCCATCATTTTGTTCGCGTTCCTGTGTTTTGGTTCCGATTTCCACGTCCGCATTCGGCAGGCTGATAGGTCTGTAGGAGGAGGACTCCAAACAATTTTTGTCTTTCTTTAAAATTAAGCTAAATGAAGCGGCATTTCAAGAGGCTAAATGTTCCCACCACAGTGTTCATGACGATTATATTGGCGCTAAAATGAGGGTCTCAGAATATTTTTTTGGCTTTGTTTTTTCTGCCACTCCTTGTAAACAGAATTTAAAACAGAGTTTTATCCATAGCTGCAGGAAACAAGGCAAATACATACATGTAATTGGATTTACTAAGTGTGGGAGCCGGACATATTTTATTCTCATTTTATTTTTTAGAACACTGCTGCTTCTTTCCTGGACCGTGGCTGCTAAACAAATGCCTGAGAGAAAAGGATGAGAACAGATCCCACAACGTTTAAAGGAAAAATCATTGTGACGAGTAAATACAGAGAAACTGTGATTTCTGAAACTCTGCACCCTGAAAGCGTGTCGATCGGAAGGGTCTTGACTGCTCAAAGCTGCTTTTCCTGGGAACAAAACTCATATTCTTCACATGCTGTCCGGTTTGCATTCCAACAGTTCCTCCGTGAAAGGGATGTTTTTTGCTCCAGCTTCGATGAAGACTAAATAATATTTTCAGAGACGCGCTGGCATTTGTTAAATTTTAAAATGAAAATCATTTCTGCCTTCACGGAAGACAGGATTTATTATTTCCCTTTAACAGTCCACCATCTGATAAAGATACCATTTGATATAATTGAATGGTATGTGACAGGTTGATGAAACCCTGCAGGGTGAAATATAATTATTCACACATTCCCCCTTTTATGTCTGAAATTCGGTTAGCGTGCTGTCTAAAGCTCTATTAATTCACCGACGGTATCCTCACGGCACTCCTTACACGCCGCGACAAAGATCCCATTTGCGCAGAGATGCCCCTCAATAGGAGAATAAAGACAAAGTCGGGAGAAAATGTTGCCGAGGTCACGTGGCATTGAGTGCCGCCATTAAGCGGTGGAGTGAAATGTGGGCTTTCTGGCTGAACGCGCAGCAGGCGCTCAGGTTTCTCGAGGCGTTGGGTACAGGCTAAACAGGCGTCTGTCAGGAGCAAAACGCTGGCAGTTCCACGGAAACAAATCTGCGTGCATCTATACGTCATATTCTGCAGTATCCGCCTTCGAACGGACACAAGCCAGGTCTTCATAAAGTACATGGTTAGGTGGTTAGTTAGTTAGTTAGTTGGTTGTCCGATTCTAAAAAATGAGGGGCCTCCATTTAACATGTTACTCGAACTGTGCTGAATGGCCAGAGTTTCGATGTGCGACAGAGTCTCCTAACCTTCTCAAGGACAAGGATTTCTCCAAGAATGTGGTGAAAGATTAGGTTCCCATCTAGGAAAATAAACAAATTTAGAAAAAAAAAAAAAAAACGATGCCCCGAAACCTTATTTTACTGAAATTTCACATAGGATTATGCGATGGATACTAATAGAATAGTGACACCTTTTTTATCAACTACTATTATCTTCAAAGCAAAGCCGTGCTTCAAGGACCCTGGAAACCCTGTGGATCCCAGCTTTAGAACCTCTGCTGTGGAAAAGGACCATAAAGTGAAGGAAAATCTGTCCCGTGCTGCACTACCACATGGCGTTGGGTTTTGTAATGGAAAGTCTCCCACTTAACTTGTTTAAACCAAATAGCATTAGGAAGCCAATAAAAAGGGATAAATATTTGGCTTCTTGCATCGGACAGATTAGCGGTGACATATTGCTGGAGAACACAGAGCAAACTAGGAGTTGACAGCACGGTTTCTATAAGAACTCCATCATGACAGTTTACAGCATTTGCTGCTCACCTGTTGATACTTTACACGCGGAAAATGAAATAGACACTGGTTCGCGGTGCGGAATTTATTAACCAGAAACGCTGGAATTTTCCTCTCCCCATTGTGAACACGTCACGTCTACAAAATTAAAAATAATTCCTCATCTGCGGAACTGCATCCCGCTCATAATTTAGACGTTCGGCGCGTCATACTTCACAAGCAAATGACTGAAACACGCGCTACGCACACAATATGTTTACATTTCTCCATTGTTCATGACACTTCATGATCCATTTGTCTCAATTTGATGTTCAGTTTAAAGTGAATACAAATGTAATTAAACGTTAAAATAATGCGCCCCCCGAAGCCAGTTTTATACAAATGAATCCTCTAGCAGAGATAATGTGTGGCACGATTTCCGCTTTATTTGCTGCAAACGGATACCTGCGCTGCGTCCCCTGACCGCCACCTGACCGCCACCTGACCGCCACCTGACCGTCACCTGACCGCCACCTGACCGTCACCTGACCGCCACCTGCCCGCCACCTGACCGCCACCTGACCGTCACCTGACCGTCACCTGCCACTCTTCTGACACGTTGCCCGTTTTCTCTGACCTTAACTAGAAAAGCGAATCCCAGAAGGTATTTCACAGCAGACGTTGTCTTTAAACACCTTCCCTGCTCGTTCAAAGAACTTTATTCAAAACTCTCTGCAGTTTGCCGACCCAGACGAAAGCGGGCGAAGCGGGCCGAACCGAGATGTCGCACGCCGGGGGAGTGTGACGCCGGAACGCACGGAAAGCCTCCAGAGAGCCGTGACGGAAGCGGCGCTGCTGACCAACGTCAACACGGATCGATATGTTGCCGGAACGGCGTCTTTAAGCCGAACTCAGCTGCTGTTTTGAGAAGGACCTTCGGTTGGAACGAAAGAAAACGCACCTTTAATCGCGTACTACTGAAAGCTAGAGTGCGAAAATGAAATGAATTATTATTATTGTTATTTTTAACGATAGTATTTTTTCTGCGTCCCATGAATACACAAAGCAGCACTGACTTTCGCTGAGATTCTCACTTGGTGCTCCGCTCTAAATAAAGCTTGCATAAATTCATTAGAAACACGATGCGGGTCAAGCGTCGACTTTTTGTCAGAGGTAAGTCAGACACTTGAGTGGATGGAGCTCCTGGAATGAACCGCAATAATAAAAGGCATTTCCTTCCCAGATACTCAAGAGTAGTCAGTATCCAAAACTCATCATTGTGTTGTGCAGGAACAGGTATACAGTAGGAGACAAGTCAGATTCTTTATTAATCTTGTGAAAAGTCGAATGAGCCCCATTGTAGTAGACTTATATAATATCATATTCCAATAATCAACATATCCTGAACTGACCTTCAGTTTAAAGCACTACTTGAGATGTCCATGGAAAGATGAAAGCACAGTCCTCCTAACCTTGAGCGGTATGGCAAAAGGTAAATTCTGAACGTCGCGTCTTCTTGCTGATGCTAAGCAAGGTGCAGACTGGCAGAAAGGGCACAAATAGAAAGCCAGTTTTAAAAAAGAAAGTCAAATCAAGGTTAAACTCCCATTTCTCATATTTTCTACTCATTGGGAAAAAGCATTTCTACTGCGGCCGCTCGCGTTTTGCACACGTTCAGACCCTATAAGTGGTGTGAGGAGCGGTTATGCATTCCAGACAGGTGTGGATATAAGTGCAGAAGTTTTGCTTGCTATCGAAGAGATACGGCTTAAAAAAACACATAGAAGAGGCTGGAAACAAGAGAGCGGGAGAACCTTCATCATCACCTGAGACTGGCCTGCTTCAGGAGCGATACCTCTGAATTATGATTAAGAATTCAGTCATCATACAATTTTGCTCAAAATTAAAGTCAAGTGGAAAAGCTGGTCTCCTGGGGTGAGGAGCACAGCTCAAAATCAAAGCAGTGTTATACGCTGTACGCCCTACTGTGTAGCAGAAGAAGAGTCAAAGGGCGGCATCCATTTTTGTATATAGACGCATCATTTTTGAATGATTAAAATACGATCCCGATGTAATAGTGAGAGGCAGTCAAAACAGCCAGCGATTGAGTACTCGAGGTGAGCAGGGAAGGGGGCAGAGAGAGGGGATGTCACACTGTGATGGTGGAAACCCATTATCTTTTTCACCTGGGGCCTGCAAAGCAACCACTGTATACATCAGTGTGGGCTGTGGCTAAATGGGCCTGGGGGCCAGTGTCCTCACAGCTTGATGGCTCTACAAACTGATCAAAGGAGCATCACAGAGACGTCAGGTCCTTCAGACCGTCCGCTGCTGCCAATTGCACCTCGGAACCCCACTTCTTAAGGCATTAGTGTTATTTTGCTCACAGCAGAGAGACCCCAGTGTAGGAAAAAGATCAAACAGGGGGTGAATTTCTTAAACTGTTGGGTGAGGTCATTGATGCAGGCATTCCGCACAATGGGAGATCATCTCCTCCTGTTCTCAACTCATGTGCTCTCAAGCATTAGTGCGGATTCTGGTGCAAGGAGCAGGTTAGCTATGAACCCAAAGCTTTACAGGCCACATCTCCTGCTCCTTCACAACACCAGGTGCTGGCATTAAACTCTATGACTGAGTCATTTCGAAAAGCCTAAGAGCCTCTAATTATTAAGCCGTTGTCACCAAGAGTTTTTCCAACAAAGAATACATCTGAAACATAGTCGTCTCTTCGGGGTTGTTTCTCTCCTGGTAGACGGTATTAACGGTAAGTTGAAATGGGAGAGCATTGCGTAGCGCTGCTGCTCCACAGCACCCGGGTTCTGGGCTGAAGGTTGAATCTGGCTCGGTCTGTGCGGAGTTTGCACGTTCACCCTGATTTTGCCACCAGCGGCAATGGTTTTCTTCCCACAGTTATGTTAAGACGTATGTTTCCAGGAAGTCGGTGGCTGAATTGTAGGCAGGCGAGTGAATTTCACGCACAAGTCCCTCAAGATAAGAGGGACTGCCGACTGAATACGCACTTTTGATCAGCTTTTGTGCGGCTTACAATTGGGCCTTGGTGACCAAACGCACAGCTGACATTTTTTCTTCTTGCAAAAAAAATTTTAGCTCCATCCAAACCTTAATAAGACGTTGCATCGTTTCCGTCGGAATGTTTCAGTGGCACGTAATGAAATTTCTTAGAACACCTGTGGACATTTTACAGTAACTTGTTAAAATCCCTCCTCCACCACTTGGTGAACTCTGTGTGCGCGCGCGTGTGTGTGACATTTACAAGAAGAGCATCGGGTGTAGTATATCGCATATTCTTTCGTGACTGTCTGCTGCGGGTCTCACGATCAAAAGAAGACTGTATTGTTCAGACATCTTTTTAATCCTCCCTTTTCAAAGAGCGCAGTAATTACATCCCTTGTGATGGTTGCTTCAAAGTTCACCCTCGACTCCGCGGGAGAATTGTCCAAATACCAAGGGTGCAAGGACACACCGAGTTAACAAAAGGGACGCATGGCTCGGGCGTATAAAACTCGTGTGGCCGTTCCCTGGAGTAGGATTCTTTGATTTCTCCTATTGAACTTATTTCAGAGGAAAAATTGTTTGAGTAATTAACCTTGTCAAAGACCGTAGGAAACAAAAAAAAAGTTTGGCCGCCACCATCTCTTACTGTCCCAGCAGGAACGTGTCCGTTCTAACAAATGAATTTAACTGTCGCGGCGACGATACATCGTGGAGAATCGCTGGTGGAAACACGACTGCTGCAGCACCAAGACAAACCAAATCGTTCCCATGGAAGGCGGAGCAACAAAAACTTGACAGCATCGTGCGTGACACGAAAGACAGGCGGAGAACATTAAATCAGGGATTCATTATTTGATGTTGTTATTGCTGGGGAATTTTTTCAGAAGGACGTTCAAACACAGCACATGCCTCGCGTCTTATGAAAGCACGTAACTCTGGAAGGGAACGTCACACAGGGCCGTCGGGTACCCTGGGACGGAGGGGGTGTCCAGCCGTCCTGAGAGCCCGCACAGAACGGCAGAAGTCGGGCAGAGCTCCAGGAAATAAATCGCATTTTACGTTTGTAAAGTTGTGATCTGTGAAAGTATTTAAACAACGACAGCAGTCAGCACCACCGTCCCCTTTGCATAGTATACAAAGCTGGATGACAGCGCAATATTTTCTTTATCGATAGCGACGTAAAGTGTCGTGTTAATTTATTTATTATCATAAAAGCACACTTTTCTCGTTTGATCCAAGGAGCTGCATTTTATGCCAGATCCTTGGGTGTCAACTTCAACAGCAGCGTAGCAGTCCCTCTATAACACTGCAGTGAATGGCCTTAAGAGATAATTCTGGATATGACATTTCAGACTGACCTTCAGAGAACGCAGCTGTGCACCGAACGGAACAAGTTTATTTCACCAAACCCTGGCGCCGATACCCCTTTCGCTTGTCACTTACTTTCTTCGTCATACTGTACATCAAACCATTCTGGTTGCAGCTTTCGTTGGTCCCCGCGACTCTGCACTGTGCATACGGTCAGTAGCAGCGAAAATTGTGAGGGCACCTGGGCAACGGGGACGATATTTGTACAGCACTCACTGGAGACAAATGCAAAAGCAAACCAACCCACAGGTGTCCTGCATCTCTAGGACCTGCTGCAGAAGAGCTGGGAAGACAAGACACCTCATCCAACTTGTTGCAACCAGGCTTCACCCGAACTGTGCGCCTCGGTAACATCTTGTAGAAAATATATATACAGCAGTTCATCAATATTCAAACTCTCTATATCTGAATTTTTGCTTTAACAGCTCTTGAAAACTAATACCTATATATCTTATCCAGATGGAAAGCTTTGTGCACGTGTGCCTGCGTACTGTGTGCTTCCCCATATTTTGCTGTAATGGGAAGCTTAACCATAACAAAAAAGTCAAAATAAACGTAAAAAATCTGCAGATATATCCCATACAGTAGGGTACAGTGTAGCGTAACAAGATAATACTGTATGTATTATGACAAACTCTACTGTGTCGGGAATACAGCAGAAGCCAGACGCTGAACGGTGTTAACAGCTGTTTCTCTTTGTCTCAACATGTCACGTCACCACATTTACTGCACATTTAATTTTTCAAACAAACCCATTTATTTAAATGTCCATTGCTGTGTGAAAGAGGCAGCGGCGGATCACCGTGACGCTCGTCTTTATTCCCTTTATTCAACACGAACCTCTCACCTCCTGCGTGTAACGTCCGTGACTAAACACGTAAGATTTACTGCACTGTACACACTGCACCCCGGTATAAACACCACATTCGTGACCACATTCAGTCGTTTCTAATGAGGTACCTGTGGTCACCGTGTTTATTCTGTTCAGCTCAGGGCTTGGTGGTCATACAGGTGTTTCCGACGGGCCGTCGGTGCCTCATTTATTTGTTTCCCCGGTTAAAATAATTGGAAATAGATACTCGGTGTCCGAAAAATTCAGGGACGAATTAGCTTCGGACACGAGCAGTTAATGTAAATACTAGCCTAGTGCGTAGGGCGTTTACTCTTTCCCTTCCCTTTCCTTATACTTTTATCAAGAGTTATTGCTTCGATATCAATACCCTGTGCTCCTCTTGCCCCGGTGAATTTAGCTTGTTCCATTATTCCATTACGTTTTTCAATTACACGGAGTGTTTGTACGTGGCTGTAGATGAACTGGCGCTGGTTCCTTAATCACAGAAGCTCCAGAAAGATGTTTTGAACTTGTGTTCACTTTGGCCGTAATGCAGCGGGCACGGGGCCATTAGAGGAGGTAGGTAATTAAAAACTAGCGTATATTTTATCATTATTCTAAACCCGCTCATATTTTCTATATTCTGCAGCCAGCTTCTGGCGGCAGACTGGTGTTTTTTCAGAGCCTGGTGCCCGGTGTCTCTGAAAAAGGCTCCGGACCGCCACGCCCACCACGACCCTCACCGGGATGAAACGGTTCCTCGTGACGGACGGCTGTTGTTCATAAGTTGTTTTTTTTTCTACTTTGTCCTTGTTTCCTATGTTCACGTTAGCCGGGCTGAATAAATACTGCGTACGGTAGCTCATGCATCCTTCTCACCATCGATCCGCAAAGTTGTACGTTGAATCTGGTCCATTGTCTTCTGTCTTTATTCCCCCCCGCACTTTTTTTTAATCTGCGAATTGTTGTTACTGTTTGTCCTACGTGGTTCATTTGTCTCTGCATTGGTTTACGCTGTCTAACGTTGACCTGCTGGGAAGATCATCCAGGAAAGAGAGCAAAGGAACTGAATTTAACCACACGAAAGTGAAGTGAATTCCGAACTGGAATGAACCGAACACGATAAAATGAGCTGAAATGAGCAGATGAATCTGGAGACTCGGTTACAGCTGGACTGGTATTAGTTCTTCAGCTATAGATTTTTTAAAACGGTGGCAAAGTGAAGGGATCAATAACAAAAGTTATATAAACTTCCTGAAGCACATTGCTTGGATGTTTCATAGCCGCACAGAGACTCGACTGGAAAAAGTACAAACGTGATTTTCACTAGTTTTGTCAAAAATCTTAAACAATTGATCCTGATGTCAACACGTTGTGATGTCAGCGCGTGGCCTGGCGTTGGGAAGGGCGTTCTTATTTTGCAGCGTGACGTCCCCGGCGCTACAGAAAAGTGACGCTAACCGAGGAAGACACCGGCACCCCCGACAACACTGCTCTTTCATTACCGCTGCAGTGTTGGACAGATGCTATGGCTTTCCAGCCAAATATCTGCCCATTTCAGCCTGCTGGAGCTTGATCGGTGCTGACTGCAATCCCGCACACGTTCAGCCCTCTCCGTCGCCGCTGGGTTCGGAATGTCTGCGGGGACAGTAGCAGCGACCAGGGCGGCTGCCAAAAAAAAAAAATGCTGAGCGAGGGGGAAAAGTTCCCTGTGCAGAGAGGCGGCGGAACCAGGCCCATCGCTGCGGTGGGATCCGTCGACCGGGGAATGTTGGGTGGACTGAGGAATTCTGGGCGTTTGAGGGACCTCCGGAGCGCGGCGCAAGCAGGCGTCTCGCCGGGTTTCTCCAAAGTCGTCCGCGATGAGGACAAAAGGCTGGAGACGCCTGTCTGTTCCTCCGTCCTCCGGTGCGACGGATAAGCAGCGGTGGAGCTGGAGGTTCTGGTTTGCTGCTCCTCTGGCCCTCAGTGACAAAAATAATCAGAGTGGCACCGAACACATCATACAATTTCACGGAAATATAATTATATTTTTGGCTTCCACGATTTATTCTGACACATCTTATAAACAAATTAATTTCGTATCTGATATGAATCACGTCTTGTTTTCAGACGACACTGAACCTGATTTAAAGCTAGACAAACATGTACTTTCTGCTAGTTAAATAAGACGGGAAAAAGGAAATAAAAGCTATTTTAGGTAGTTTAGGTAGTTTTTTTGATCAGATATCCAGCTATGGAAAATATGTGCGCAAGATAAAGATCTTACTTTTCTGATCCTGTGTTTTGGACATTTTTTGTGATTAATCTTTAGAAAGGTGATAAATCTCAAAAAAAAAAAGAATTCTTGGAACAAGTAATCCTCTTTTCTATGCTAATGCACTTGCATCACTTATAATTGTTTTCTTCCAAAGTTACACTCACACAGAGTGTGTGAGGTACATGTCGCTTAACTATTTTAAAACATTCTGTGTTATTTTCATGCTGTGGACGACGGTCTTATCCTTGAGCGATGTCTTCTGCTGGAGCGCAGCCTCACATTCTGGCATGTTCCGCCTGTCGCAGTGACGGAGCCAGAGACCCGAGTGCAGATGAATTACTTGTCTACTCCTTACTTTAATAAGGGTGGGAGCACAGGAGACCAGGGTAACCTCAGGTGGGATACCTGTCCATTGCAGGGTATCCACACACACACACACACACACACACACACACACACACACACACCGGCGATGTAGGGCGACCAGCTACCCTGAAACGCGCCGGTTGACTGGAGGGAAACTGCAGCACCCCCAGCAAGCCCAGCCTTAATTCTTCTCCAAGCTTTCAATTGTTTGATAAATCTTAAGAATTTTCCAGAAGCTTGAGTTGTTTCTTTGCTGACACGAGGGAGAGATATCAATGTTTCCCCTGAGTTCACGTCTGAAACCTCTTTATTGCGGCACTGACAGTTATGACCTTCTTTGAGTATTAAACCAGACACCACGGTTGATGCGTTTTGTCTAAATTGGCAGGTTCCACCTCTCCTTTTCGTAAACATGTCTGCTTTGCGCACGCTTGACTGACACGGTCACATTCCCCCCCCCGACATGTTGACAAGTTGCCATGGTAACCAACTCCTACATGGCTACTCTGGAGCAAAATGCAGCCATACTTATCAGTTATGTGTACCACATGCAAAGTTGCGATATTTACCAGAGTAAATGCCTTTACCGTAGTTATCTGCATTTACCACAACCCAGCCTGGGCCGCTGGCGTAGCAAACAGCCGCAATATGTTGCACGTTGTGTGCGGTCCTGAAAGCAGAGCCCGGTGTCCGCCAGCTGAAGTGGAAGTGAGCTGGTGTCACTGCCGCACGCGAGTACGGCATCCATATTTGCTTGTACTGTACAACGGTTCATCTAAGCGTCTAACAGCTGTTTACCTCCAAGTGCACGTTCCGCTTGCAGTGGGACCCGCAGAGTAAAATGGAGAATCTTCACGTAGAGGAAGCAACTCAGTCCTGCTGCACAGGTGCGGTGTCTCCAAAGCTAATTGTTCTGCAGATGATCTTCTGAGAAGCTCACAGAGACCGGGGAAGAGCAGCTCACTCTTCACTCAGAAAACCAATTTATGGTACGATAAAAGCCAATTTGCGATGCGATAAGAATTCGTCGGGTTTTTCTCGGTACATCTTTCCGTCACCGTTTCTGTCTCCTTGTGTCTGTCAATCTCAATCACAGACACCTGTGTGCCGACGTGTCGCTGACAGCGCTAAATATAAGTACTGCTCCCGCTGAAGGCACCGATCTGCAAATTGAGGTGCGCTTTTATGTGGAAGTGCGACTGGAAAGAGAAAAAACACGTGCGGTAATTAAATATGCAGACTCCTGTTCGCATAACCCAACCTAGACAGCGCGGTTCGCGAGACGCGTACACAAACACGCTGCTACACGCACTGTTTGCTCGCTGAGGCCGCCACTCCGGTTTCAGACGTGGAAGTGTCGCTGAGCCGCTTTCTTGGTAATAGTGGGTGAGAATTGCCTCTGGTACTCAATAATGTTACTCGGTTCAGAGAATCCTATTCTCCTCACACAGGTGGACAGGGGTGTTTTTCTTCTGTAGAATTTGACCAGGGGCTCAGGACAGCTGAATTAATCTCTGTCACTTTCCACCAAACCCTTGGATGCTTAAAGGTCAGCCTATTGTCAGGAAAAATTCAATTTGTCAACCTTTTAATGCATCTCAGTCAAAAACCTGTGTGGCGAAGAAAGAGCAAAACACATTTAATCGTATTTAGGCCCAAACGTGACTTGGCAGTTTCCGCTCAGTCGTGGGTTTGGCGTTCAAGAAAAACTCCGTAATTAAGCCGTGCAAAAATGTTTCGGGCTGAAAGAGTAAATAAAGCAGAAACCCTTCCAATTCCACAGCAGTCGCCAGCGGTCCGTCCGCACCCCCTCGCTGCCTGCCGCGTGAAGGGACGCACGGCGTCGGCCGGACGGCCCGGTCCGACCGTCCCGCACGGGAAAAAGGGCTGCTGGGAAAAGAGTTGGGAAGTGTGAGGGAGAGGACAGGTGTATTCACCTGCAGGTGAAGCTGCCCTTGTGCTTCCGTGCGATAACAACACCAAGCCACTGTCGCACGGCAGCTCCCCCATCAACCAGCAGGAGCGGAAGCAGTTTTATTTCGACTTTCTCAAAACCAAATTAAGAAAATGTTTTTTCTTCATTTATTCCCAAATATAGATATGAGGCCAACAGCATAAGCAACAATAGAACATATATTAACAATCATAGTAACCAGCACACTAGCTGGGGCTGCAGGTGGTGCACGGGGTTAGAGCCGCCATCTTGAAGAAGCCACATTTGAATCTCACTGTCTCCGCTGAGCAGGGTTCCTGCACTGAATTGCTCAACCCGTTTGTGCTGGAGAGGAGTTTTAGCTAAGTAAGTAGCAGGCGAACATAATCCCAGCTCTGAGATGCTGCGTCAGTCCTGGATGCCGAAAGGAAGAAGTGGCCGGCTGGACGAGGTAGATACATCACGACCCCCAGCGGTGCCAAACTAATGTAAGCAAAAAATGTTGAGGTCATAGCACCTAGATGATCCTTTCAACTCAAAGGCAGTAACGGACTGTGCCCACTGGTTCATCTTCCCTTATTTTTCGATCACAGTCTTCATTAATGCCAGTCTTTTATGTACTTTTTTTTAAGCTGTAAACTTCAAAAAGCAGAGCTTTCAGCCCACTCAGCCCACTGCGGTCTATCTTTCAAACCCACAGCTGTGTCACCAAATACAGCAGCAACCTCATCATCAAGTGTGCTGGTGTCACCACAGTTGTGGGCCTCATCTCCAACAGCGATGAGGCAAAGAGGAGCAGCAGGTGTCCTGGTGCAGGGCAACCCTAGCATTAACTGTGGAGTTTTTTCAGCAGCAGGTGCAGCGAAAGCTTTACTTGCTGCTAAACCGGAGACTCTGACACTCACTCCAGAGACAAAGTTGCTGAAAACCAACTCCTGTTGCTCAGTTCCTCAAAAAGACTAATATAACAAAGCATAAGGGAGTTACCGCTTTCCGTACACCATTTTTTCGTTAAATTTCAAGTTCCTTTCTTGCTATAGCATATTTTTAAATATTTTAAGAAAACAGTTTTCATGTATGTAAATGACTTCAAATATTGAATTACAGTTGTTTTTAATGGTGAGAGTTCCACTTTTTTCACATTTTGTTTTGGCTCGATTGTGGAACCGCTAACATTTCCTTGGAAAGTAATCCAAGGAAGGCTGAAGTTAAACTGCAGCCATGACTTGCTTTGAAAGGTAGCAAGTGAGTATAACGTTCCCTGTGGTAAAAACACTCACTATACGCTGAAGAAGCAAACCAACAAAGTGCTGCTTCTGAAATAGTGGAAAATATCCAAATGGAACGCGGCAGAAAACGTGAGACGTCGTGTGACTGTTTTGGCTGATCGCAGTGCCGCTTTCTTTATGCAGCGACGACTTACGTTTCCCAATTAGAATTGCCTTGACTTCTGGAAGTCACCCCCCGCAGCCTGTGACTGAGTGCTTTGATCAGTCCTCCACGGGAGGTCTTTCGTGCTCCTCATCTTTAATAAGAGTCGGCTGTGTTCCCTGCTCGGCCTTGTAGCTCTTCCTTGCGGTCCTGCAGATGAGGCCTATATCCTCGCCTACATCAAGTACAGCGAGTCCTCAGCTTACGCTTGGGACTGGAGATCCGCAGCTATTTCCGTTCACCGCATACAACCAGATGAAAACAACGTTTCATGTGTATTGCATTGCATTATAATGTGCTGGCACTTATCTTGGACAGAGTTTTTATGGTGAATGAATGGGTGATGTGTGCCGTTTTCTCAAACTCAAAATTCTGCAGTTGTCTTCTTCTATAGTCGTGCACGTTATACAGTAGCGACAGCGGTGATTTTGAAATGCGCTGTAATGGGTCGGTAAACGTAAAATGCCACAACAAACAAACAAAAAAGGTATAAATAAATAAGTAAACAGACAAAAAAGAATATATAAATGAGCCTTAATGTTAAAAGCCTGGGCCTGCAGTGACTGTCCACAGTATTGTGGTTTAACCTGCAACTTTCACTGAGGACAGAAAGCAGTGCGACCAGGTTTGTTTGTATCTTTGAAAGTTTGTAAGCTGAGGGTTTACCGTAGATCTTCTGAGAATCACACACGCCTTGGTGTTCCCGAAACACCTGCGCCTCCCATATCAAGTGTTCTATTTCCTTGGATTTAGCAGTGCGGCGACAGAACTTCATAAGTATGGCTCTTCTGTATCCACATACATCCATCCTGCTGGTGGGCTTTTAAATACTAAAACAGATTTTTTGGCTAATTTCAAATTTGGATTCTTTTTTAAACTAATTATCAGAAAGCAGAACAGAACAAAGGGGGTCCCAAAATGTAGACTGAAGAATCTGCCTAGAAAATGCAAATACATACATTCCAAAAAACAATGCGAGTGGGAAAAGTTATAAATATTTAGCAGAGGTGGTCAAGCATTCCAAAACAGTGGCCAAATGTTCCAGAATCCAATTGCGTTATGAAGCAAGCAACTTTTCTAATGAAAATCCAAATTGGATTTTTAATGAAAAACAAAGCCACATGCAGACTCAACCGCCCACTTTAGACCCCGTATACTTTGCTGAATCCAGCTGCACAGACACTGTATAACCCTAGAAATAACAAGGAAATCACAGAGCGCAAAACCACTCTATAAAAGAAATACTTTTTGCGGCAGTTCCTCCGTATCCAAACTGTCTGTATCCAAGTTCTCGCCAACGGCTCTTGAAAATGAATACGTAATATTGGTATCCAGATGGAAACTTTAGCTTTAACAACTTTTTGTTCAAAGTGTATCCATAATAGGAAAACACCGAAACAAATAAAAAGCAAAAAATCAAGTAATAAATGGCAAACAGTACCATACAGTGTAGTGTGGTAAAAAATACAGTATTTATCATAACAAACTGTACTGTATACTGTTACCTGAAGCCAGAGGTGTGTGTGTGTGTGTGTGTGTGTGTGTGTGTGTGTGTGTGTGTGTGTGGCCATTTTATTAGCTGTTTCCTCCTGTTTTGGTTTGTCTGAACACGTTTGCACCACGTCACCACATTTATTGCCATTTCTAAACAAACCTATTTATTTAAGCGCTGCTTGACTGGTCACTGTAAATTGGCCGTAAGTGCACGTCTGTGTGTGAACGACTGTGTCTGGCCGCTGTGTGACGGACTGGCATCGTGTCCAGGGACAGATTTGTGGGAATAGATGGACGGATGTTCTGTGGAAGGGTCATGAAGAGCAGAACAAGAGTGGTCTGTAGCAGGACTGGGTACATTTGACCTTTGTGGAATGAAAACTACAATATTTATGTCTGTACCGCTTTCTGTGATGCAGGTTTCATATTTGTAGCATGTTTGGGATGTTTGGTGCACGTCAAAGTGAGCTCAGTTTATATGAAATATTCGTGAAACTTGCTTGGTGTTGCTGTGCTGGAATACAGCCCCCAAAGAGGTCTGGAAAACACTCATGAAAACTGGACTGAAGAAGCAGTCTGTCAAGGCGGGGTTTCTGTGCATCAGAAGTGTGATTCTTTAACCATCATAAGTGTCGGTGAGAAAAGCTTGCATTTATTTGCTGAAATGCTTATTTAAGCATGTTTGAGGTGCCAAACCATTATCTATAACAAAAGATAAACATGACAACAAAAACATTTTTTTCTGTAAAAGTCATTATAGTTGTGAATGTGTATGGCGTTTGTCTAGAACCGGAATAATGCAATGTCGAAATATTAGTGTAATAAAGTGCTTATTTAACATTTCTTTTCACAGGTGTAAGATGCATTAAGGACAATAGAGGCATAACATTTGTTTATTTATCTTTTTTTTCCAGGAAAATACAGACCTGCTTTGGACCCATAACAAATACACCGCTGTGCAGCTGTGGTAAAACAGAAGAGGAGAAATTTCCCAGCACATGGAGATTCTTCATTGTTTGTTTATGCATCATTAGTTATCCGGCTAATACTGAGAAGGAAATTTATGCGAGGGTTGAGCTATGTTTACAGGTAACACGGTTAGAAACACGATTCCAGCAGTATCCACGAGAAAGTTGCTGAGTGCAGCAAAATATCTACCTTTAAAAATGGCAAATCAAGTTACTGCTGTTGACTAAGCAACACAATAACCGCAATAAAAATCACATCTTCTCTAATATACAGGCGCTGGATATGTGCTGTATGTGCAAGCAATACTGTCCCTGCAGACTGTGTTTAAAACGCAGGCACAAGATTTTCAGCAGCTTTTCAGACAGTTTAGCGAAACCCTCGATTCCAGTTTTGCTGGAAAACAACCCGGACCCCTCGTCCATTTCTCCCGATGAGAGAATCAACGCGGTCAGTTTCTCGATGCAGGGCTAATGAGGACCCCCGGACATGTAAGGTTACCGAGAAACATTGCTGCCTTTTGCTTTCTTCTGCACTGACCTGAATGCTGTCACTGCTGCTGATCCATGTGCACGTCGAACCAAACTAATTCGAAATGGACAAATAGGTAAGATATATGAGATGAAATTTATCTTAACAGACCACATTGTTCTTCTGCAAGCGGTTTTTTGTACTCGTTCCTTGTCCGAGCCCTGAAATCTTGGTGTTATTGATACGCTGCTGTTCAGAAACATTTCTTACTTACCTTAGATATGGAAGTGAAGGTAGAAGGAATGGGGACAGCACAACACAGATGGGTTTTGGCCCTTGGGAAAGGGATGTTGGAGAGGAGCGTGCAGAGGCAATAGTGGAAGAACATATCCATTACAGATTGTGTGCGTATGTGTGGGATTCTGGGATCCTGGATGAAGCTGCATGTGAGACAAAAAGAAAATGACTACAGCCCAAAATCCCAAAGTCTACTTTCAATCATTTCGGTAAAGCTTAAAGCTGGTGGGGACTCCGCGCCCTTAGAGCGTAACCTCCACCGCCAGCCCATCTCAGCTGACTGCCTCGTTGGGAAGGTGACTCACACGGTAAATGAAATATATACTATAAAGATGAAATACGCTACAGATTGCATGGCTTATAGGTTTTTCTGCCTGCTGGGTTTTTTGTAAGGAAATTAGTTTCACAGTTTATACCCAGAGGAAGGTCCACAACAATGCACGTACAAAGCAGATGAAGCCTGTTCGGACTGACCGCAAAGCTGCGCGGCATATGAGGTGAAGGAAGGCTGCAGCCAAGCAGCACGAGGTTTACGCACAGGTAGTAGGAAGCAGCAGCTGAAATGAAACACAGTTGAGAGGTGTTTTGGAGAAAATAGGCTTTCTGCTTGTCCTGAAGCCGCACGACCCGCCTTGCACCCCAGACCTCAGGATTGGGCCGGATGCCGACGGCCGAGTTGCCGTTCCAAGTACAGATCTTTAGCTCTGATGTGGCTGTTCATTTTTGCAGTTCCAGGGAACCAATTACACTGGGATCATTCTGGATGAGCGAGTAAACAATTTCTTTCCCGTTAAAAGGAACGCGAGCAGGCAAACGGTCTTGGGTTTGGGTTTCAGCAGGTGGACTGACACGGAACTGTTTACATGAGAGTTCCCGGGGAGAGAGGAGATGAGTAGGGCTGCATAACTTAACTAAGAAAATCTCTTGTTTTCTGTGGTTGGCTGGTTCGCCCTTGACTCCAGCGGGGGGGGGGGGGGCTGGTTACTGGNGGGCTGCATAACTTAACTAAGAAAATCTCTTGTTTTCTGTGGTTGGCTGGTTCGCCCTTGACTCCAGGGGGGGGGGGGGGGGCTGGTTACTGGCAAACAAAATTGACAGACTGGGGCAGAGGAACATGAAGGAGAAATGCTACTGAGGTGGTGGTGGAAGAAGAATGTGTATAAAATAGGTTGGGAACGCTCCACCCTCCTTCTGCTCCTGAGAAGCTGTCAGGAGGAAGACCAGAGTGTTCATCTTCTGCAGAGAATGGAAGGAAAAGTAGTTTCTTTGAACTACTCTGAAGAAAATATTAAGTTCTCACACTTACATTTACCTTAATCTGAGTACATCAGTTAGAATGTCCCCGTGTAGATGTTCTCGCTACCTTTGGGGAAATGTGTCACCATTTCAAACATCTACATGGCTTAATGTAGTCACAAACTTCTCACCTGAGAATCTACTTTCCAGCTATGTCTGGAAAGACGTTTCATTCCACGTGTCCGTATCCGGAGAAAATACCACGTGAGACACGCCCTTATCCGAGGATGACTGACACGCACTCTGCACGTCTCCAATTTCCAGCATGTGATGGAGTACCTTCCAGAGTCCGCCACTTCTCCACTCATGGCTACAAATTACTGGAACGAAAAAGAGTGGTCCTCAGCCATGACTATGCCAGCATGCCAGTGGAAGAAAAATATTGCAAATCTTTGCTTTATGGAGATCAAAGTCAAGGGTTCATCCCTCTGTCTGGAATTGGTTTCTCTAGGCAGAGTTCGGATCACCCAACAACATCAAAGACCGGGCGCCGAGGAACATAATTCATTGGAGATTTTTCTTCATCAACATGCAGATGAATTGGGCGGCAGTTCAGAAAAAAATAAATAAAATAAAAACAGCTTTTCCTGTCAAAACGCTGGCACTGCCTCTGGCAGACAGCGAGACTCAGCCAAGAGCTTCCGCTCTAGCTTAATAAAAACCCCTTTGGCAGGAACTGGACCAAACTGACCCCAGCTGACTTAACAAGCTGACACCAAAGCAGTGGAAACGTGGAGGTGTGGATGTGCCCGCCTTGGCCTTGTAGCTTCTTAATGGTGGCAGGCTGCCATTCATATACCGGGCTGCGTGTTTTATTTCACGAGAATATTTATTCATTTTATAACAAATGGCTGGGCTGCTTTCCCGGTTTTCCAGAAAGGAGACTGTTTACTGCGGTTTTATCATTTACTTGCTTCCTTGAGTTTCTGGCTGTATAAAGGCCATTCATGAGCAGCCTGCGCCGAGGCTTTTGTTCAAAATAAATGAACGAGAATAAAGGATTTCATTTCAAGAGAGCCTTCTTAATGTTAGCAATGCGTTGTGTGGCAGTTAATTTTGTGGTTTTTACCTCCTGCCTCTCCTGCTTTGCGGTGCTGAAATAACTCATAGTGTGGTATATAATTGGAAAATTTGATTCCTAAAGCCCTTTTTTTCATTATCTGCACTTTGCCTCTCTGGTAATCCATCAGATGTAGAACAGATATGTTTTTTCTAGCGCTCTAGTAAATATGGCTGCTATTGTTTGCGGCTGAGATCCGATTTTGAGCATCGCTCTCCGGGAAAAGACAAATGTACGGATTCACCTGAAATTCTTTGAGAAGTTTCTCCTCAGAAACAGACACATTAGGGGTCCCCCTACTCCTCGCCGGCATTAACTGAGCCCAGAGATAAAGACTGGATCTCCTTCATCGCAGTGCAATTTTTTCCTCGCAATTCGGAGTTAGAAACACGTCACGAGAGAAGTACCGTTGTTCGCTGGTGCAGGAGAAGCTTTGGCTGAGCTGAAAAGCTCAGGCTTTCAACTTTCGGAAGAAGTCTCTCGTTTCAGGAAGATGTCAAATTCAGACCTCATCATATTTGTTCATCAAATGGAAGTAGACAATCTTCTTAATCTTTTTGCTCCATCCTGCTCTACTGAACATAATTTTTGTCTGATATGTCAATCAGGGCCCAAATGTGCTTAGATAAACACGGCTTTGGAAAATGTCCGTAAAATGTCACATTTCCATGCGATAAAATCCCCCAGGCCCCCTCCCAAGAGGAATTATCTGTGAAACAACCAGTCAGAATTGGGTAAATAGGAAGCAGTAGGTGTCTCGAAAAGCCAGATCGTACTAGTAAGTTCTGCAAATGCTGCGTCTTTAAGACTCTTGTTCTTCACAGTTAAATTAAGATCGCAGAACTTTAAAAGCGCTGCGGCGTCACGGCACGAAAGTCTGCGTGACCAAAGTGACCGCCAATACGGACCGAGGCCGCGGTTCGTGATAAACACGCCCACGGTATTGAAACTGCAAGGGGTGGACAACATGTACCTCGTGTGAAATGTACAGTTTTAACCGCCCAGGTGTGTTACGGCGAATACCAGCTACGCTTCATGAAAGCACTGTGTGACAGGTAACTGTTTGAATGGAGGCAAATAGCGAGAACCTGAGGTTTGCGGAGATTACAAGAGCAGGAAAATAGTCTCGTGTGTCAAAGAAGATTATGTCAAAAATCATGACAACTTGATAAAAAAACGGAATCGGAAAAGCAGCACTGCGGTGACAAAGACCAGTCTTATCGATGGGGGTAAATGGGCGAGGCAATTGCTTTGAAAATTGGTAGAACTGAACCAACACTAGGACCCGGTTTTTGTACGTATTTTGTATATATAGCCCCTCTATTTTTTTTCAGACGGTTTGGAATAAGGCAAAAATGTTGTCAATCTGCAGCCAGTTCTCTACATCTGGTTGGCATCAGCTAAATATGGCGTTTAGTTCTTTTGTTATATGAGCAACTATCCCGAGAACCGCTCCGCTCGGCTGTACGACGGCCACCGAATATGATGCTATTACAGCGAACTGGGCGAATCCGTCTCTGCGTACAAAATCTCCTCACAGTTTCGCGACGGTGATGTCTCTGCGTACACTGCAAAACACACACAAAAAAACTTGAGCAGTGTTTTTATCAACGCCGTGGTGAAATAAAACGTCCTTCACGCTTCTGTGCTGCCGTCAACCCTTGGAAAACAGAGGCTTTCCTTCCTGAAGAATGACCCAGAAGAGGGATTTGTACAGCAGGGTTCCAACAAGGACACGACCGGTTGCGAAAGCAGTGACTCTCCTTCTCATTACTTCCTTTGCGTTGATAAAATTCATAAAGTTCAACCCTTCCCATTTTTCCCCAGTGCTTCCCACCTGTACATCTGCTGCTGTACGTCAGGGTGTGTCTCACACCGTGATGCCCGTGTCTGTAAACTTGCAGTTTCTGCCTGCGTGTTTTTAGCAGCATCGACACATCGAGATGCGGTGACCACGTAGGTGTGACGCGCTTCTTCTCCGGTTCACATTACTGCACTCTTCCCTGCTCAGGATCTAAAGTAAGACACCCACGTACAGTACCTCAAAGGGAACGTCCACGTCACCCAACGCTCACGTCATCCGAATAGCCGAGTTGTTCCGTTGTCTGCCCGGCAAAGAAATAAATAAATGGATGGATGCTCTCGCTGCATTTGCGTTGTACTAAAAACGTACCCTACGACCGACTAAATATAAACTATCATTCAGCTGAGTTCAATAGGCTTATTACCTTGGCGATAAAACATGTAGGGTTATTTTAAAACCCTTCCTGATTAATGGTTGTCTTCCTAAAAACAGAAGCTTTATGAGCTCGGATAATTCATTAAGCCTCGGCTTACTGTGAGTTCTGCATTGGGAGGAAAGTTGAATTAAACGCACCTCCTACACGGGAGGCTATTATCTCCTGTCAATCTCTCCAATGTTCCCTCATGAGCAGAACGCTCTGGTTCAGCCTGGAAGAGAATATAGTGCGCAGTTCCTCAATCCGGCCCGGGGAGCCATTTTGCTGTGTGCTCGCAAACAGGTTCTTTGAGACGGACGGGAGCGGCGTGCACGAACAGTTAGGACGTTGGCACGCGAACCACGTAGGATGCGTGTGGACAGGAGGTGTGGGCAGCAGGAAGTGTTAGATGGTGAAAGACACAGAGCTGGAAGTGAAGTTTGCTGGATTGAGGCCCGTTGCCGGGCTACCCCTGCAGCGCCCTTGGTCAAGGTACTTATGCAGAAGTGATCCAGTAAAAACAGCTTTATAATAAATGGGTCAAATACTATAAGTCATTTGGGATCAAATGCATCGGTTCAGCAATGAATTAATCATAATGTGTGAAAAACAACCCAGCGGCATTTCCCAGTGCGGAAACACGTCACCGTCACACGACCAGCTATCCTTTAGAGGTTCGCGATGTGGTCACGTTCGGTTGTGCTGTGCTGATATGATTGAATGGATGGATGGATGGATGGATGAATGAATGAATGGATGAGTGGTGGATGACTGAATGAAATAATGAACAAGGGCAGCTGGATTACGATTCAGGTCTTAAGAGGAGCCCTGGTTTAGTACCAACTGGCTGGACAGCAAACAGCCTCATTGCAGTAAATCTACACATTCACCTTTATCGGTGTAGTGATGTGAAAAAGCTGCGCAGAAAGTACACAGTACGAGACGTCTCCTCTCATGCACAGAGCAGCTCCGTCCCCTTCTACCTTCATCGAAGTTCTTCTGCACTTCAGTCCAGGGAAATGTGTCCGTGTTCCTCCTGTTCAGCGACACTCGTGATCCCATTCGATAGCAACACTGCTGGAGCCAAGAAGAACTGGGATAATCCACACGGATGGGTATTGGGCATATGGTCAGTACTATGTTGAGCTCCTGCTTTCCTTGGAGATTACGCTGCAATATGTTGTTTGTTGCCAGTGTGGTGGGCCAAATAAACAAGAACTCCAAACACAATTACAATTGTCATTTCACCCCTGAGCTAATGCCAAACTGCTCCTGGCACAAGTAAACCATGTGATGTAGACAGTGACATGAAAGGAAAGGAGTGTGTGTGTGTGTGTGTGTGTGTGCGCAGTGGATATTTCAGGTTTTGTCATTATTATCTTGGGTAAATGTGACCTATCGATGTATGTAGATTTTGAGGAGTGACCAGGCATGCGGTGTCTGTAGGCCCTGGTCGGACTTTCGGCAGTTTTTATTTAGCAACTGTGCGTTTATCCGACTCTGAGCACAAAACTTCACAAATCAAACCGAAATCAGACTGAAACACAAGCTCTGGCTCTTCATTCATAACAAACGTATCACTCGAGCTGTTTATGAAGAGTCTGAGAGCGGTCAGTGGCCACATCTGGTGCTCGTGCTCCAACAAGCCATATCCAGTAATACAATTACACATCGACATCTCCTCCTCTCCTCCTCCTCCTTCCTCCTTTCTTCTTCTTCTCCTCCTCCTCCTTCTTCCTCTTATTACGATTATCGAGAGTTCTTCTGAGGAAAGCAAAAACGTGCCGCCAGATTCAACGACAGAACATTTTAAAGGAACCATTTTAGCCGCAGAATCTACTTCAACTTGATGTTTATTGTTTCGGTAAACGTGCAGCAAAGAACAAGTGATGGATAAATGGAGATCTGGGTCTCTTTTGTGCTACCCTTGTTGTGAAGGGCCAAGGATATGTATATGCAGCGTACTCTGCATATGACCGGCTTTGGTGAGATTAAAACTGCCCTAATAGGATTGTCTGTTCCTTTAATAAAACAGGGAACGGCTCAGCCGCAGCCCGGGTCTCTCGGTGCCCCTCGGTCCTTCAGTTCGGCTTACTGGGCTGATCATAGCAGAATCGCTCAAAGCTTGGAATAATTCCATCTCTCTTCTCTCTGGGAGAAAGATTAGAGTCCTTTATACATCTAAGTTAGTGAGAAGCAAATTAATTTAACTGCCATAAATGAAGCCGCATATGGAGAGTGAAATAAACATGGGCGTCCAGAGACATTTCTTCTTGATTGAGATTTTTTTCTTTGATACTGTACTCGCAGCCATTCTGGTCAATTAAATGGGACTGTTGCTGCTTCCTGCTGTCTCCTGCTGCATCAATGTTCACCCCCCCGACACGTGTTATTACACCAGAATGCGAAAGGATAACTTTCACGGTGCACGGTACGGTGGGAGAAACAGAACCGACAACGCGCTCTCGCGTCGTGCGGCCCAAGTACGGCAGCTCCGAGTCCGTCGAAACACAAAGAGCTGGAAAGTAACTTGTATGATTTCATTATGGCGAAATCTCAAATTTTACTGGGCTCAACGTTTACAAAAGCCGGATTTAATTTTCTCCTAGGAAAGGGAAAAAATTCATTTGCGACGGGATCGCGCCGGGGTTCGGAACCGTCATCTGGGGGCAGCGGAATAACTGGTTCGAGTGAAAAGAATCCATCAGAGAAAAAATTGTCCTTTTCAACTCTTCATTCCGTTTTTAAATGCCCAAGGATTTTTGCAAATGCGTATGTTTGGTCCTCAGACTCCCTTTTCCTTAAATAACAGCTGCTCGCGACCTATACCTGTCCTGAAAGAAAACGTTCCCTATGCGCTGTAAGTACTGTGCATGTCAGCGTGTCCTTATGTCTGCTGTCCCTTGGCACAATTTTACAGCACCAACGTGGAAATGATGTAGGAACTTTGATTCGGTTTAATCCATGAATTGGAAACGAAACATTCCGCAGATTTTGCAGCGCAACCGAGTAGCTCGGTAGAGACGAGCAGCATCCGTGCTGAACTTTAATAGCATATGAAATTGTTTAAAGACACGTCATATTGGCGAGCATCACCTGAGAGCAAGTCGGGAAACGTGCATTCGTGATGCCGAACGGTTCTCTGTTCCCGGTCTCGGGAAAGGTGAAATAACTAAGGCGGGTTCTGAAGGTACTGTGTCCGAACGGCTCGGATACTCAAGGTTATCGAGCATCACCCACAAGTCAAGTGAGCGTGGTAACTACGGCCTACCCCAGAGCCAGGTTACCACAGCAACCCGAGGGTTATTGACCTTCCCGGGCTCCGGTGTTCTTCTGGAGAAAAACAAGCAGTAGGACAGTGATGGAACACAAAACATTTCTTGCCAGGAAATATTCAGCAAGGCTCATCAACTTTTTCCGTATAAAACAGCCATTACTCATGTTCGGCAGTGGCTCCCCGGATGGGCTAACTGGGTTAATGAGAATAATCCGCACATCACATAATGACACATTTTACCGAGTGAAAAACAGTGACGGTGGCAAACTGTGACCGTAGGAACAAATGCATTAGAAGAGAATAATGGAGGGCTGCTCCAGATGACTGGTGGGAAGTTGTACGCTAAGCGTTTGAGTGAATCGGTGGATTGTTTCCCGGTGTGTTTCCGCGTTTTTCGCCTTCGTGCGAACACATAAAGCAGCAGGCAAACCAATTTCCTTATTGAAAATACATCTATAAGGTGACTGTCTGAATGCACTAGAATCTTTTCCCATCGCATCTCGGAGGAGAGAAAAAATGTGTTCCTGGACTGGCGTGAGGTCCCTCGAAAAAACACCCAAGCGTTAACAACACTGCTGCAATTTTAGTAAAATACACGTCTTTTTGTCAAACTAATTGTCTGTACGATCAGGTTTGAAAGGGCGTTACTGTCTGTGTGGCTTGAGGTGACCGAAGACTGCGTTCTGCCGAGGAAGTCCAGGCGCCAAGACAGTTTTTGCCATTACATTACAGCAGTGGAGCAAGATTAATTTTGGGGCTATTTTTGGGCTGTGTGAGGAACGTATGCGAGCAGCGTAATTTAAATTGAATGTCAAAGTCGGAAACAGAAATGTAACCATGGGCAGAGTTTACGAATGGATGAAGTGAGGCCAAGAGACCCCACAGCACATTATATGGCGGTGTTTAGTAGTCCTCATAGCTTGCTCACCCACCTCAATACGCTTCAGCAACTCCAGTTTCACGCTTAAATTATCCACATTTCTCTATCCTTGTGGCGTCTCTATTTTTCCAGCACATTCTTTGGACCTACGATGCAGTCAAAATAAGGATCGTCAATGAACGTAAGGGTGTGGGCACTAGAACCCACCCACCCCCAGAACGTTTTACGCGCACACAACCGGAGATGTGTGTGAGGTGTGCGCGCAGCACGTTCACGTGTCCGTTTGCGTGTTTGTTTGCCGGGACTCTTCAGGATCAGCTGCCGCCCGCATTCAGACGACCAGGAATGAAAACCACCTGTTGCTTTAGAACTAGAGCTTAAATCAGTGCAAGTGGCTTAACATTGTAATTCACGCCGCAGAAGTGCTGACTAAGTAAATCTAGTCTTTAGTTTGGTTTGTATGGTGAGACACATGTTGGCTTTATGTAGCGCACTTACAGGTCGGGAGGACTGGACAGCCTGGGACAGGGACCTTTTCACGCTCGGATAAACAAACACAGTCATTCACACTCCACACCTGGAATAACAGATGCTCAAGTGGTTTCGGTAGTGACAATATGAAGGGTAATTTAAAAAAAAAAAAAAAAAAATATATATATATATATATATATATTTCGTTAACCCTGAACGTACATATCAATATACACCCGGTAGCCACTTTTTTAGGTACACCTGGCTGTTTAAGCACACAGCTCGCCCTGCAGGGTCTCTGCGTGTGGTTGTGACTCAGTATATGAAGCACCCAGACACGGTGTGGAGGTCCAGCTGCCGTGGGAATCGACATTAGAATGGGAAAGATGGGGGGGTCCGAGTGACTTTGAACGCGGCTTCGTCGCTGGTGCCGGTCGAACGTGTCACGGCATTTCAGAGAAAGCCGACCTTGTTGGATTTTTACACTACAGCCACACAGACACCTTACTTTACTACGGTAGCCTGGACCGCCCACCTCTGGATCCAACAGAGCATCACAGGGATGAGGAGGAGTGTGATCTTAAGCCATTTTAATGTTCCATCAAAAAGTGGGCAGGAACAGCAAAGCTGACACCACCGTGAGCAAAGAGGCCCGTGGAGACGAGTCCAGCCGAATCCCTGCTGTTCTGGAGCCAAAAGAGGATCCTGCAAAACCGGTGTGCCTAATAATGTGGCCGGTGCCACGCAAAGTCCCATTTTACCCGTCATAATACGCTCGCACCGTCTTCAGATTGCATAAAATGGAAGATCGGTGTGAGGAAACAAATGGACGAAGCGGAAATAGTAGCGATAAAAAAGCAGCACAGTCATGCTGAGTCACACGACTGCTTTGAAAAGACTTTCCAGTTGGCCGAAGACAGCGGGTTTACCTCTGAACACAGCATAACCTCTGATGTGAGCTGATTAAAAAGCACCCCTGCTGTGCGGTGATGAAATTATGACACAGGGATAAGCAGCGTGAGCCCATTCTTGTTTGACAGGTGGAGCACCTTCGCAGAAGAGCTTAATTGGAGTGTAGTGGACCTGCGCTGGCTGTTCCACAGCGGACGCACCTTCCCTCACCACACTCTCCCTCGGCGGATCCGTTTTTCCAGACCTAGGTTTTCTGCACTCCGACATACGTATAGATTCCTTGCAGCTGTGCTGCTCCAACACAAAGCGAAGGGTGGGAGTGGCGTTTCCCAGCACACTTCAAAGATAAGAGCGTCGCGTGATGCAACGCAAACGGCGACCTGCTGGCAGGGGGTCTCCGCAGATCCGCAATCTCTTCGACTGCAACGTCTGGATAACTGCTGGATAAGTATCCGTTCAAAGTTTGATTAACACGCTTTAGCTTTTAAACTTAGAACAAACCCCACAGCCATTTTGTCCACAAATGTATGGGCAGTGCAGCAATGCAGCGGGAGTCTGGGTTGTCAGAGATAAATCGCCTGGTAAAAACCACAACATCATCAAAGTGCGGGAGGGTTGCGGGGGCCCGTTGGCCGAACTCGTTCGGTCCCGCTCGGTCTCTGTTCCGTTTCGTTTCTGCGTTAATTGAAGCTTTACTCAAAAAATAACACAATAAAGGATTATCAGGTGGGTGCCAGATGTGAAGCCTATTTTCTGCAAGGACTTTTGTGTTTGCTAACACCGGTATCATAACAACGCCGAAGCAGCACGATCTACGATGTCGAGTTCCTTGCATATCTGCGTATCGCAGTATTAGCCGCCCCGGCAGGTTATTCATCACTCCTCGCCACATGTTACGGTCCCGTTCTGGCATCTACACGCGTTCAGCCGGCACACGGTGTCAAATTAACGAATGGTGATGGAACCGCAGAAGAGCGGCAGGTTGGATTTGACTGTCTTTCACGTCGCTGATACGTGCGAGCAAATGTAATCCAACTGCTAAATTCCTCTACATCTTTGGGGTGTTGCTGTTGTGTATTAGACGAGATTTATGAAAGATGGCTCTCCCCTTTTTCGATTTTTCAAGGGGGGGGGGGGGGGGTGCCAAAGGAGATTAGAGAAGATTTATGAAGGAAAACTCTTTGCGTCTTAACGGACACAGACTGCCTTGGTGGATCAGACAAGATTTATGGAAGAGTGGCGAGAGCAGCAGATTACTCCTGGTGCTGATCTTCAATGCCATTTAACACCGCTGATCAACCATTCAACGGTGCTTGGGAAAAGGCAGCAGAAAGTGTGTCTGTCTCGCTTGTCCTGACCAACAGCCAGGTGAGGCAATTTCCACAGAGCAGGCAATAACAGGCCGGACGTTTATGCCTTCGACAACGGTTTAATTGGGGAAGAAGAGCTGGAGATCGAGACAACGGCCTGACGGAAACATCCTCATAAGTCTGGGAGGTGATAAGAGACGACGTGTGTTGCAGGACCTCGCCTGCAATTGCAGCACAGGCTGGGTGGAAGGGGAGGTTATTCGGAGACTATAGCCCTGCACCGTCTGTGTCGCTCAGAAGCCCCGACTAATCGCTTAACCGACATTCAGAACGCTGCTCTAGTGATTCTGTGGAAGGATGCGACCTCGCTGTATTGCTTACTTATTACCACAGTGGGAACGACTCGCATGCATGTTTCCGGAGTTTTTAAAGTGTTTGGAGCAGCGATCTGTCCCTCTGGGCTGGAGGTCTGCCGGAGGCCGTCGCGCATGCGAGGTTGTTGAGCCCCCCGGCGAGACTCTAAGGGGACTTTCGGCGATGAGTTTGCAGAGCGTTTGTTAGGGAAGGGCCGAGATTGACAGGTCAGCGGACATATTCCGGTGCAGTGCTTTAACTGCCGGAACGATCAAATTTCGATTAGTGTATCGCTCCCTCAACAGAACTATCATGTTACGACAATGTTACCCGAGTTCCTGTGAACTCTGCGTGACACGTTCCACTTGTGGCCAACAGCAGACATTAAGCTTTCCCAAAAGTTAACAGACAACGACGACTGCAGCGATTCATCAGCGGAATCCAAACTCTGCGGGAACAGTGATCGCGAGGTCATTAAAATATCAACTAACAATAGTTTTAAAAAGTCACTGCCTAAAAAAGAGTCGGGTTATTTGCACTACTTGGTAAAATTTCAGTGCGTGAAACTGATGATATAACACGTACAGTTGAAAGTGGACACATTTATGTTCTAAAATAGAATCCGTGCAAATCTGTACATATGTGTTGGAGCTCATATCCCATCCTCTCATCCTTGCACAGCCAAAAAGGTTCACCTCCTGTGAGGATGATGAAGGGGACTACAGGTAACACTGAGAAGTGAACTCTGACAGTGTTACTGTCTCCATATCCTGTCCTTCTCCTGGCTGACATGGACCGACGTGACACGCGGTGACGGACACCGATTCGTGACGTCTGCCACGAACAGATTGAGTCTCTTTCTCGGGGATAATTGACACTCGAGAGGAATCCAACGCTTCTTCCGTCTCAAGTGCAAGTGGCACGTAGCAAGGAGGGATTTTCGGAGGGGAAGCCTGCAGAATGTGCAGCACAACAGTGTGAATTATTATCGTTCTGATAGAACTTCTAATGGGCATCAATATTAAAAGGAGATCAGTGCTTATGCTTGCGATGGACAAGGGATCAAAGAATATGTGGTACAAAGAAAGTGAAAGGTTGATGTTGTTTGTTTGTAAAATACATTGCAGGATGTAGAGAGAATAAAGATGCGGGGAAAAGCTTTAAAGATGAAACTGCTGAATTAATTTAGCGAAACGTAATGTTACAGAGAAACGTACGGTTTAAAAAAGTATTGCTGTGTATTTAATGCCGCAATTTTTGGCAGTTTTAAGTGAAAAAAAAAATTGGACGGACAATTTCAGTGAAAAAATTCAATTTTAGCCTTTAGTGAGGAGGACAAAAGGAGGATCATTCCTGCGCCTTCATCCTTCAACCTTTTGTTCAAAACCTTTGTTTTGTTCACCGTGCAGTGCTGGATGTCACAACTCGGGGGTTATTTCTGACTTATTTTTCGACTTTGTCAAACCTGCAGGTCTCTGTGCCGTGGACACCGAGCCGCTTGACATTAAGCCCCGTTCTTTATTCAGTTCGTCTCCCGTGATGCCGCTGCGGTGAAACGCGAGAATAGCGGGTATTTATACACCGCATTTGTGGCGTTTCGGAGACAGAGGAACGCGCCGGCCGGTGACCCCACGGCTTAAGAATCGGTTCCTGCCGACCCCGGGCCGGCGTGGAGGGGACCGGTGGCACACCTTTAAAATCTACCCTTGTCACGACTGCACCAGGACCTAGACGATGGGTTAAGTTATTCTCTCCAAAGTCGAGGTCCACTGCTAAGCAGCGAGCAGAGCACTGGCGCTAAAAATAGCAGCATGTTAGACGAGTATTACTTGTCTGCAGGCACGACTGGAAGCGGAGCCTGTCACGTACTGTCGCCTTCCACAATTAACAGTTAAGTGTGTCATTTAGCAATGAAGCTTGTTAAATAACACAGTTTGTGGGCTGCCTGTCAACACCGAATGCATTGTCTTTATTTAAACTAAATATTAGTACATAAGGCGGCACGAGACGTGACCGACTGTAAGAAATTACAAGTGCGGCACCAGAGTGCGTGAAAAGCTTCATCTGCACGTGTCACATAACCGACGCGAGCGACGGCAATGGGGGGGGTTAGACGAGCACCTAAAATGAGGCGTCGAGAGCTGACGGAAGGTGCCCCCCTCTTTGGCGCCGGTCCCGCGGTCGCACGAACCTACGGTGCAGAAGATCCGCAGCAGGCAGACTAGCAAGCAGTAGGTGGAGCTGTGGCACATTTGTAGTTACTCTACAGATGGTGCTCAGTGCACCACGTTTCCTCACAAGAATTTTCCATTCCGTTTCCACGGCCTGCAATACAATGAGGTCTTTAATGTGTCGAAAGCGAGGCTGTCTGCAAATCGTTCAGTTTGGGCTTCCGGGAGGCTGAGAGGCAGTTTAGATAATGAAGACGTTGTCTTTTCGTGTACGTACGGGTTCAGAGATGACGTTTTCTGCAGATGATCTGTTACTATTGTCTGCCTGTGTGTTTTTTTCCTGCCCAACCGCACTAACGGTACTTATGTACCAAATGCAACCACTTTAAGGGCAAAAGTCTTTGATGGTTATGTGATGTGTTCTTGTTTTTTACTTTTCCATCGCTACACTTTTTCACCTGAGCAGCACCGGGTAGCACCTAGTTAACTGTAAGTACTGTAAGGTGTTTAAAATAGCCAAAGCAACCAGTTAGCATTACTGCTCTGCTGCTGATCTTACTGCATTCTCTGGTTGTCCTCTACCAGCCACTCCTGACTGCTTCTTGGGTAACTATCACGTTGAGTTCCCTCCCATTGGAGTCTCTACTGGTCACAGGGAATCTTCATCCTTAGAACATTCTTTCAACCAGCTTTTTGTCACTTCTATGGTTTGTTGACCTCTCTGTGCCTCATGCCTTTGCCCTTCACAAGATTGGCAACCGTCTTGACCTTTTCCTTTGCAGGAATTGTGGTTTCCCGGTCCTTTCTGCTGTTCTGCTTCATGTTTATGACCATTTGCTTACCTCCTTCCAGCCTTCCATCACCAGTCCTACCCTGTCTGCTGCCTCTGTCTCCTCTGTCACATAAAATCTTTTTCTTGCCTTGTCTTAAATTTCCTCCTATCCGCTGCAAAAATTCTCAGATTTATCTTCTTATGCCTCCAACTTCTTCCTTTCCAGCCTGTCCTCCTCTCTTCTAGACCAGCATGTCACACCTCCAACTCGTGGTCATCAGATGCCCTTCATGCCAGCAAACAAAAGAAAACTGTTGAATGAAAATGGTCGAAATCCAAAAATCTCACAGGCTTGGCAACTCATAAGGAGCTCCTTGTGTCTGTTAACTGTGCTGTGAAACTCCTTTAATAATTAATGGGAGTTTGTCAACAATCTTCTCAGACTTTTCACTACTTTTTCCTCCTTTCACCTCTTCCTCCTCCCTCTTCCTCCAACCTTTTCTGCTGACAGTCAGACGAGGCAAAATCGATCCCTTCGCCAATAGTTTCTCAGCATCCACATCCCCGTTCATGCCGGGACTCCCTGCAAAGCTTCCTTTCCTTCATTTCAAGCCCTTTTGGAAAATCAAACGACTTTGACTGATTGTTCTCACATTGAGCCACCACCTGTTCCTCTGACCTCATCCCTTCTTTTCTCTTTAGAATCCATTTCTGGCTCCCAGGGTCTCTTGACTGCTGTTCTGCAAGGCTAGGTGTTGGACCTCTTACTATTCTCCAGCTACATTGCTTCCCTTGGCTCTCTCACAGTTTTTCTCCTTTTCACCAGCAGCCACACAAGTGTCCTGTCACAGTGCAGCACGCTCCTCAGACATCTCTCGACGGCGCAATGACCACCATCTACGACTCAGTCTTTTCAAGACAGAGCTCTTCCGTTTCCCCTTAGGTCCATCCACCTGTCAGGAACTCTATCAAATTGGACTATTTACTCATCTCAACCCCTTTGTTAGGCAAGAATTACCCAGCAAATCCTTAGTACCCCGCTAGTACCTCCCATAGTTCCTGGCACACTCTGCACAGCTCGTGGTCCAGGCTATGGTGATTTTGCGACTGGGTGGCTCCAGGTCACTCCTTCACCTCCTTCTTCTCATGATCCTACTCACGAGAAGCACAAAAGTGATAACCCATGGGTTCTCAGTTTTGACTCTCATTTTCTGGAAATGAGATCCCACTCTCCTTCAAAGCTGCTGGATCCTTTTCAGCGTTCAAGTTTCAAAGCACATCTCCCTTGGAGCCACTTCTCTCCTGGGTTCCTGCCATCCGACTGCTTGTCACAAACACCTTTTGTTTTCCCTGTCTGACTTAAATCTGAAGGCAGCTACTTATGTAATGTGTACCAAAGAAAACGTTGGTATTATGCAAACTAGCAGACGTTGGGTCTCGTGTGTCAGCATCTAAAGCTGTTTGTGCTTTTTTAACGGAGTTATGTTTTCTCTGAGTTGTACGTTGCTTCGGCAAAAGCATCTGCTGGATGAAAAAACGGAAGCGGAAAGGTAACATCGGCCCATTTTAAATTGTTCCGTGACGTTTGTTTTTGTGCAGTGGGAGACGGCACCAGGCTGCTTAAAAAGCCAGATGTGTAACACCATCATAATTTTTTCACTGGATGACGTGTAACACAGTTATCAGTAATGTTACCACCGTCGAAATATATTACGATCAAGGAACAATAAAATACATTGTTCAAGAGTGAAACTCCCAAGAGAGCACAGCTACTTCTTCCAAATTATGCACCTGACTTGTTCAGCAAAGCTGTAGTTTGTTGTCTTCAGGAAAGCAGGTTGGGGTCTGTTAGTGTATTTACCGGTTGTGAAAGAAAAAAAATGTCACGGCTGTGTTGCTAAATTTAAATGCTCATATTAAGATGTTTTATAGCTGTCATGCAGTCTTCAAGTAGCTTATAGCTCTCTAAGTCACAAGTCCGCCCAAAGCCAGCGTCCTTTATCACGCGTGCCGAGCATCTGGATCTTTCCCCTGATTCTTATTTTCCAGTTTTTGTCGCCGCTGCCTTGACAGGCCCTTTGGTGCGGTGTTGGTACACCGTCTATTTATAACCGGATATTTACTGAGGCAATCGGGCTGGGAGTCTTGCTCAAGGGTACAATAGCAGATATGCCCATGGCTGCAATCATGTGGACAGCAATAAAGTACCCCTTACCACTAACAAACACCGCCGCCGCAGAGGGAGAGAGAGCCGGTCGTACGACCGGCTCGAATCAGTCAGCTTGACAATTACGCGCGAGTCCCCCGGCTGCCGAGCAGCTCCGTGGCAGCTCTGAGCGGCGCGGTGCGGTCGCTGAGGCGGACGAATGATGGTATCACTCACAGCTTTCCACTCGTGCGCTTCATCATCATGCCAGGTCTGGGGGGAAGAGGCAAGAAAAGACGGGAGCTTAGAGCAGAGCTCCTCTATATAAACAACCAAGCAAACAAATGCCAGCAACCAAATTTTAACAAATGTGCTTGCAGAAGGTGCCGACGTACCCCTACAGGACCCCCCTGCCCACTTTAGGCGATAGGCAACGGACGGCGTACGTAAATATGCCAAATGTTAACGGAGCAGGTGGCCTTCGACAAGGAACGTGCCTCACCAAAGCAAATAAGTGAACTCACCGATGGACATATTGTCCCCTATAATTTTATTGAGGTTATTTCAAGGAGGATCGTGAATGCATAGCTGAGAGATAATGCTGTTGTGCTTTTTTTTAAACAACCAAATATGCAGCTATCGAACCGGTGCCCCGGCCTGACAAATTTTAAGAAATCCTTTGGCAGGTGTGCAGAAGCGGAATGGACGTGACAACTGCACGTGTCCATATGGAAAAGGGAGTTTTCAGTAACTGTCCACAGCGGTCTGGTTGAAAGAAGCAAACCTACACCTTCCACAGGCCAGCCCCTGCTTTAGACTTTCCACATGGCTGCTGCGGCAAATGTTTGACCAGGAGATTAAACAATTTTCTCGATTATCCCCAATGACACTCGTGGTGGAAATCGCGCCAGCTGTGTCCGGGTGTTACTGCGTCGCACTTCACGTGTATTCCCCGCGTCAAGAATATATAATATATAAGCCATCTTTTGTGTAATGGGACGGTTTTCGCCCTCGTGCGAATTGCTGTTTGACCTCTGCAACTTCTCGCCAGGTGCTGAGATTGAGGATGACCCGTGGAGATCTTCTGGGCTGCCCTACCTGGCCAAAGTATAGCAGTCTTCTGTCCATAATGACAGTGATGGTGACTCAGAAACCTCCTATGGGCCGAATTGATCTTAAAACTGTAACTTTTTCCTCACGACATCTGGGGTTGGCTGCTGAAAGGGATGGTAGACTTTTTGGTTTCTTTTCAACGAAACGCACATAATGCTGAGCATCAAAGTGTGTCATTTTAGCCCCGTGAGCAACAGCAAAGCCCCGCATCTCTTCTCTAACCCCTGCGGTCGAATGGCTCCGGCTTGCGGCGAGAAGCTGCCGAACGCGGCGCGCTCAGCAGATTGGATGCAATGGTCCCCAACAGCGGCCGGAAAACTGGCGAGAGAGGGTGCCTTTGCGGTCCACGCAAGCGCGGCAGCCTGATGAATGGAGCTCTGGTCAGTTTGTTTGCAATAAATTTGCCCTCGGTCTCACACGGGCAACACCGCCGTTTCGGTCAAAACGTGCCCCCTCGGCGCACCTTTCTCAGCAGTCTGCTCTTCTGCTTTGCGTCCTTAGTTAATGCGTCAGCAAAACGCCAGCTGTCAAACCGCACATACAGGAAAATAAACAGATTACTCCCGATACTGCTGCGTGAAAATCGCGACGCTGCGTCTCGGCCCTTCGGCCTAAACGAACGATAAAGTCAAGAAAGGTTAACGGAGCACAAGTGACGTTTTTATGAAGGCAGTTTACCGAAACAGTAACGTTACGCTTCTAACGCCGCATTAAAACATCGGCAGAAACCGACTGGACTGTGAGTCGAGCGGCGGTTAGACAATCCGGCTAAGCGTTCACGTCCGAAACCGCAAACCGGCGCATTTCGGCTCCGTCGCTCGGCGTGTAGAACTTCGTAGCATAGATGTCACAGAAGACCCTCGGCGTGGCAGCGGAGAGAGCCGGGTTTCAGGCGGCAGTCTGTTCCGCTGCGCTCGGCCTGCGTGCGTTGTCTTTGGGTCACTTGGCGCGTTCGGTACGCTCCACGCGAGAGGCGTACGATCCCTTCGTCCTTTGCTTGCGTCGACGCGCTCGAAATCGGCCTTGTTTTTGTCCTCTCTTCCTCTGCCTCGCGCGGCTCGTGTGTTTTGCAGCCCTCTCCCGCGGTTTTGTTTCCCTGCTGCTCTGGTCCAATTTCCTTCTTCGGCAGCCAAGGGATCTCGGGCACGCCGTTCTCGTACACAGATGAGAACATTTTTCAATTCAGACGTCTTTCTTGGCAGCTGTTTTGTTCCTTCTCGTCACTAATTAAACAAAAGCCTCTTCTCTCGCTGCTACTCCGCCGCTTTCTCATCGCGCAATTTCACGACGAACGCAGACCAAAATTCAGCCTTTTGTGCACCTATCGCCGATGCTATTTTTTAAAGCAAACAGCTATTTTACTCTCTGTGTGCTGCGAAGACAAATGCACGCATTTCCATTNTATTTTTTAAAGCAAACAGCTATTTTACTCTCTGTGTGCTGCGAAGACAAATGCACGCATTTCCATTTTGTGCGAGGGAAGCGGGTGCTTTCGATTGGAAGACAATGTCTCACGGAGGGGGGGGGGGGGTCGCTCCGTGTACAATCGCTCTGCCGTGGCGCTTCTCTCCCTTCCTCTCATTCTCCCCCTGTTAGTGCACAGTCACGCCGTTTCGGCTTTTTTGTTTTTGTCCTCCACTCATTACGATATCATTATTTTGTACACATCTACTTGATTGTGAGCCCGTGTTAGGGAAACATCTGCTCTCCTATAATATTAAACCAATGGAAATGAGACCCATCCCATTAGCCTAGAAAAATACTTCTCATTTAAAGACAGAAAAAGGGTTTCTTGTAAATAATGAGCAGGTGTTGGTGTGTGATTAAAAAAAAGAACTTCTATTCGTTACGATGCACTTAGAGGAAGAGGGATGGAATTCGGGCAGAGCTCCCTTGTAAATATTTTAACAAGCTCACGTCGACGCAGATGAGGAATCCTTTCCGGCCAAGAACAAACGCAGAGGGAATAAGCGGGTCTTCGGCGGCTTTTCGTGCGATTTAGTCGGAGGGATTCGATTCCGGCCAGTTTGCGTGAAGGATCCACCAGGCGCGCGGCGCTGAACTTGAGCCGAAACGTGCGTTTTCAAGGAGGCCTTTCTGTTAGCTTCGGCGACAGTCCCTCCTGACCGCGGCGCCGTTCCTCGTCGGCCTTGTTGCGATATTATCGTTGCCCGGATAACATAAGAACCCTCTTATCTCCAAACAGGTTATTTCTCTCTGCTCTTTGAAAAGCCCGTTCTGTCCTGTTTTCCACGTCGTGTTTTGCAATTTTCTGGATAATTGAAACGGTGCTCATACGCTTTCGACTGTAAAGAAGATGCTCTGCGTTTGATAATGCGACAGTGTTGTGTCCCCTTCTGTGTGCAGTACTGTATTTTATATCTGTGAGCTCTTATTGTCGGGATTAGACCAGGAGCAGAGATTATGTGTTTTTTGAAGCCTCTGCAGCCCCTTTTTGGTTCTCATTATATTGCTTGCATACCTGAGCTCTTTGCTTTTTTCTGACCGACGGTTGACGTCGGCCTTATGTAAAAATCTGCGAGAGTTGTGCTGTGTTTGCCACCTCTGTATGTGTGCAGAATGAGGTAAACTCGGCCCAGGAATCAGCATAAGCGCCTCGAATCGAGATTTAAACTGTGCATCGGGGTTGCTTACGTGGTGCAGGTCTGAATGGAGCCAACGGTTGCGTCTGGACACCAGCGTTATGTAAAATCGCGATGCTTCTCGACGGATCGACGACTATCGCGAAAAACCGAAGTGCGCGTCGAACAACGACGGCAGCGCTTCTCACCGAGGGCTGTCTTTGTGTTTGCGGGGTTACCGGAGGCAGGGGAGAGAAGAAGAAAAGGGAGCGAAAGCCCTAATAAAGTTGACTCTAGTGCAACCTTAGACCAGATTTGTTAAACAGCGCAGGCTGAAAATGATCCAACAGAACAATTAGACAGCCTTTTGAACAGAATTTCTCCCTTGATCAACTTACCAGATCAGATTTGTAGTGACACTTTAAAGGCTGCTGCTTACAGAAAGAAATTGGCATTCAGTCTTAATAGCCGATGTGGTGCTTTCCCATTGTCGAAAGAAACAAAGCAACGGCGTATAAAGCTCTTTTATTCCATAAAAATAGCAATTTCACGATTAATATTGTCGAGAGTCACCGCTGTGGACAAGGACAGGCAGGCTTAATTGAACATTTGTCGAAGAGTGGCCGAACGGAACCTCAAGGTCATTCGGCACCCCCGCTTCGTTGATCCGGCACGGACGACTCTCGGGTGCCCTTACCTGTCGATGGGGCACCGGTCACCTGGTGCCGTTTCCTGCGGTAGAAAATGTCTTTGGGCCTCCAGCAGCGAGACCCCAGCGACCCCTTACATCCAGAAGCGGCTTGCGGAACGTGCTGTCGCCGGTGACGAGCAGATGTGCCTGTCACATTCTCCTGTCTCGTCCGCGACCCCATCTGTGAGTTTTTGCCAGGCGGGGGCTTGAGATGTGCAGATGCGGGCGGGGGAAGGCAAATAAAGCGAGGCTCAAAGAAGAGTTTAATTTCTCTGGGCTCCTCAGTCGTGTCCTCCCATCTGTCCGGCAGAGGAGAACAGATGTTTTCTGTCGATCGGCCTCAGCGAGAGTTCTGGATACTCGCATACCAAGCGAGGCTCAAGGCCTCTTTGGGGAAGATAAAACCTTGCAGCAAAAGCCAACGTATTTGCATACCCCGAGCGAACTCGGCAAACGGACTGAGTCGACACCGTGCACGTCAGACCGCGCTTCGGTGCGTTCCAGCCGCCGTTCTGCGCAACCCACATTTTCCTCTTACTGGAGCAACGCCGTCCGTGCTTTTGGCGCCGATGTTAAGTGTTCTGCGACAGCTTGTTCAGTTGAATTATATATCATTTCAGTCTTCAGCAAGGCGTGTCACACATGATGGATTGCTGCTGAAAAACATGTTGAATGACAAAGCAAACCGTCTATGACCTTTTCTTAAGATGTCAGCCCCTCTGGCACTTCTGTTCGATAAAGGTAAAGGTCTTACACTTTAAATTCCACGCGGATAAATCCTTTTGTTTGAATCGTGTAAATGGTTCCGTATTGGGCTTCGCACACGAATGTGTAAGGGGCCTACTAAACTACCGAAATAAATCGAATTTTGGATATTTGCTGATCGGCGAAATAATCCGGGAATTAATTCCTGTTCGGCGGCACGGCGTGACTGGGTCAGGTTCACGTCACGGCAGACAACTGAAGTCAGAGACCTGGTGACAGGGTGACGCCGACCGAGGACTCCAGAGGGACGGAGAGGACAGAAAGACGGCAAACGCAAAAGAGGAAAGTAGACAATGAGGCGCGAGGAGCTGACAAAGACGTCAAGACCGGGAATTGAGAACAGAGGCTCGGAAACTTAAAACGAGACAAGAGATGAGGAGCAGCTCAAGGAGTGTGGAAAAGATTGGATATTTAAAACAAGACAGATCAGGCATGACAATGAATGGACTTGGAAAACCAGGGAGGCGTCGAATCTGAGTGACGGGAATCGCCGATTACTGGCGTAAACGGTCACGCAGCAGACCTCTTGCTCTACTGAAGAAGACGGGGTGAGAAGTCAAGGTAAGATGCGCAGATCGGTTTATTTGGGATCGCCACGCCGCACACGACGGGGCATCTGGAATTCGGTGTGTGCAGGGCGAACGCACTGGGAGACAGGCAGCTTTCGTGGATTACGCGCTAGGTCACAGCACTCCTTTTTCTACCAAGGGAAAAATTAAATCGGAGATGAGTGCTGAGATGATGGACTGTATGTGTGCTCTGCTCACCTCTTCGCTCTGCCATCGAAGCTGTAGCTCATCATATCACAGCTCACTTTCCACGCAGGTCACGACCCCACACACCACACGATTGACAGCTGCCCTGCAACGCAGCCACCGACGGGCCTCGATTCCGCCCGCGGCCGCAGCTCATCTATCACGGACGGTGTAAAAGTGCGAGGCGCACTTCAGTTTTGTGGTTTTGACTTTGTGTCGTATTTTGTGTTCCAGTGGGATTCCTGCCTCGCTTTTGTTGTTCTTTGGTGGCACTCAGAGTTTTGTTATGAAGAAAATGAGGAGGGGTAATAAAAAGGGCCCTAAGTCCTCTCGCTCTCGCGTGGTGCCCGGTTGCTCCCCGGATGTGGCGCGTGCCACACTTATGCACCGTAATGTGTAACCTGGAGTCCAGGATGACCTCAAGATCTATAAACCATAAAATTTGGGTTCTGAAAATATAGTGAGTCTCCACAGAATGTGTCGAGGGACGCTGCAGATGTGATTTAAGTACCAAGCGGCACTTTGATGCACCTATTCTGGGACTCTGACAGATACAAGCTATTGGAAGGAAGTTCACTCAACCGCCTCTAAAGACCTTCAGTGTAAAGTTTGATTTGTCACCTTCTTTGCTGCTTTTAAGCCACAACCCAAACTCTCTTTTTGATGAGGTGTCGGACTGTCGGCTGTTCAGTCTGACACACTTGGCAAAGAACCGTGTTTTAAAGCTCTGCTCTGCAGCCGAAGTTCCTTCTGTGAATGTGTGGATGTCTGAAGTGTTTATCTTTTTCCCACTTGAAAAATTAACATTGAACCTAAACAACAATTCAACACAAGTGTCTGGAAACCTTTCTGGAACATACTAGACAGTGTCGTATGATATCGGTGACCCTCAGCCCCTCTCTGCATGCAGATGGAGCTGCAGCCTCTCGGTGTTCCGTCCCGGTCTGCATATAGTGCTGCGAGCAAAAAAAGGAAACAACACGTGTAGAGAAAGAAACCCATCCGTGGGACTTACCTCTGTGTTGCGTGAAAGAAGAAGTTCTCCTTGCCTAAAAGAAAGCGTTGGTGTTAGTCAGTCAGCAGAACACCTGCAGTACAGCACGAGATCTCCTTATACCAAGGACGCAGTAAGCTACCCGCAGAGAGCAATACGGATGTGAAGAAGACACATAAAGTGGGTGAACCTCCTTGGTTTGCACGTGAGATACAGTGATGCGCGCTTTAGGCGTACATACTATGTGGCCAATAGAAATTAGACAAGTTGTATATCCAATAGAGAGCTGACCTCAAGTTGCTCCAGACTCATTTCCCAGCTCTATATACCGACAAACTGTCGTAAGCGGCTTAACAACGTAGGAAAAGTGTCGCATACGTGCGTATGACCCGAGACGTATTTTGTCAGGTAGGCGCCTACCTGAGAAAAGCGATCCGGGCCCACGTGTGAGCCGAGCTTGCAGGAAGCGTATTGCGGACGATCGCTCGGTGGAGGGACTGCAGGTAAGACGACGGCGACCCACCATCTTTTAAGGCTACTGATACGCAGCCGATCGCAACTCGAGATGAACAAACTGGATTCAGCACCGTGGAAAGTGGACAGCTCCCCGGCACGTCTCATTCATCTCGCATCACACACAGTCGCCCCCCGCAGTCATTAGCGCCATCTGTTATAACTGCACGCCTCTTCACACGGAAAGCAGATTTCTTATTATTACTACTATAAAGAGAAAGGCCTCGGCGCTGCGCATGCGCTGAGACAGATGGCGGGGGGAAGCATATGGTATCTTCAGCTTGCCGAAGGTATGCCTTTTGGAAGCAGAATGACATTTAATTCAAGAATTCATTTAGATAATACCGCTTTAATAGCACAGTTCCTCATTAACCATCTGTGAGGCAAAATGGAGTGTGATTTAATAAAAAAATCTATCCGAGGCAATATAAAGTGACGCGTGTGTTTAACAGCGAGGTAAGGATCCTTGCGGAGCGTTTAAAGAAACGTGAGGAAGAAGAGCTGCCGCTATACATTGCAGATGGACTAACTGTGCCGCGCGGCGTTAAGATGACCCTGCGTGACGTCGCTGCTGACACACAGATGAGTAACCGTATCACGTGCCGTGGGTGGTTAAACGTCTGGGTTTGTTCACTTGTGGGTTAACGTGTGGAGACGGAGGGCACGGGTGTTTTTCACGTTCCGACAGCTAAGAAGTGCCGAGGAAGAGCCGCTTTGGCTGCCGAAAGCCTTAAAACGTTCAGCTGATCGCTTTGAGAATTGCTCTGTTCCTCCACAGTGTTAAGTCTCTCTTGGGAATATGAAAAGCCGAGTCGCGACGAAAGGCCAGAAGCCCCCTCGCTTTGCAGCGAGGGTCACCTGTTGATTTGCATTCTGAGTTCCATTAAGTCCAACCATTTCCTCAGGCACTTCAGTCCTTTCACAAGGACTGTGGAGAGATCTTCCCGCTCCCCTTCTCTCCGCTGTGCCAGGGCATGTTTGAACATTTATAAGTGTAGACTAATGTAGCCCTTGTTGCCCACAAGGGCTACATTAGACATCCCTGTCGTCCTTTTTCACCTGTTGATACATTTTCATAGCCTGTTATCGCTTAAATGTGCCCCGCATGCATAGTGTCGGTTTGGGCCACATCTACACAACCGCTGATATAATTTCCTCACGCCTTCCTCCAAATGTAAACCCAGCTCCTCATTTCAGAATGGCAGCCCTTGCTGCGGAGTTCCGCAACTTTCCTCAGCCCCCCGAAAGTTCACGCAACAAATCCGGGCTCGTGATAAACACACACCTCTCACACACGCGCTTATTAACGCTCGGCAAACTCGAAGGGACTCGTGACAGCAGCGTATATTTGTACTTCGCCATAAAGAGCGTCTGAGGTGGATTTACGGTGGAAACAAAGCGCCCGCCTGAACCTCACTTACATCATAATTGTAAAGATAATGACATTTTTAATGTTTATTTTATATTTCATTGTGCCTCCAATAAATGGAGCTGGTATTGGGGGTAATGATGAATGTGGCAATTAAAGGGGCAAAAAAAAAATCCAGCGAATTTGTACTTTGCAACAAGCAAAAAAAAAAAGGCCGTAAAAGGACCTCGCCGTTCCAGCAGCCATTTTGATGGTTAGAAGCCCGGCGTTTTGTCTCTGGCTGCTTAAAACTAGTGTGGGTTGCATTAGTGTTTTTTTAGTGGGTATATTTAGAATTAAGGGGTGCCGCCGTGCCTTTCACGCTCTCCATGCAGGCGTCGGGGGGTCATCTATAATGGTTCTCTCTCTAACCATTTCTGATTGATGCACACTTTTCCACAATGGCTTCTAATGATAAATGGCTCTGTTTCAGCCTAAATTGCTCTGAAGTGGTTCTGGGACAGGACGACACTGTCAAGGTTAAAGTGGCTCGGAACGGCTTCGTCTCGGGAAGAGGTTAAAGCGGCGCGTGACGCGGCCCTTTTTCCGCGGTCTTCTCATTGAACCCACGATACCTGGGAGCGGCTGAGGAGAAAGGGTTCCGGAACATCCCGAAACGTCGCGCACGCTCGGCCCGCGTCTCTCGGCCCGCGTCTCTCGGCCTGCGTTCGTTGGTCCGCTTCCCGCGCGGAGCTGTTGCGCCACAAAAGATGCCATCTGCGATCCACACTGGGTTCACCGATGATCGGGCAAACGCGTACAAACCCGCCACTCCATTAAAGCGTCCGAAACACGTGTTTAGATGCGTCTGTCTTGGCTGTTTCGACTTGCTGTGCTGCAGCGAGGGGCTCACTAAGTCACAACTTCGTTTTAATGATGTGTGCAAACGCATTAAAAACAAAACACTTGAAAATGTTTTCCCCCCATTTAGAGGATCGCTTTAGCCATTAGCATTCAAATTCCAGACCAAAAAAGCAAAGTCCTCGACAAAGACACAACACTGCTGCCTGGTGGGAAGTTCCGGTGCCTCGTGATGGCCAAGCCGTGCGTTTGGATGCGGGTTTGAACGTGTCTCGCGGCGTGGAAAGCTTCGCTGTCTCGTCTCGGTCCGCAATCCAGAGTCGTGCGTGGAAGAAGGCGGAGGTGAAGAAGCTTCAAGCCCTCCCTCATTGAGACCCCCGGTGGAAATGGTTGCCTTGAGTCAAATTCAGCTTGACTGCACTGGCCTGACCTACAGACATTACTAGGGTAAAATAATCTGCGGGACTCTCGGTCCTCGCTTTAAACCGCGTCTGTCCACGTTCAGAGAATGAGCAGCAGGCCAAGAGCTCGACGGGTGGCAATAATAGCCTCTGTTCTTTGAAGCCTCTCAGGATTTTCTTGAAATTACCATTGCAATTTTGTTTGAACAATTTGCCGTACTTTGGTGTAGTTACCTATAGTTTATGTCACTCGGTATGAGGAACGTACCCAAGGCGACCATCACCTAGTCTGCTTCCCTCCTGCTATTATTTATGCTTTAGGCAAATCTCTCCAGCGTCTTCGGTTACCCATAAGTACTATAAATAAGTACCGAACACAAACAACCGCTGACTTCAATAATTATCGGCACGGCGGACAAATATTTTTCCCGGGTTTTTCAGCCAAGAAAGATTTCAGTTTAATTAGAGCGACTAGTTTATCTTATTTATTGGGCCACATATAAACTTTGCTAAGGTTTACAAGGAATATCCCTTCGGCCCCAGTGGTGCAACTGGAATATACGTGCCTGTGTAGTGTCGGAGGGTTAAGAATCCCGTTCGTGCGACTGTGTGAGTTTTTGTAAGTAATTATTTCCCGGGAGAAACATTCAGTCGCCCGCCAGCGAGAGAATGACTCGGAGAATAATTGGCAACATAATTCTGTGATTTATGCAATTTTGGGTTTTCCCCTTTAGTAAAATTTCAAACTCCTTTGTAGTCTTGTTAACTTAGCCTTTAAATAAAAGCGGATTGACGCAGTTAATGGCGCGTCCGTCGAATAGCGAAAAACGCCCGTTTGTTTGCCTCCCATCGGGAATCGGCTCTTTCGGTGAGACGAGCAGACGGCGCGTTGGAAACGTTTAAAAGTCCTCAAATGTGATTTAACTTCGAACGCGTCAGTTCGTACTCTTTCGCCGGGAACGAGGCTCTTCCTGACAAGGCTGCGGACGAGCCGAGTGACAAAAGTGCCGTTCGCCCTGCATTCCGTGTCACGGAATTAAACCGAAACCCCCCGAATGCAATTTGAGTTCTTCATAAACATTAATCGGGGGTTTTTGTTTTTTCTGCCACGGTCGGACCCCACCTCTTTTCACATTAACATCATCCGATTGTAGACCTGCAACGTCCGTTCCAGCTACTCCGAGATCTCCTAACATGTTTAACTTCTCAGCGGGGGTCTCCAGGGTTGCTACTTATCTATGACCTTGCCTCTCGGTCTTGTTCTTTCCCCAGCTGCGATGGCGCGGGATAAGGAAACGGAGGTCTGGCGGCCGGCGCCTCCCCCGGGCTCCGGCGCCGTGCAGGAGGCGGACGGGCAACTGGAGCGAAATGCCCCGCTGTATCCCTTAATGGAATACCAGGTGGGAAATTGTATTCGAATCGTCCCACGTGGCACGAGAAACAGCTTCGGCGCGAAATAAATAAATAACCAAGAAAGTGGTCTGCGTACAGTTATGTGCTTTGGATTGTAGCTCCTCCAGTCGCTCTACGGATAAGGTCTGAATGCTAAGAAAGAGTAATGCAATTCTACCCTCCAGCAGTCCATTCTAGCCGCCTCCCATCGCACCCCAAAGTGAATTTAAATGTCTAATACAGTCCGCCACCGATGCAAAGCCATTTTAACACTGGAGGAAACCAATTACACCGAGACTCAGAGAAAGGCAGCAAGACAGCTCCTGAGCGCTGCTCCTCTTTATACATTACCCCACTTCTGTGCATGCCATTAACCTTCATGGAGCGTAAACCTGATTATTTTCTTATGGGAGGTGGTAGCTGGTAACCGTAACTGGACAACTTAATGCAATATTGAGTCGAGCTGGCAGGACCTCTGTGACTCGTGTAAAATAACAGTAATCAATCCTGACAGGATCATAAGCAGAAGCTTTAGTTTCACTTGCTACTTTTCTCGCAAGTCATTTCACCTCCATCGCACAGTAGGGGTCAGTGGTTTTACTCCTTAGGCTGCGAGAAAAAGAAATTCCCCTGTAATTACCCGGGAAAATGGAACCAGAAAACGGGCATCGCCTTCGGTCTCCTAATAATTCCCCACCCCGTTCTGGGGAAGCCCAGGGTCTTCAGCCCCCGAGCTCAAACGTGTCACGCGGCACATATGGACGGGGGGCGTTCAAGGTCAGACCCCCTGCCGAAAAGGCAATACGATTCGGTTAGTCAAAGTGAAACGAGACAAACAAAATCACAGGGATTCACTGAGCTTCGGGGAGCTTCCTACAGCTCTCCGACTGCTCACCGAGTCCTTCGCTCGCCGCCGCTCCGATTATCGTACCACTCAAGCAGCTCTCTCGACGTACAGAAGTCTGCACCCTGGTTTTTTTTTTTATTATTACCCCCTACACTGTTTCGTGCTAAGGGAACATTATACAGTCGCACTTCCAAACACTGTAAAAAAAGTGTAAACATATTTACGGCTCATTTGCTCCCGCTACGCTCTTCTTCCTATTCCTGCGGCACTTGCACCGATTACCATGTCAGTGGCGATACGGGAAGACTGAAACAGACTCGCAAATTCCGCTCACTGCTCTCTGCTCAGAATGGCACAGGGAGAAGAAGAAAAACGACAGTCCTTTGGACATTAAAAAAAAAACATTTCCTCAGTTTTAGAAAGTGAAATGGGAACGAGGGCCGTGCAGTGACGGTCGAACAAAACCAGAGCATGCTGGGAAAACGAAACGGGGCCGGTATCCATCCAGCACACATGCAAAGTGTAGCAGCGTCATAAAGCCAGGCGTCCTAAACCAGGCTGAGTTTATTTGTAAAACCATATAATAAGTCTCTTCCAAAATACACAACTCAGAAGTGAAATGACACCAGATTATCGACAAAATCAGATTGTCGGCGTCAACGCAGGAGGCCGGACGTTCGGAAACGGGTGCGGCGCGAGGGTCAGAGCAGAGCGGTCTGAAGGTTCTTGCGAATAGATGCATCAGAGGCCCCTGACAGTCGGAACGCTGAGAACAGATCTAATGCTGAGGAGGGTCCTTCAACAGAGCGACAATGAGCATCTGAGCGCGTCCGGAGGGAAGACAACAGAGAGTAGGCAGCCGGGAGAAGAGACTCTGGAGGTAGTGAGAAGCCGCTCGTGTGGAGAGCTGCAGGTCACGAGCAGAGTCTTGAACTAGATCTTAGCGATACCAGCAGAGACTGGGGAGAAGAGGAGTGTGAGTTTATTCGGGAACAGAACACAGCAGATGGGCAGCAGCATTCTGGATGAATTAGAGAGGATGGAAAGCAGATGGAGGGAGTTATGCCAGTAGGGAGCTGCAGTGATCCAACCAAGAGAGAACAGAAGCCTGAACAAGGAGTTCAGTGGTAGAGCTGGCGAGGAACTGGTGGCTTTTGCATGTGCTGTGAGGAGAGAGAAACTGGACCCTAGCGAAGGGACTAGTTTAAGTGGTTGGATGGAACGTCATGAGACAAACTGCCATCCTTCATAAAATATGTGCAAGCAAAATGAACTCGGTTTACGATATTTACGTGTGACGGGCACGCGTGCTGTTCTGAAGGAACATCAGACATCTTCACGGAGGTGGGGCTCTCATATTTTAACTCTTCAGTTCTCTAATGTTCGTTTTCTTCCTCGTACCAATGCGACCTCCTCAGAAATACGAGTGTCACGGTGTTGGCGACTGTTGCCCAAACCATCTCGCCTGGAACGTTTCAACTTAACAAGCAGTTACTGTAGATCAGGTCTTATGGCAGCTGATTGTTACGTGTTAGTTGCCACAGACCCAAATGTTTCATCTTCATTTGAAAGAATGGACACATTTACTGGCATCAGTAATTGTAAATATAGGCTTTTGGCATTAAAAAAGATGAACTTTAAATGTTCATTTCAGACAAATGTCTTCGCCGCTGTAGAACTTTGGAGCCAATAGCTATATATATAAAATGATGCAGTTTGATTGACAAAAGTGACCTTTGCGTAACATTAATTTAAAAAAACAGCCAGTTTCATAAAAAACCTATAGCAGAAACCTAATTAAATTTGAAATTTATTTGTTTTTTTATTTTACATATTCGGAATTCTAAATGAAAGTGTTTTAGCGCAAATGATCAGGAGAGCCATTAAGTAAAATGACTCTCAGGCCTGTTTGCTTTGTTTACCTTGTCCTTCACAAGGCGGGCAAATGAGATGACTTTAGAAGAAAGGCCTTTCATTTAAAGTCGCTGCATTCGCTAAGTTTTTAGCCGCGTGATATTCGGCAATTTGTAAAGACCACTTTAAAGCTTTAAGTACTTATTTTTCGTGGTTCACGGCTGACTTGAGAACAGGTCTGTGACTTCAGGAATTGTTTCGTAATCTTTCTCCCAGCACAAAAGCTCTTGCCTGTGAATGATTCTTCCAAAAGGATGCTGGGAACCTGAAACGTGTTTAACTCCGTGAATCTATACTAAACCAAACAGCGCATGGAGCTTCATCTGGCCGCTAAACGCTCCATACCGACCAGACTGGAGAGCGAGTCTTTACCTCTCGGCACCGAGAACAAGCAACTGCTGACAGCAACATGGAGGCCACTTGCCATGTTTTAAGGATTCCGGTTCCCCTGCCATGAGAAGGGAAAAGGAAACCGGTGGCCTTTTTGCACAAATGGTTCTTCTGACTGACCCCGCGTGGCAGGTGTATGCTGCGGTACTGGAGCAGCTCCATAACCACTAACCAGTCACTGAACATCTAGTGTATCCAGTCCCCCAGGACCATTGAATAAACTCTCATCTGTGTAATAGACACCCATTTACAACCAGGGAAAGGAACAGATCACAGCGTATAATGGAGTCATCGAAACCACAAAGTCGTGTGAGGAGAACCGGTTCTCATCATCTCCCCACTTCCCCACAGCTGGCTGTGTTTGCAGGCAATCTGTACTTCAAACTGGAAGCAGCTCTGCTCCGTATCTTCTCAGGATCGCCTCAGATCCCACTGTTACCTGCTAATTTGTTCGACGGCCCAACGTGGTAAGAAAACTGGATTCGGGGGGGAAAAAAGAAGGTGCTTTAAAGAAATTTCGGTTCAGATCCCTGTTCCTGCTGCAAGGACTCATTACGGGTGGGATTTGAACCCGCTGCGGATCATCAGCCACCGAGAGGCGCAGGATGCATCTGTAACAGTTTGTCTTAAGTGTCCACGTGTAGCTGGAAGGGCGAATAGTCCTTCTGCAGATTATTATCCTGCCTGCTTCACTAACACAATAATACACTGAACAAAAGAGGGATCCGGTGCAAAGAAATTTATCACAGACTACAGCCACTGGCCCGCTGCCGTCTGTCCACGGTACAATTTCCATGTGGGGTTAATGGAACTTTAACTGCATCTTTTAAATTATGCTTTGCAGTTTCTAGTCTCTGTTAGGACGCCAAACATTAGCAGGCTGTAGGTGCACGTTCGGGCGTTCGCTTCCGGCTTGCTGGAGAGCTGGATTTCTCCTAAAACTCCAGCTACTTCTTCAAACGGGGCCAACTTACTATAGTTGTGCAGCACACAGAAGAAGCCCGAGTGCATCTCGCTGTCTCCACGCGCTTCCTTTCCGTACAGTACGGCCAATAAATGAAAAAAAAAAGAACGGCGAGATATTACGTGGTCCTATCGTTGCCCCCCGATTGAGGTATTTGGTCGGAAATGAGTCTTGCGTGAGCTCACGTTGCACTTTTAACACGGTATAAAAATAACTCCCCTTGTTGAACCAGCTGAGCTTCACAACTGAAGAGTTTCACACAGACATTATAAATTTCAATTATCGACAGACATCCCGTTCTCGGAATGCTAAATGACAGCGCTTCCCGGATTGCCTTTCCGTGACCTGACGTGACGTTTTATCTCAGATCCGTCACGCTTGTAGTGACGGCACACTTTGCCGGCGCAACCCTGCATCCTTCCACCGTTAGAAGTGAATCGTACAGGTTGCCGCACTGCTTAGGCGTGTAAATGCAGCTTCTTGTTGGCGGGGCGCTGCGAGGCCTCGGCGGGGCCGGGCCAAAGGGGAAACGAGGCCTGTTATTCTTCCGACAAAGTCTTTTTTGTTCATCTTTGAGTTTCTTTCCGCCGTCCTCACTGAGGGCAACAATGAGACTGTGTAATAGCTCTACAATCACTGTTTCTTTCATCAAAGTTGACAGCAAATACTGGGGAAGCAGCACAACCCCAGGGAGCAGGGACGAGTTTTACAGACAATTAGCTCCAGGGTCGACTGCATACGAGGATTACAACCGCACATCAATACTCTCTTTACCCGCTTCTCCCTCCGGCCACCTTGCCTGCAGCAAATGCGATTTACCCGCACCCTTTGATGTTATGACACGAAACTGGCAGGATGCTTAAGCGCTATGGAAAACCTTAAGCGTAATCCATTTATTGAAGTTTCAAATGAGGATTTGGGAGGGGTGTTTGCCGACAATCCGCATTGTAGAACAGGGTAAACAGTTGTGGGAAAGACTTCCACGCCCTCGCGGTTAATTCCTCGGCATTATTCTTACGCGGCGCGTGTGTTTAGTCACGCAAAGATTTGGGAACAGCTCTCTTAGCCGAGCGAAAGATCCGCCTGGACCTCGCGCTCGGCCGCAGAAAGCCGCCGACGTGCCGTCGCAGTGTCGCGGTTGCCATCTTACGGCTGGGTCTCCTTGGACTTCGGTTCACGTAATGATCCGGGGCGCGGATTGCCGGGTGTCCGCTGATATATGACTTTTCTTACGTAGACGGTGGTCGCGGGCACGATTATTAATTATGGTTAAAACCAATTTAAATGCCTATTTATTGAAGGTAATTCATCATTTTACTCAGGCTCGCTTTTCTTCTCCCAGGTTGTAATGACTATATGAGGCGTCTGCTACCAGGTCCAAATTGGACTTGAAACGACACCTGTCGATCATTTCCTTCACGACAAGCAACCTCCGACTATCTTACCTCGACGGAATTACAGACGAATAAATGAACAAACAAACGACGATACCAGCGCTTATTGCCCGGAGCGAAACCGCTAGAGTGTGCCGGGTACCCGTGTGACCTGCTCAACAGCGTGAGAGACCGTGTTGAGCTGAACTTCTCGCTGTGCACATCTTTTGGGGTTTCTTTTGGATGAATTAACAGCCGAGCGGAGCTGCGTGCCACAGATAGATGAATGAAATATTTCCCCGGGCAACGAGACGACAGGGTGATACATCTGCAAAGGAAAGGAACTTCTGGCAGAAGGTTGTATTATAACCTCGTCGTGATATTTCCAAGCCTCTCTATTTGAGGGTAGCGGGAAGCGTGGAAGAGCGTTCAAACAACCGGGATTTACGTCTGAGTTGCAGCCCTGTTAGCTTCGCTAAAATTATTCCACGTGAGAACTTTTGTTAAAGGATTTTATTGGCACTTTACTGAGCCGCTTGCCTTTACTTCCACAACCTGTACACAGTCGACGTTTCGTCCTCCTTTAACCGCCGATAACTGTGAGCGGTGCAGCTTGATAAACTTACGAAAAACGGCGCTAATAAAAGGCCTTCTTTGCCTTCCTTCCATACTTGTTCTTTGTTCTTGTTGTTTTTGCCGGGAGGTGGCAAGTCTCCCCACAGTTATTGATGCCCTGTAAGAAGATCAATTGAGGGTTTTTTTTCTGGAAATCTCAGCAGATGTAAAGGCCTGATTTCTGTACCGTGGAAGTGATCTAACCTCTGCACAGGTCTCATTTATTTGATTTATTGACTGAAAACCAGAGAAAACAGAAATGACAGAAGCAACAGCAGCAATTACAGAACTCGGGGAAAGCGGCACTCTGACAACTCGGAGACCTTCCCTCACACAAAGCAAAACAAAACCTTCAAGTACGGCATTTTTTTTTTGCCGTTGGCCACAGGGGGTGAGGGTGATATGGGGGGGTGGCGGGTAAAACCTTTGTTTTCTCATCAATCAATAGCGTTCTACTCCAAGTGTGCGGTGATGCATCTACATTTTGTTTCTGTACCACAATTTACACTGTGCTTCGGTTGGTGTGACTGGAATGCGATGCGTATCTAAAACAGCCACCCGCTGATCCGAAGCGTCTTCCGTCGACACGATGAACCGACGGGATAAACAGAGGCTTCGGTTTAGGGCCAGGTGTTGACGTGAGGAACAGGCAGCCGTGGGGTGTGTTGTCAACATATTTGGAATGTAAAAGAGAAGCATTTCAGCTGGACTTTGTTCCCCACTGAAGCAAACTCATCGCGGGTAAGAAGAGTGCGAAGCTCCTTATGACCTTAAAGACCTGGCCGAAGCAAATGTTGCGAAAAAACCCCGAGCGCTGCCGTCCCTGGTGCTGCTTTCTCCATTTAAACATACAGTTCCGTCTTCAATAATGTGTCGGCACCAGCCAGGACGTCGCGGCTGCCTAGCAACCCCTTTGTTTAGTCAGACGTGTGCATAATAAGACCGACTAATGTTGCACATCCTTACTTTAGCTGTCTTGTATTTGTTCTGGTTTTAAGTAGCTGGGTATTAAGGGAAAACACGAGCCTGGCGTGCACACTGAAAAATAATAGCTTTGTATCTGTTCTTTTCTTCCCAATTTCTCTACTTTGGCTTCTTTAAGCAGCTGTTCCAGTTTCTCGTTCTATTTTTCCTTCGCAGCGCCTCCATGTAGGGATTATTTTTATTTACCGTACACCTTTGTCCAAGGTGACTGATGTTAGAAAAGAAACGGGGAACGGTGCCTCTGTTTATGCAGCAGGGTGTCTTTAATGGAGCCATTACCGTAAATACGCCGCTGACGGGTACAGGCAATGGGATTCAAGACAGGAGGTGTGGGGTTCTCACCGGCGGAGGAAACCACTACTGTACCTGCTGCTTGTTTGGTTGAAGCAATGACTAAGTCAGAAAAACAGTCACTTTAATCTATATTATTTCTGCATCCCATTAAACTCTGAAGCATATTATTAGCAACCTGAAGTCCTTCTTGAAAGACTGTTCTGCTCACGCAAGCCTGCGTAGAACGGCTTTGAAAGCTGTCGCGGTCTTCTTTCTCCCACGGCACCTGTCAAAACCTAACCCAGGTTTGGTCTGCAAGTCTGTTTTGTAAATCACCTGAAAACCAACTCTGGGTTAACATTTTTAGTGCGTTGGCAGGTTGTTCACAATAAGTGCTTGGCAACCTGCTACAGAGCACTTCTCAAATGTTTCAGCCATTTATGTGAACGTTCGCCTATTTGTTTGTCTGCTTGTTTGTTTGTTTGTCTGTTTGTTTGTTTGTCTGTTTGTCTGTTCATTTAGAAAGGAAATCGCTCCATTTTTTTCTCTACGGCGAACTATCGGCGTTGCTCAAGGACAGACGTGAAGGACGGGCTGCATCGCTTAACTCCTTTACTGAACATCGATTCTACAAAACGCACACACACACACACACACACACACACACACACACACACACACACACAGCACGTCAACCCAACAGTAGACACAAGCAGTAGAAGTGGCATCTGGCACTAAGATCCACAGCGTATAAAGACGCCGTGTTCTACCTGGGCACTGAGTTGCTGCGGCGGTTAGTGATTCTCTTACGTGCAGAAGTTCTTGTTCTCCGCCTCCCAGCCTGCACAGTACCGAGTGCTTCTTCAGAAACAGCCACACTGTCGATCGGCACCTTGCGTGGTGTTATGCAGAAACGCAGCGCAGATTTGCATTAGAGGGTCCTTCAGTCTTTTCTGAAATAGATGTGCCCACTGCTTCTGACTCATTTGCGCAAAACACGCGAGAAACACAGGCCCCTGTGAGACGACCGAAAGCCAGCACACAATATTTCCGCTAAATTCCCCGAGCAAACATTATATTGTTGAAACTTTTTCAAGTTCCCTTTGCGTTCTGCATTTTTTTTCCAACATAATGATGCATATGAGGACTTTCAGGTGATTTTTGCTGAGAGCTCTTAGACTGCTTTTCTTGGTAAAACCATTAACAAGCCAGCAAAGGGAATCGGGCAGCAGACATTCAGAGGGCTTTCGCTTTCTCTCGGCGCGGCCCTGAGTTATGTTTGCCAAGCACGACACTGACACGGCTACATCTAAACAGTTCAAAGCATTTTTCTCGCTGTGATGCGGAGGGCCGCGAAATATATATTTCTGCCTTTGTTCCGTTACAAACGGTTCTATCAAGGAATCCAGCAGCTTATAAATTAGCGGCGACTTTGTGGTTCTCCTCATCGACAGTCTCACACATGAGTCAGATGCCCTCAGTGATCATTAGAATACATGGATTTTTTCTGTGCAGCTTGACCAAAAAAGCTCACCAGCAGACTCTGCCTCAAGTGACTTGTTGTCAGTTTTCATTGTTTAAGTGGATGAGTAAACATATTGTTTTGCTATTTTTGAGCCTGGAAATGCCTTATGAAATAGCGTCCATTATACACTTGCATAATTTACTTCACTTTCCCTTCGCATTCACTTTGTGGTCCACTGTGAATTATTTAAATAGCAGCTCGACTCTGGTCACTTTGACTCTCCGTCTCTGGAGAAGAAAAATTATTTTTTTTTTAAAAAAGTAAGCAAATAAGCATTAAATAAATAAGTAAACAAAAGCAAACAGACAGACACACAAATGAATGACTGAATAACCGGCTGTCGCTGATCCTTGATGAAGTTCTACCCGAATCATGAGGTTCTACCACGACGTACCTCACCTGTCCCGTATGTCTGCCTTTGGTTGCAGTGATTCTTTAGGTTTGCTGTAGCTGCTGGATGAAGGAGGCACCGTGTGCATGCATTCCTGGAGTAGCGAAAGGACAAACGTGAGTGACGCGCACGTGACACAGTCGGACGTTGGAAGGCGTCACTGGGACGACCCTGTTTAGTGCGAGACCTTCTTGGAATGTTTGCCGTTCGCAGCTCCTGCCCATCGTACCAAGCTGTGGACTCACTGCATCTGTGCGGGCAGCACTTGGGAGAAGACCTGAGCTCGACGTCTCGACGACATTGTTAACGTTAGACTGCATTCAAATCAAACTGTAGAAGCGTAATTTTACCCTCCGTGCCGTAAACATTTACATCAAAATAAAGGGTAAGATTTTGCCTCTTTTGTCGATTCCCAGAAGCCTTTTGATCCATGAAGGATCCTACAAACCAACTGAAACATCGTGAAATCCGTGTATACAAGGAGCCAGTGTGCAGTTAAAATCAGTTAAAAACAACATTGTTCACCCAAGACGGACGTGACACACGGCTGTTCAGTCTAGCAGGGCACTTGAACATTCTGCAGCACCTGGTCTCCCCCTCTGTGACTCTGAAATCAAATTTCTGCTTTTTGCAGATAATCTGGCTCTGCTGTCCGCGGGAAAAAGACGTCTACAGCAGGACCTGCTGCATGGGTGGTGTCAGACCTGGGATCTGACTGTTAACCCATGGAAAACAGAAATCTTTATGTTCCAGAACAGACCCAGACATCAGGCGGCAAAACATAGTTTCACCCAGGGGGGTGACTAGAATTAAACAACAAACTACACACACACACACACACACACACACACACACACACACACACACCAGGAAGGAGCCTGACTGGAAACAGAGAGGGATGAGAAATTATATATGACACACTCACAAGCACATGGCACTGGACACATTGGCAATGCGAGGACAATAAAGTCGGGTGACGATTTTGCTGCTGCTTTTCTCTTTTCCACCTTTCCTCTTGGCTTCGACTGGCATGTCGCTGGTTCTGGCCTAACAATATTTATGTACTAAATGCACCACTTCAAGGGCAATACAGTTTGGAGAAACATAATGTGTTATTACTATATATCGTTCCACTTTCTGGCCCAGGAAGTGGTGGGCAACTCAGCCTGTTAAATCTAATGGAAACTTGAGCTTGCCTGTCAATGAACTGAAAGAGAAAGTATTTTTGTGCCATTAAAAAGTCAGTTCAGTTTAAATGCCCAATTAGGACCTGGTTCAAAAAATCCCAGGCAGTTATAGAAGCTGCTGCTTCACTCTGCAGCAAAGTGAGGGGTCCGCTCGTCACTTCGGAATTCAAAAAATGGGGAAAGAAGCATTTAAAATCCCACCGGCCCGGTACTCTGTTGTAAAAGTGTGTTTGGAGGGCAGAGAACATCACCTAATAATGCCTGTCGGGCTCAATTAGGACAAAACCCCTTAAAAACGAGTGACCCCAGCTTGCATCACCTCAGAAAGGCAGGCGGCAACTGTAGCGAAGAGCCCCCTGGCCTCTCCGGTGGTTTATTACTTATTATTTATTGATTTCTCAGCCGCCTGTCGCCGCCATCATCCGCCGCAGACTTGTCGTGTTCCCGAAACTGTCGACTTTTGTTTTTCCGCCACCGACACGGGCTCGTCGCGCTGATAAAACGCGCCGAGACGGAAAATGCGACCGAAATCGACTGCGGCCCACCCGGAACCTGGGGGCCCCGGTGGCGGCCACCGTCCCCCCGGCCCGACGAAGGCGGAGCGCTGGCGTGTGTCGCGCGTCGACGGCGCGCTTCTCTCACGCTCCGCTCCGTTTACGTGTCACCGGGGAGGGGATCCGAGCGGAACGGACGCGTGTCCTGCGACGGCGCTTGTTGGGTGGGATGACCTGCGCTCTCACTTAGCGGGCAGCTGAGACGAGCCCTGTCACTTCGGCGACCGGTTTCTATGAATAACCGCGTGCTGTCAAATGAGCCCGTTGGTTTAACTCAACAGTTTATTTGCGTAATTAATCCGATAAATTAATTTGAGAAATAAAAAAAAAATGCCTTAGGGTCAAAATGAAAATGGGATTTAATCCCTTTATATTTCTGGGTAGCTGAAGTATCGTAGATTGTAGAAATGTAAGATTCAGCGATGTGGCCTAAAGCTAAGACAGTTTTTACACCGGTTTGTCTTATTATGAATCAGAGACGCCCAATTAGAGACAGTAATTAAACCCAACAATAAACAGATGCCGCAATAATGTGACTTTACCCTGATTTATTTGGCTCATTGGATCAGTTCATCTCGACGGATAATTCTGCCCCGCTGCGAGCGAGCCGGGCATCGTGTTTGTGCTGTAAATGAGCCGTATCCCTCTCGCGTTCGCAGCCTAAACGCTCCTCTCGCGTATCTTCGCGTACCACTTTGGACGAGGAGCTCCCGAGCGGGAGGAGTGCCGGGCACCGCGCGCGGACTCGCATCGCCGGCTTCCCCTACAGCACCGCTGTCTTTTGACAAATAAAGCGAGGATGAGCGATGACGCCGACGACGAAGCAAGTCGAGGCCGGAACGCAGGACCCCGGCATGCGTTCGCACCCTCTCCCCGCTCTCTCACCGGCCACGCAGACGTGGAATTTAACGCCGTCGCTTCTATCGATTCGATTTCCGTCCTCGTTCCACTACCGCGGAGGCGCGTGAGAAACACGTCGGTACCGTCGGTGCGGTCTTTACCCAAGAAACGGATTAAAATTATACTTAGGCCGCATTAATATGCCTGACACTCACTCCGAGACGCTGGGAAGAGTTTATGTAACGTAAAACGTGACGGAATATTCTATACAAGCGTGGTTTTCTGTTGTGCTGGTTTACCTTGTTTCCACATTCATCTGCATGCATATTCATTAATGATGTTATCCACCATAAGGTTATTATCCATTAATGTCGGCACGTAAGTAATCGGTTCTGTCTGCTCAAGGCTTTGGCTGGATCATTAAGAAAGCACGGCTTGGTGATTTCGTTCACATTTAAATCCAAACGCACGACTTTATTTATTCCCAGTCAGTGGCTTGCAATACCGGCATCATTAATGAGATGAATCACTGGGGGGCAAATCAATGCGCCGACTCCGCCGTCTTTTTCCGCGTTCGGAGCTCTTCGGTCCGCGCTACCTCATCGCCGTCGTACGTTTGACTGGACTACGCGTGGCCCGCGTGTGCGCAGGGAAGGCGGATGTTTTAAGCGGCCGAATTTGTTTTCCGCCTCCTTGAAATCTTTTCTGAGCCGCGGTCTTAACTTTGATCGTTCGGAATCGATGGAAGCGGCAATTAAAATGATTAATACAACAGATTCGCTCGTGCTGTTTTGTTCGTTCCGTTAATGCGGGCCATTAAAACCGTCTGACGGGATTAACTTACTGTTTCTCGCTGTTTCTTTTGTAAGTGACCGTGTTTTTACGCTGAGCTCGAAAAAGCATTTAGTCAATAAGACCCAGCAAGTGGACTCAGGCTTTTGACTGTTCACACATAACAGGTAAACACTCACCGGCCACATTATTAGGTACGCCGGTTTAGCAGGATCCTCTTTTGGCTCCGGAACAGCAGGCGTTCGGCTGGACTCGTCTCCACGGGCCTCTTTGCCCGCGGTGGTGTCGCTTTGCTGTTCCTGCCCGTTTTTTGACGGAACATTCAATCGCTTAACATCACACTCCTCCTCATCCCTGTGATGCTCTGTTGGCTCGAGAGGTGGGCGGTACAGGCTACCGTAGTAAAGTAAGGTGTCTGTGTAACTGCAGCGCAAAAAACCCACAAGGTCGGCTGTATCTGAAATGCTGTGACCGGCCCGACCGGCGCCAGTGATGAAGCCGCGTTCAAACTCACTCGGACCCCCCATCTTTCCCATTCTAATGTCCACTCCCACAGTAGCTGGACCTCCACACCGTGTCTGGGTGCTTCATATACTGAGTCACAACCACATGCAGAGACCCTGCAGGGCGAGCTGTGTGCTTAAACAGCCAGGTGTACCTAAAAAAGTGGCCACTGAGTCTATGTAGCCGTGTACGTAAATCAAAGTGTGGCGTAAAGTACTTGAAATGTACGTATGATTTTAGGTGCCGAAAAATAACGCATTATTCTGCGGTTCTAGACTCAGTGACACAGCTCGGTTGTTTAGCTGTTTCTGCTCGACGGGCAGATTTGTGACGGTTTATGGATCCAGGAGGTGTTACTTCTGCAAGATTCAGGATCACCTTTTGTGCGTTTTATTATTTTTATGTCTCAAACTTGAAGCGCCGCGGAGGGATCGCTTTCGATTAATTTTGTTATTTCCACGAAAGAATTAAGGTTGCCCAAAAACCAGCCCCCCCCGCAGCTCCCAAAGGCCTCATCTGTGAACCATAGGCTCAGTCACAACTCAGAAGAGTGTGAGGACGTGTCACACTTTTCATGCCATCTGAAGCCTGCATTTTGCGTGAGTCGAGACGGGCGACTTGCGTGACTAGTGTGATACGGTGAGTTTCGTACTGTACCGACCCGCGGAACCAAGCCCCGCTTTTTCAGCAACTAGTCACTTCAGTCCTCGGTCACTTTTCGACGCAAAAAACTTGACGAAACCACTCCAGCGGGTTTACGTGACTCCCGGAAGCCCTGCGTACGGCGGAACAGGTTATAAAAACCGTGTTGCCATCACTTGTGAGTGAAATTACATACAGGATCGGCCACGCGACTATTTCAGTCATTTACTGCAGACAAACCCTGAAAACCGGCACTGAACGAAAGCAGAACTGAACTGCTCAGGAATTTGACTGACATTTTACCACATTTATTTTTGTTGTCCTAGTTTCATTTTATAACCCTTTAAGTCAAGCTATATGTCCTCTATTCACGCAACGACGTGACTCATTTTTCCGAAAGTCCTGGTTTTGTATCATCGCCCAATTGATGTATTTTTTTACTTGGCAGATGTAATTTTGCAGTGAACACATTCAGCCAAACAGCTCGCTGAACGTTGAAACAATCCAGTAGCTTTAATCAGAAATTCTTTCCAGGAATTTTTGTTTCAGGTGTTTTATTTTGTCTAATATACGTGGCGAAGCTACACGTCAAGCGATCATTTGTCGCCTTCGATCACAGAATCTCTTCTGAAGACGCTCATTCGTGAACGTTTGGTGGCCCCCGTGACCTTGTTTTTTGTCCTGCTTGTTTCAGGGAGAATTTAGCGTAGGCTCTGCGGAAAGTTAAGCGTATAAAAGCTCGATGCGTTCGATGGACGTCCTCCTCTACTGTGAAGATTATATCGTTTATATAGTTTGTTTTGGCACTTTGATGGACTCAAGTGGAAGAAGAAAAGCAGAAACCAAGACAATGCAAAATTCTAAGGGAAAATACTGCGAGGTCACAGTCACAACTCGCAAAATAATGGTGTTTTTTATGTTTTAATTCAACCGGGTTCACATTCTTGTATGACGAATTCAAGACAATGAGTCCCGTTGGAGATGATAGCTGTTTAAAGGTGCCCCTGAAGGAGAGGGGGTTAGTTTTATACTCCTGCTCCTAAGTTAGGCAAACCTTTTAATCCCTTGAACTGTACTGATGATATGTTATAAGTCAAAGTGTTAAAAATGAGCCCTTTTCTGCCATATTGAAATATTGTACCTCAGTGTGACAATTTACCTTCAGCTTGATGTTAAGCAGATGTATGTCTGTGCCCATTTTCACGACGTCTTATTTAGACAAACATCTTCCTCAAAAGGAAAGTGGGTTAAGCATCACATTACAAATATCTGCATTTTATGTTACAAATATTACAAATGTCGTCTGTGTTTACCCTGCCGGTGTCCGCCAGCCCCGCAATGCTGCGGCTTTACTGGCTAACAGAATGACGCTTTTAATACAATAGTGTTTCTTTCCCTGTCATATTTAAACGCAAGACGATTCTCAAAATGAATTCTTAAGTCGACACAAGTTTTGCATCACAAACACCGGCATATTCCACTTGCAGAAGTAATCGAAACGTTGAGCTCAACATTTGGAGCAAGTAACTGTGGGAAAAAAAATGGCAGCAAGTTCTGGAGATGGTTCATTCATGCACGTTCTCTCCCTCTGCAGGCTCTGAGCTCTGCAGCTCTTTCAGAAGCCGCATCTCTTCCCGGTTTCCTCCTTGACCGGCTGCTGGGTTTGGAAGGACGGCCCGATCCATCCGGTTTCTGGGTTATATGATGCTTTTTTCCATTTTTTGATGATGGAGTGGCCTGGACTCAGAGGCACGTTCAGGGCCTTCAATATTTTTTGTAGCCTTCCTTCTCCGTATCTGTGCTTTTTGATGGCTCGATCTCTGAGCTGCATTGGTAGCTCCTTGGACTTTGCGATTTCTTTGCCTCAGATTCAATTTCCCGACTGAGGAACTCAAGGATACAGGTGCTTCTATCTACGAATTTGCGAGAATTTATGGCGAAGCACTATTTTTGGAACAGCGACACAGAGAAATCCGCCAACTGTGCGGCCCATTAAGGTCATTTCATGCACCTAATTTTACTGAGGTGATTCACAATGAAAGTATGTTTGAATACATACTTTAGACGTCTCTTCCTGAAAAAAATATTTAGTGGGCCAAAACCCATGATGACTTCATGTTGAGTATTAATATTTTCAAGTGAAATATCACATGGAAAGACATATTAAAGCACCGTTTGGTTAACCAGTAGAATGCGTCATTTTTTTCAAGGATTTCAATACTTTTGTGAGGAACCGTATCAGACAGGTCAGTAGTTATGATCCGAGGCTCTGCCGAGGAAGCTTTTGGCCAGCCGAAGCACTCTTCTGGGCAAATTCCGCAGAGTGTGAGTGAAGGACACCATAACAATGCACGGCAGAGAACTCACTGCAAGGTCAAGTGCACCATGAACATGTGGGAAAGGAGGTTTATTTCCTCTGCAAGTCCTCAGGTTTTCACCTGCAAGAGGAGAGGGGAGTACATCAGTCCAGCATAGTAACAAAGGCATTTTGTTAAAAATGAGAAGAGCTCAACTGCTTCTTAAAGTGCACCAAAATCTGCGTGGAGAAAAAGACAAAGGAGAAAGTAAATGTCTTCTGAACTGGACAAGTGCGCTACAGTGCACTCTCTCCTGTCTTTAACTGAGCAGCATTTATATCGATAGCCTCTCATACTGCTTGTTGCAGCTGCTAGTCGCCATTTTACCTGTTTCCAGATCCACGTGAAGCTTTGTCTGCACCGTGTGCAGCACTCTCTCCTCTCCAGGGCTGACAGGTAGTAATGTCATTGGTCCTCCGCTTGTTCTGAGCTGCTTGTGCTCCTCAATTCTACGCTTACTTACTATCTTCTACCCCCGGTTACTACCCTCTACTTCTTCTGTCCCTCCTTCTTCTGCACATCCGTGTCATTATTGAGATGCCCACGGCACTGACTGCACCTTTACTTAGTTTCTCCATTTTGTTTTTCTCCTCTATTGCTAATTGTTTTCTTGCTCAGTTGAAAACAGCAGATCATTTTGAAAAATTTATGAGCAGAAATAAACTTTTGAACTGCCGTTTACGAGTGTATCTGTCCTCGGATGCTTTTGTTTTGTTTTAAAAAACACCGAATTAGATGAGCAAATAGTTTTTTACCGTGTCAGATTGATAATAACAATCGATATGATGGCTGTGGCGAAATTCAACAGCGCGCGATACACTGGTGTTCAATCCAGGGTTTAGTTTCAAAGCTTAGTGCCCACTGTTACGCCCCCACTACTGACTCCTAGGCGGCGGAGTGGGAGCATAAACAACAAGCAGCCCACACAAAAATACTGAAATAGGTGGTTTATAATTCGTTCAGCGTATCATACAAGACACACGTGATACAATACACAAGTATATACAAACAAAGGTGCTAACCTGGATAGAGAACTTGGACGGTGCCTAAGCAAAGAAAGAAACAAAAGTTGCCACTAACCTGAACTGTATTTTCAGTGTCTTACCTATTCCTAACATAGTGAAAAAATAAATACCTACCTAACTACGCTAGTCTACACTAACACAGAAAATACAGGGGTTGGCACCCGCCCGCTTACCTAATGTGTCTAAACAGTACGTACAACCCTACCTGAAGTTCAACGTAGGTGCGCGCACATACTACCCTGTTCTCAATCCAAGCCAACAACCCAGTGAACAACGTGACATCGAGTGCGTGACTATTTACACTGTCGACTAGACAAAATCCACTATCCAAAACCGGAATCCTTAATCCAAACCAAAGTCAAACCAGAAGTCACACGTAACAATATAACAAAGCCAAATACAAGTAGCTAAAACAGCAAACAAACAAGTGAGCCAAAAAGCCGACTTCTGGGGTGTCGCGGTGCTGCTTATCAAGGGGGAAACCCGGCCCCAGGTCACCGGTTGGCACATTCCGATAGGGTGATGGTTGATGATTGACGGATGGAGCAAACCACCTGTGACACAGAACAGAAGAGAGACGGGGGAAAAACAGAAAAACAACCGCCAAACAGCAGGAGCAACACAGACACGCAACACGCCCACCCCAAAGAGCAAACCTGTTTGCGAAAAAAAAAAAAATTTGAAAGCACCATTCATAGCAAAGGTTTGGAGAAGCCTGGTGCAGCGAGCACTGGGGACGCACATAGGAGAGCCTTAACATTGTCAAAAGCATGCTGACTCTCCGGTGTCCACACGAAAGCATTTGCTGGGCTCAACAAGGAAGTGAGAGGAGCTACAGCTGAGGAAAAATTCTTACAAAACCCTCGGTAATAACCAGCCATACCTAAAAACCTTCGTAACTCACACGGCATTTCCTCAGGGCTATTTGGCTCCATAGGGCTGTCCACAACCTCTGGGACCGGAATGACTTTACCTCCAGCAATGTCATTCCCAAGAATGAAAGCTATGCCTTCCACGGGCACAAACTCCCACTTTGAATGTCCCAGTAACTAAACTGGAGTTGAATGATATATAATGAAGTGGAACTTTAACATAGTGCATGGCAATGCCTTTACATATCACATGCGACCCACAAAAGGATTTCCCAGAGAACGGAACCACATTCGATAAAATAAGAGACCGAGCAGCACCTGTGTTCCGTAAGACTTTCACAGGAACTGGTTCTGAACCGCTAACCGAAACGTAGCCTTCCTGTACAAACGGCTCATAGCTAGGTTCAGGGGCACAAACCATAGTCTCACTAATAGGTGAAGCACTAACTGCTTCAACAAGAGCAACCCTCTGGGAATGTGTCTGTTTTTGTCGGTCCTGTTTTCTTTTTAAAGCTAAACACTCAGCTATAAGATGGCCAGGCTTGTGACAATAAAAACAGGTCGCGGTAACAGAAGAACTAGTCTGGCCAGCCTGAGCAGGCTGTGGGCGTGGATCCCTCGCTATAGGTGGATCGGGCTTTGCTGGCCGATCTTGCCGATAGACAGTTTTGTGGGTTAACGCAAACTCATCAGCAAGAACAGCAGCTTCAGCAACAGTGTTCACCTTCCTTTCATTGAGGTAAACCACCACACGTTCAGGCAAACATTCTTTGAACTCTTCTAACAAGAACAGTTCACGAAGGGATTTGAAGTTACTCACCCTGCTCGCAGAGCACCGTTTATCCAACAGTACCTCTTTCTCCCTAGCAAACTCTACGAAGGTCTGGGCAGGGGTCTTCTTCAACCCTCTAAATTTTTGCCTATATGCCTCAGGCACCAACTCATAGGCACGGAGGATTGCAGCCTTCACTGTCTCATACCGAAGGCCGTCTTCTAAGGTCAGAGACGAACAGACTTCCTGTGCTTTTCCAATCAGCTTGCACTGTAGTAACAGCGACCACACATCCTTGGGCCAATTTAGAGCAACAGCTATGCGCTCAAACGCACTGAAATAGGTATCCACCGCTGCTTCTCTAAAAGGAGGAACCATCACAATGTTTTTACTCACATCAAATGCACTAGCAGGAACAGCAGCAGTCGACACAGCAGTTTGTGGCATAGGGACTGGCATCACAACAGGACCAGGACCAGGAGGAGCGGAGGCTGGGACGGAACGAGGAGGAGAAGGCGGGGCACTGGCCAGGGTAGCAGCCTGCAAGGCGATCTTCTTCTCCTCCAGGGCTAACTCCTGTAGCCTGATGTCCCTTTCCATCTCTAACTCCATCCTTCTCAACGCTAGCCTAGTTTCCATCTCCATCTGGCGATCACGTGCCTTTTCCTGTGCCTCCAGTTGGAGACGTGCTATACGTACTCTGGCACGGGCCATGTCCCTAGATCCAGATGACAAAGATGGCGACAAAGGATTAAACCGAGGCAAGGTAGCCTTAGCCTCTGTAGCCGACGTATCCTGCTCTGGGGAAGCAACTGGGGAAGGAGGAGGATGAGGTAGCACTCCTAGGTTGACTAACTCCACATGCACAACATCTCTAATGCCTTTCTTAAGCAGGCCCCTAGGAACCTGAACACCATAGTGGGCTGCTATCGCAAGGAGGTCATCCTTATGACACAAGAGACTCTGGACCACCGCAGCCCTGACCGTGGTGCGGACAACCGATAACGGATGGGCAGATGAATCGAAAAAAATTCAGTTTAATATGTGTTGATAAATTAAATAAACTACAAGTGCAATTGAACAAAATATATAATCTGGCAGAAGAGTTTAGTCTAATGTGTATAAAGGACAGCAACGGAAATTGAACCTGATTTCATTCCAGTCGGCACCCCCTTCTGCTACATGCACTACGTTCAAAGTTCCACTTATAATTGCAATCTTATGCTATTTAAATTTCGGTTTTAAAGCGTTTGGAGAATTTTTTTTCACCTTCTTTTGCACACTTACAGAACACGAGGCTTTTTGCACCTGCTGGATGTCTGAGTGGATGTTTTAATGCAGTTTGAATTACTGCACCTGAAAGGTTTCCTTCTGCCTCTGGTTGACCTTAGAGGCCTCGCTGATCTTAATGTGCCGTATTTAGCGTCTGCAGCCGCAGACTAAAGTAACACAGAGAATCCTTGAGAAACACGCAATGATTAACAAGGGAGTTTGGGTTACACCTGCATTGACAGTAGGGATAAAGTGTGATTTCTCTCTTTGTCAGATACACTCACAGCTTAATAAACGAAACTACGATGAGTTTATGATGTTCACAGCGCCGTCACGGTGTTGCAAAGCACTCCAGGTTCTACTTTTTTCTTTTTAGTTCAGTGAAACTATTGGGGTTGCAAGAATTGGACTTTGCCAGAAGTTACAATTCGTAGATATTAATTAATAAATATTTATGGAAATTAATAGCCCTTCTATTCTTTGCATTTATGAGGGCTGAATTTGCGCTCCTCCCAGCAGCTGACTGTTATATATGTGATTGTGGATGTTCTAATGCAGCGGATGACGTTCTTGAAGACTGCCAAGTTCTCGGTCTCTATTACCCCGTGTTTACGATGTCAACTTGTTTGGTCAGCATGAATTTATTTGTACTGTTTTCACACATTTTTTCCCCATTTATTTCATTTCATATTATTTTATGCACTAAAATAAATCACTGTGTGTGTGTGTGTGTGTGTGTGTGTGTGTGTGTTTGTAAATCACGCAGCGTGCGATTCCTACACACCCCCCTTGTAGCCAATAGTTGCCTTTATAACTGAAGACGAGCACTTGGCCATTTGGCGTCACATTCGAATTAGAAAGTTCTTTTTAAGTAATAAAAAAAATCCCCCATCTCTATGCAGTAAAGGCTTTAACTTCCTTTGAAGTATAAATTTCATTCATTGTAAAAAGCCATAATGCTTGGCAAAGTCAAGGTTCACCGCAAAAGAGGAGGACCTGCATTGCAATGGACTGATATAATAACTGCAGCTCTGGATGCTCCTCTCTCAGAACCTCCGGGCTGAAGACGGAAGACAAACCAGGACAGCTATCTACAGAGTCACTGTGAGGTGACACTGACTGATGGCACTTAGCAGCAACATACATAGAACCCCGAGACAGCTCGGCGTTCCGTCTGCAGTGTGGTTCCATACCGTAACACCCAGTGATTCTGGCATAGGAGCTCATCCCGAAAACACTGGCCACTAGGCTCCGAATCTACACCCTGGATGGGACGTCAGTCCTTCGCAGGGTCCAAAGACAACGTATGTACGGTCCACGCAGCTACCATCCTTCACTGAAAATTATTTTGATCAAATATCAACCACATTTACTTCACAGCACTTTGATTAATATTTTTAAGAACTTTCTGCAGTTGCCTGACCCAAAGAATGTAATCTATTTCTTGCACATATATAAATGGACAAAGTCTTTTTCTCTCAAGTGTTTATAATTCAATGTGTCCACCTCAACAGTGAGAGTCTGTGAGGCATGAGCTGCTGGGAGCGGACGACACATCCCTCCATCTTTTTAATTATAAAGCATTTATCTAAGTCTGTTCCACCGATTCCCCTTATCAAAGATGGAGGGACTCTTCAACAAGCCCACGGCATCCTGGGAAATTTGGAAACCAAGAAGATTACAGAAAGGATGCTCTTGCCCTGAGCTCATTGAAGGGTAAAGAGTGTAAAAATATACAAGGCATGGAAACTTCTATAGACTTTACGGTTGTCTTTCCCTTTTGCTTAGAACGTAACGGCTGTTTCGTCATTTATTTGTGATACTTCTAGCAAACGCTCAAACAGGTACGTTCGTGCATATCGTAGTATGTCTCAGCGCCCGGAAGAAAATAAAAGAGTTTGTGGGTTGTTTGTCGACCCTGTTTTCTTTATAGAATAGCTGAACTGAATCACATGGACTTCCACCAGGTTCCATTCCCTTTCCTTTCAAAAGTAACCCCACGTACCCTGTAGAAATACTGTACGCCATTTAACTTTTTAAAAGCACAAGTTAATCTCCAGATGGTGGGTTTTCACTGCAGGAGGTCCTTCAGAAAAGCAATCTTTCCTTTATCGCTCCTCCGCTTATTATGTGATCTAATAAATGACTAGACCACTCTGTCTTTGCTCCTTAGGATTAACATTACAGGCTCTGATCCAGAGTTGCTGTAAAGGGAGAACAGACTGCTTTCTGCTCGACACTGTCCGCCGTATGAAACTCTTACTGTTCCGCCGAACACGTCCTCTTTCTGCAGTACTGCACGACCTGTCAATACCACAAAGTCCTTGTGGCCAGTTTGTTGCCGGCATGATCTTGAACCTTCCCGAATACATTAACCTTCCAGTTCTCCTCGGTGGACCAAACAGCTCACCTCTCACACCCTGCGTCGTTTTCTAAAAGTTGGTGCTAATGTACATGGCTTGTAGGAACCAAGCCTTCTGAAACACACAGGTGTAACAGCATGTCCAGCAAAGGGGGATGAAGAACATTAACATAAATGGAGCTAAAAACAGCTATTTCCACATAGTGGGTTAGATTAGTTTGAACACCAAAGAGGGACATGCCTACAGTTGCACCTACATGGACAGCGAAAGGTCTGGTTAGTCAGTGGCAAGTAAATATATAGTATAGTATATTCCAATAGGGTAGATCAGGTGCCGATGAGTCAAATTCAGATCAACACAACCACTCGTGTGGCTTTCATGGCGAGGGACGGTAAAGAAGTTGTTTACTTGCGCTTTCTTCTACACGCACCTTGAGCTGGACTCGAACCTGTACCTGAACTCTAAGGTAGCACCCATAAATTCGAATCCAGCTCAGGGTATGGAGAGTTTGCATGTTCTGCCCATGTTTGCAATATACAGAAATTTTTCCATATTCTATACTGGAACGTACGTAATTAAAATAACAGTTGTTCCCAGTAGACCTGCCATGGGCAACACCATCAGAGTGATTCAGAGAGGCGACCAGGCACAGCCCAGCACACCTGATCTCAGTCAGCAATTCAGTTCACTAACTACTTACACACCCCATCTTTTAAAGGCAGGCTCACCGCAACCAACTTGCAGGTTCTCAAACAGTTGATGCCGCAGTGGCCTCCTGCCCGAGCTGTGTCGCGCCTTTTCCTCCAGCTTTCCGTGCTCATTTCTGCTCCTTCTTTATGTGCCTTTTCTCCCTTTCTAGATGGAGTTCCTCCGGTCATCGTGTTTGCCCAGTCTTCCGACTGCCGTGTTCTCCGAGTCCCCTTTTTCTCTTCATCCTCCAGTCTCCGTGGATCCACGTCACAGAATCAGAACCAAGCATCTATTCCACTTTGCGTTTGTATATAGTCTTTGTGCCTGAACTTTGTACTTGAGATCACCAACATTCACGTCACCCGGTCATCGTGATTCAGCCAATACTTCCTCCATTTTAATACTCTCGTTTTTTTCTGCTTCTATTAACTTAAGAGATTTTTTTTTTTTGTGATGAAAACTGGCCGGGAACTGGAATTGTACCTTGTCCACTATTGTTATGTGTCAAGCTGGTTTGCTTCATTTTTCATTAAAAGGCTACACTGTCTTCACTCACTATCGATGAAATATGAGAACGGCAGACAAAAGCTGTGGGCGAAGCCCCGTTCATCTGCTTTGTTGAGGTGGGGATCTGCATGAAACCCATCACTGTCTGGATTTCTGTTAGAATGGAAAAAAAAAGTTTTTGCAGACTTTAGGAAGGTCTGCATGCCGCGACGTCCCCTCATACTTAGGACTTGACAAATTTCAGCTTGACATGCTCCACTGATAGTTGAGGCCCATGTTGACAAGAGACACCATTAGAGACTGAGGAGCAATCGTTCTAGAGAGAAGCTGGCAATTTGTCTCAGGTGGGCAATTTGTTTCAAGTGTTCTTATTAGAAATTAGAGGAGATAAATTAAACACAGTGAAACATTAATAAAGGGCCCCAGGTGGATCAAACCAATTGGGAAAGTCTGCTCCGAGACTGTTTGCTGCTGCCAAGGGAAGAGAAGCTGCTGGACACACGGGTCAAAGGTATGTGACGCTAAGAGTTTTGCCTTCTTCAGAGGTGCGCTGTGTTTAGTGTCATCGTGGATATCTACCGCACGAAGCCAAATGACGCTAAGTCCCTGCAACGATCTGTAGGATGCAAAGTGCAACACTATTAGAGAACCTGGACTTATGGGACTGGCACCACATCCTTACCAGGCTGGGCTCCAGGAGAAACCTTGCTGCAGTACTTTATCTCAAATAGCTGTCCCTTCAGCACCAAAAATAAAGTGCGGAGCACTTCTCTGGCTTCTGGCTGTTGAGTGGCACACTTGCAGTGATTGAACGAAGGTTTAAGAATGCTGAAAGTGTTAAGTAGGCTGCCTATGTCCTTCACAACTTTGGAACGTGAGGTTCAGGGCACCGTTGAGTGCCTGCGGGCAGCCTTCGTGTGCCCAGCAATCACCCCTCAAGGGGAACACCTGCTGTGAGGGTACATTTACGGCCTCTATCGCCCCCAAGCCATTATGCAAATATCAACAACCAGTCCAAATCGAGCCTTTCCACCGCACAAAATCCGGAAACAAACCCGAGGGCTTTGTCTGGTGTCGGGATCCACTTCCAACCTTCAGCGTTTGCGTGTTTTGTTAATTCCGCCGTATTAAACTTATCCAAAGGTAGCCGGAGCGGTTATTCCTTCCGGCGTCACTCGTCGTGAAGCAACTTCGGAACTAAACGTTACGCTGGGTTCGATACGCCCTGTGCTGTCCGGTCCCATTTCCGAGACGCGGTCAGGACTGCTGTCGGCTCACTGTAATGTAGACAATAAGCGCTGGCCTGAAAATCGCTCCTTCTTTTTTTTTTTTTATGCCCCCGTGTTTAATTATCGACCCACTCAAGCTACGTATTCGCAGCATATGTGTAAACATATGCAGTGATTTGGGAAACGATTACTGAGAAAATGACTACTAAATGATGCCTTTTCTGACTTTGTTAAAGACTAAAATGCATTAATTCAATTAGGCTTCAAATCACAGGGGGTTTTGCTTTCAGAGCCGCTTAGCTCCCCGCGCTCCATCTTCTCGACTGCATCTCCTTCCGTTATATTTTTCATTACTTTTAATGGCACTTGCTCTTCTTTAAACGTAATGAAGTGACATTTCAAAGGTTTAGACGGTCAGGCTGCATTCATCTCCTCTTGACCCATGGAGAAAGGGTATCAAAGTTGAGCTTAAAGAACATATCCCTCAATCTTTGGTCTGATAAAGGGCATAGGGCTTAGATTTCAAGTGTTAGATGTAAAGGGGTGTCTGAAGGGGACGTCTGCCTGTGAAGTGCGGTAGAAACGGTCTGTATTGTGGACACTAATGCCTGATAAATTCACTGAGATTCCCGGCACTATCCCACCAGAGTGCTGTGTAATGGCTGCGGAGCTGCAGCGGCAAATTAAGCAAAAGTACAACCTGGATCCTCAGATGGCCCAAAACGGGGCTCAATTGATATTCTGACTTAGCGTAATAATGCTGTGGAAAGTGTCTGTTCTCCAACTCCCAGAGAGAAGTTGGATTAGATCTAGGCTGGGCTTTCCAGCGATGTCGGAGCGTCGCAGCTTTGCGAAACGCCTGTGATCCCGAGCCCGTCGCAGAAGGCCGAGGAGGGTACGTGCCAGAGAGGATGGCAGCACGCTGGAGGGGAGCCACACACTTTCGCACACGCTCGCGACCGGCAGTTTCGGGTCAACGGATGAGCTGAAAAGTGTGTTTGGGAGGAAGTACAAGTGGGAAACGCTCATGCAGACCGGGCTGGATTCGCACCTGTGTCAGAAGCGCCCGGGTGCCGTGAGGGAGCATCGCTGCCCAGCCCTGTTTGAATCTTCCGTTGAATTGAGATGCTGGTGGTTGGGAGCACGTTGTTCGTTTTACGAGACATGTGGAGCATCAGGTTGTGCAGATGCCCAGAGGCTTCTCCTGCTCCCTTCGTAGGCTCCGTCTTTTTTAACATGAATTACTGTCCAGGACTTTGCTCTGCCATACGTCTCAGGTGGGTCTGCTGGCCAGCAGCTGGGGTTCAGACACGTTCACGTCACCCGTCTTCAGCAGTAAAGACGATGGTTTTGTGGCAGGTAAAAGTTTCCATCATCCATTAACTCGCAGTAAATTGTTTTGTTTCGTAAGGTGCTGAATTATCCAGAGCAGATCAGGAATCATTGGAGGTGGTTAAGTTAATTTCATCTGGCATTTTCAGTCTTTGGAAATTCTTCAGGGCTGATTATCCTTTAGTGCTCTTTTACATTTCTGTGCAGCATCTGATAGGTGTCCTGTAGCTTTGTGAATAAGAAACAGTTGGAAGCATCATATTTCACTGAAATTTAGTCCAGACTAAAAACAGCTTTTTGTTTTGTCATACAAATAAAATGGAGACTTACACAGAACGCACGCCGTGGCAAATGTGTTTTGTACTGGAAAGTTATGAGCTCAGTAGTATATGGTGTGTGTGTGTGTGTGTGTGTGTGATATATATGTTGCAATGACTTACTTTTATCGGTAGAGAGAATTATTTTCTGTGGTTCGGCCCGACACTATTTCAAAACTTGGGGAAAAAAACAATAGTTTATAAATTGCAAGGTCTTTTGACTATGTGTAACAGGTCCTATAGATCTGTCTGTGTCCGGCACAGGTGTAGAATTAAATTTAGCTGTAATATGACATATGTGACATGATTATATTACTCGGCTACGTTCTTGAAATGAACGGTGTAAAAATCGGAATTTCAATTTACTGAAAAGAGGAAAAGAAATTCCAAAAAAAAGAAAAAAAAAGTTGCGCTGGGATTTGTCGTTATATCAAATGTAATGCTTTTTATTGAAACAAATATCATAATCCTCCTTTTAAATTTCTTTCCCGGAGTATTATTTCCGTACTTGTTCCGTCGAGGATCAGGGACGCCGGCGCCGGCTCCTCTTGGCGGAGAAACCGGCAAAGGGCAGAAATCACTAACTCTGCTATTACAAGCGTGTTTGTATCAGGACAGTTTTATTTACAGCTCAAAATTACAGCAGACAGCTACTAAATACGCACAGTGGGGTCCACAGTACCGTCTCTCTGGACAGAACACACTGAGTATAAAAACACCAGGATTCTCTGACAAAGGGTATTTGGAGAGTACGGTAAATGTACAGGTGGGGTGTTTTTTTTTTTTTCCCATAAATAAATATTCCAAAATAAACATGTACAATAAAATGTTATAGATGTGAAAAACTGCCAATTAGTGCTTCTTATTTACAGACCTCAGCATACAAGTATACTTTTGGAAAATCATGAGTATCGATGTTAGCATTTACACGTTTATTCATGTCGGGAAAGTGGAACTGAAGCAGACAGACTTGACAGTAACAAATACACATGCAGGCACCTGTGCTGTAACATACAGAAGGTGTGTGTGTGTGTGTGTGTGTGTGTGTGTGTGTGTGTGTGTGTGTGTGAGTACAAACCTCTTCTCCAGCTGTGTAGAAGGAATGCCATTCTGTGCAGTCACAAGTGTTGTAATATTTGCAAGACTTTACAGAAGAATTACACTGTTATGGTTGCTAAGATGTGGAGGATTTTTGCTCCAAGAATGGCACTGGAGCAAAAATGCATATATAAAAAATACGTATATAAAGAAACACACCTTTTCCTGCATATTTTCTGATTTGCTTTGTAGCTCAGTAGAGCGTTTTATGGCAAAACATCACATAAAAAAAAATAACAATAAATAAATTTAAAAAATTCCAAAAAAGTTGAGATTTGATCAATGCTCAAACCACAGAACAATTTAGTTGTCCTCATGAGGCCTTCGCCATGTGACACAATAAAGAATTATATACCCCACATCCCCCTCAGCAGTTAAGTATTCGTGACATCATAGCGTAGTTCAGTGCGTGGAAACCTTCGCAAATCACAGCAAGAAAAGCAAACTGCATGTTAATGTCACATTACAGCATCGTAAGAGCAGGCAAAAAGTGAGACAGCGGCGAGAGGGAGGCACCTCGTGTACGACACGGTTTACTCAGCACAGCGCGGTGCTGTAAAACAACACGCCGTGGACGAATTTGCTGCTACGCGCTGCCTGGCAATGGAATGTTCCAGATTGTCTCAAAGCGGAGGCCGGTCCGGCCGCTCGTTGCGGCTCTTCTTACACGTCTGTTATTGGTACTGTTACGCTGCAATGACACCAAGTAGTTTGAACTCGGGGACTCCTTCGACAACCGAAAAACACAACAAAGACATTTTTTGGTGACCCCTTAACCATAATAACCGCGAGCAAATAAAATTAAGAAAATAACAAATAAGGGATCCCAAAGCACACGGATATCTGTCATTTCCTTTCCGTAGGCAATCGAATTACCGTCCCAGTGTATTTCAGACCGATATAATACATCTGGCTGTAGTTTTCAGTTAGCAAGTTTCTAGCTTAGACCCTACCGAAACCCCGACCGCTTTTACCGGGCCCTGTTTTTTTGTCAGTATAACGGCGGACTGATCGACGGAAATAACGGAACAAAGGAAGGAGCCGCTTTCGAGAAGCCGACATCGCAGACAGGGCCTAGGACACTCCGTAAAGACAAAGTCCGCCCTCGGTTCTGCTCGGTGACTCGAAGGCGTCGATGGCAGACGAGCCGTGGGGCGAGCGGTGACCGTGAGCGTCGTCCGTTTCGGTCGGAACGCGCCGACAAAACGAGCGACTTACACGGCCGCAGAGACGCGTCTCATCGGGCACACGAAAACAAAATAAACAATAATACGTTACAACACATTCATAATTCATGGTCTGAAATCACGGCGAAATTCGAGTCGGATCCTCTTACGAGAAACGACCTAAACCAATACAGCTTGAAGTATTAATAGATTATGAACTAAAACAGTGTAACAAGAGTTAAGACATCTGTAATATAAAACCTCTGGATATTTTCATATGTCATCTTATGTAACAAAAATTGTCAGGTACATTCTTGCATACAGCGGTCATCCACATAAGTTCTAACACGCGTCGCCGATATGCTCATTAAAACGATGAGACAAAACGGTACGTTCGGCATATTTACAATAACCGTACTGTGAAAATAACTTTCTCCTCAGTTATTCGACAATATAATCCTTTTAACGGAGAGCGTCACCATACCGAATACATTCTTGGTTGCAATAATTCATCAATGCATAACAATTGTATATCATTGTGCATATCTGCGTGACGTCGGATGTGTCGGGCAGTTGTCGTTTTGGGTTTCCGCGCGGAGCAGACCACCGAATAGATGCAACGAAGCATAAAAAGGGACAGACGGCACAAAGACACACACATACACACAGAAGGAGGTAAGACTGCAGTGAGGGCAACAGCGCGGCGTGGCTAAACGATAAAACACTGTATATGACGCACGATACCTTTGGAGGAAGGGGGTACAGAGGAAGACGCGAGGAGATCCGCTTGCGCAATTTGGCTGCGGCGGATGGGGAAGAGTAAGCGTGAGGTAAAGGTGGGCTGGCGTAGCTGTGAGATGGATAGTGTTACCACTAAGCGCCATTACGTCATAAAAACACTACAAAGCCCGGAGCAGCGGTACACGTGTGAGGTTTGGCCCCAAAAGCAAAACACAAAGTGCTCTGTGACGTGTCTGGGGAGCCAAAGTGTGATCGTCCCCTCAAGCTTGGTACAGGGACCCACTGACAAACACAAGGGCGCCTCGAAGTGAAGCCATCTAGTCGACTCTGGGCGAAGCCGAGCCACGGACACGGGGTTGGAGGACTGTCCAGGCGCGTCCGAAAGGTACCAAAAAAGACGGCGGTTGATTCTCCCCAGACGTTCTCTCCATCGGTGACACTGGATTTGCTTTAACAGTAAAGTAAAACACAGAAGCAACAGCCTAAGGCTAAGAAAAAAAGAACAAAACATACCAAATAACATGTGCCATCAACCTGTGAAATCTTCCAATAGAACACGATGATCACGGAGAGCTTCTCCCCAACACTGTTGACATGGTCAGGTTCCTTCTGTATTTACACACTGCCTCTTGAGTGCCCTGACATACAGTATTTCTTAAAGGATTATATATGCATTTTTTTTCTTTTTTTCTTTTTCTACTTGTTTGCTTTTTTCATGGTTTGGTCACATGGTAGCTTGCTATGATTGTTTTTTTTTTTCTTGGGGGGGGGGGGGGGGGGGTGGTTCTGCTACTGTTTTTGTGTCAAAAGTGATAACATGGATTAAAGATGATGTAAATGANGGGTGATGGTTCCTGCATTATGCTTTGCTGTCGTCTTCCTTTGTCTGGATGCTGTTGTCACCGTGAACTTTGATCTCGATAGCGTCTGCTTTGAGAGTGTCTTTGCCGTTCTCCTCTTTCAGCGGCAGTTTCCTGTGGGAACAAAATTCAGACGTCTGAAGTAATAACCCAGGCGCTGCAAGTGACCTTCTGTTCCTTTGCACCTAGTGGACATTTCGATAAAACCTAAATAAGATGTTACAGAACGTTCACGAGACGTATTCTACGTTTACGTCAAGCGTGCTACGTAGAGAATGTCGACGCAAACAGCTGATTCCCTGTTTTAAGAAAATGTTTGGGGGGAAAAAAATCAGTGCATATTGTGAACAGTGGTCCATTTTTGAAGCCTTCAGCTGATAAAGCCTATCCGCCTGAATGGTAGCTATAGTGACAATGGTATGAATAACATTTACTGGTTATTAGGGTTAAGTAGTTCTACTCGGCAGGTGTGCGTGAGGGTGTGGGAGTTAAGTCTGCTTGGCCACCTCAGGTGTTTCCTGCAAGAGCAACTCCTAAAAACCTGTCAAGCAGCTGCCAGTAGCCGGACTCCAGCAGTGAATTCTACGGTCCCTTTTCGGTGTCTTCGCTGCACTACGACATGTGACCTACTGTGCCAGGATCTGCTCAGCAACAGGTTTGGAGAAGAAAACTCTCTGCCTTCCTGAAATCAGGTTCACCTGGACGGCAGCTCCGAGAGCAAAGAATGTCACAGAACTGAAAGGAAAACACACTAACATGCAAATACAGCGATTCCTCAGTAACCTAACTCTCCGCGTCTGCATTTTCGCTGCAACGGCTCTTGAAAATTAACACCTATATATCCGGCAAAATCTACATGTATGCAGTATAATGTAACACCTATATATCAACGGACACTTTAGTTGTAGTAAAACAAAGCAAAAAACAATTTAAATAAATTTAAACATCTAAAAATGAGCACTATACATAATTAAAAATAGTACTGCATATACTGTTTACCAGAAGCCAGACGCGCTGCATGGGGTTTATCAGCTGTTTCCGCCTGTTTTGCTACGGTTGTGCACAAAGACACAAACTAATGACAACGTTAAGTGTTTCGAATGAGGTAACCGGTCTTTACGGTGTTCGCCCGGCTCAACTCGGGGCTTCGTGGTCATACGGGTGTTTCCGATGGGCTGCCGGCGCCTCATTTACTTATTTCCCCCAGTTAAAATAATGGGGAAATAGGTGCGAAAAATTCGGTACCCGACACGTTTTCAGGGACAAATTAGATTCAGACACCAATGCAATACTGTGACATATATTTTATGTACACTGGTGTAGAGAGTTGTGAATCCTGAGTGGGGAAATGACTGACCAGCGACTGACGTCAGACTACGTGGATCATGCAGCAGCCGAGAGGCTTTTGTGCCCTGTCTGTTTATGCCTCTACGGCTCTGAGTTTTTGTGAAGAAATATTATTATAAAGTATTGTACCTAGTGGTTCTCTCCAGAGCACCACGCCTCACACAATTACGCACAGGCGTACACAAGGTATTTAGCACCCGGAGCAGAGCTTTTTACGCACATCAGCAAAGCAAAATATACATAACATAATGCAGCTTCATCCAGAAAAGCACTTGTACGTGTACGCAGCTCTAGGCACCTGACGGCGGCGGCGCCTTCGCCTTTTTACGTTGACAGGAGCGGCCGTGTAATTATTTCTTTTGTTTTCACCTGTTGAAGTTACCCCGAAATTCCACTTGTTTTTTTTTCTTTTAATCCCCTGAAAACAACAATTCCTTAACAGCCCTGGCACCCTCTTTGTGTTCGGCACCCCGGGCGGACCGCCACCCCCCACTGCGCTACTACTACCGTGTATTCAGCCAGTTATACAGGTAAGTAGCTTATTCAGACTTGCCGCATCAGACGTGAGCTTCAAACGCTCGTCCTTAGATTGCAACGTGTCGGCTCACTAAGAACCTCTAAGCTAAGAACGGTTCGAAGCAAAAAGCGATGGGACTGTTGAAGTGTTCACTCTATAAATGTTTCATTTCAGAAAGGCTGTTTCAGAATCCCAGCCCTCTCGAATATTGCTGTTATTTCTTGCAGTCAGTCACTCAGCTGACCAAAGCTAAGTACAAACTGAAGGATAAGAACGTGCAAATTGACTACATCTGGTTCTATAGCAATATTTCAATATCATACCCTAGCAGCTCGATAAGCAATAAAGCAATGTGCTGCAGAAGTATCTGTGCACATCCATCCTCACCAAGTCGTTGTCCTATTGATGCTATTTTGACAGCACTGCCCACTCGATTTACCAGGTAGTATTTCCTAAGAAAATATTCCCTTCAGTCTAGTGTAATTCGCCAAGACCATTACTTTCAGCTCCCGAGCGTCGTCACACGAGTCGGTTCTAGATGTTATCGGGCTTGCCGAGCCCAGGACCGCGTCCTCCACTAGTTCCTGCTACAGAGCTTAGCAAAGGCGGTCCTTACTCTGGCTCTGTAAGCGGTGTGGTCTCATTGGGTTCGTTCACTGGGCTCCCGTCGTCTGGGTTTGTTATTCTCTCCTCTTCTGTTCGCATCTCAACAATGGGCTCCTTCGACCCATCACCCCTGCTCATACACACGTGTGCGCGCGCACACACACACACACACACACAAATATGCACGCACGCACACACACAGGGGTTAGAAACCAGGGTGGCAGCTGCCACACCATAAACCAAAGAAAAGGTTTGTTGTCTCACAGTGTTTTCTCCTGGGTTCACGAAGACAGAGTTAACTACATGCCCATGTGATGTTATCATGCTGACTGCAACCTGCTGGCTGCTGAGCAGCTGAATAGGACACCGCATGTTGCCTGAAGAGACATGTCTTCAGTGACAAACCGTAACCATTTAGCACTGAGACCTTAGGCCAAAGAAAAAGCAAAAGGCATACATCAAATAGTGCTAATTTAATGTTTGTCATGTATTTTCCAGTATTTTACACACAGACTGTTACAAGGGTTTAGGGCAAATTTAATGACTTTGACTGAAATCCCCCTAAGCTGTAGCTGGGAAAAAAAGAAAGGTCCCAAGAACCAGTTATCAGGTACCTGGGTATGTTAATGTTGTGAAGTGGGGTGGAGCAGAGTCACACGTGCGCTCACGACAGGATTATGGCAGGAGAACACGTCTAAGCGTGTCAGCGAAGGAACCAAAGCGTGAAGTCATTACATCCAGATTGGTTCTGTTTGCAAAAGCTTGCAAGCTGGAAATGTTTACACAGCGAGCAGCGCATTCGTTCGCACGGGATGCAGATGACAGCGCAAAACTGACATCGCCGTTCACTGAGAATGCGTTTGGAGTTAAAAGGAACGAGGCAGAAGGAATCGGTAAAACAACAGATTCCAGTCCAATTTGTTGCTTTCCAAAATTCCTCGTGCGATGCAAGAAGTCTTTGCTGGATCGATTGTTTTGTGAATTCCTACGTGCCGGACCGTGGTGGGCTTTACGGCCGGTGCTCGGCGCGCTTCAATTTACAACAAGTCTGAGAGATAAGGCGGAAAGCAACAGACAAACCTGGTACGGGACAAATGTAAAAAAAAAAAAAAAAAAAAAAATATATATATATATATATATATATATATATATNAAACCCGGTACGGAAAAAAAAAAAAAAAAAAAAAAAAAAAAAAAAAAAATATATATATATATATATATATATATATATTAAAAATAATAGTGATCTTAATAATAAAACACTTGAGAAGTTTGAAAATGTCTTTATACTCTGCAAGAGGCTAATAACGTTCAAAAAAAGGTGCCGTCTGCAGTGGTGTTCAGCAACCCACTCTGGTGGAGTGCATCACTAAGGGAAAGAAGGTGCACGAGGAGACCTTTCAGTGAATTTGTGAGCTTGAGGAATATTGACAGGCAGCGTCTCACGAAGACGGGAGATGCGGAGGTTACAGCAAGTCGGGGAACGTTGCGTAGTTACTGTACACAGAAGGAGGAAGGCCTCAGAGACTTCCATAAACCAGGATGGGATTGTGGATGAGGTGGGACACTTGTGTAGTGGGAGTGACCACGGGGACGGGCGATGGTGAAGTGAGTCGTGAGGGGCTAGATCAATGAGAGCTGCGCGACTGCAGGAAAAGGTTGCGAAGGGCACTCACAGGTAGGCGGCCTTGCCTTCCTCCAGGTCTTTGCTCTTGCCACTGGTTGTGGTCTTCTTGCCGCACAGCTTCTTGGTTATGCACATGAGTAGGCCGCACTGCTTTAGGAAGAAGCAGCTGACGTCCACGCCCACCAGTACCAGCAGCAGGCCAGCCAGACCCAGCCCCACCACGGCACCCAGACCCAGGCCGCTGAACAGGGAGTCTGCTGAGACAGGACAGAGGGCGAGGTTGAGCACCTAGCCGAAGAGCTCCGACAAGCTTTTACTCCTCCCCCATTAGTGACCCAGCGTTACCATAACCCCACCGTGCCTGCATAACAAAGAAAATACCCGTGGCTCCTTCGACACTCATTCGGCCATCAGTGACAGACATTGCGTGGAATCAGAGACGTTCCACTCCTCCTCCTTACTGTCATTCAGTAGAAATGCTGACACCAGAGAAGCGCTCACCATCTCAGGTGCTTGGATTGTCATTGGGAGTAAGACAACAGGTGGTTTAACCGCGTTGTGAACAAATCAACTAGCATTTCAGTGGAAGGGGTTTGTAATAAGGAACTTAGTTTAGTACATAAACTCCATCCATCCTTCCATCCATTATTATTATCTGCTTAATCCCAAGAAGAGTCACGGCGTATATAAAATGTATGATGTAAAAAAAAAATCATCCATCCATCATCATCATGAAGTGCTTTACGCTGGTCAGGGTGAGAATGCCAGTCTATCAAAGGTTGACCACACACACACAGACACACACACACACACACACACACACACACACACACACACACACACACACACACTGTGACGTATGATTTAAAAGAATCTTAATAGTTCAACTGGTTATTTAATGACCTCTGCTTGTAGATTTACTTTTCTGAAGAAATAGCTACATTTTCTCTCTTTAGTACCAAAACACCGTGGCTGCCGTGCAGAGGAAAAATAAAATGCTCCGTGGAATGTTATCAGCACGAAAGTTAGAAGAACATACATGTGAAATTACGAGCTGAAGTTCTTTATGTCAGCCAGATGTTAACACCGTCAGCATTACTCAAAATGGATTTTGTAAAAAAGTTATTCCTTTGAATCAACATTGTGTGAAACGTCTGACTATATTAAAAAAGCCATTTAAGCCCTCTGTTATTAACAGAAAATCAAAAACTTTGTGGCGCTGCTGAATTTACCCAGAGCCACGCTGCGCTCATCGCTGTCGGCTTGCTTCAAGCCGGAGGAACGGGACACGTGATGTCCTTGCAAGTGTCTTGAGAGCGACACGGTTTTTTTTTAACTACTTTTGTACTTCAAAGCACTTCATATCAAAACAGCACTAATTATATTTCTGACCTCTCCGTACTGTGACGTCTTTTCAGCCCTGTATCTCACACGCAAAACAATTTCCGGCACTTCTAAATATCAAATAAATGGTAAACTGAGGGAGAAGGAAGAGAAACAGGATCAAGTTTGTCTTTTCAACACTGACGTACATTTCAACATGTCAAACATCAGCAGATACAACTTGTGAGCCAGCTGTAGTAGGTACTGCCCAAAGAGAAAGGCCAGGTCATTTAATGGGCTTCCAAAAAATGGATTTATGAGAATAAACAAAAGTTCCCCCGGGTCAGCATGGCACTGTAAGCCAACAGCCACAACTACACTGCTGCTAACAGCACTGTCTCAACACGGTGAGACCCGGGCTGGAGGTGAGACAAGCAAACTGCGAGGCATCGGCTAACGTTCTCCTCCTCGGCGGTCATTTCCGTTGCCGTCTAAGCTATCTCATCTGACAGCCAGCCTCGTGTTGCGGGCGACTCATCCACAAAAGCCCGGCCTTAGACTGTACCGCCGCCCTTACATGAAGCGACAGTTGAGCTGTGTAGCGGACATCCGCACATCTCGAGACTCCCAGAGAATGGGACGTCCATCCTTTGGCGTCCGGGTACGGTTGCGAGAGCTTCCGGGTTTGTTGGGAAAATGAGAAGACAAACGGCATTAAGAACTGCTGGCATATGGCGTTGTGAGGGCTGCACCGATTAACGTTAAACAAGCAGCATCCACTTTAAAAAGCAGCGGCCTCCCTACAGGGTCCGTGGCCTCACGGGGGGTGCCGGCCCGCGTGAGTAATGGCTCCCGGCAAGCGAACGCCGGCTTCCAGACACAAGTTGTTTCCGCAGCAAGATTGCTTGCGGCAACGAGGTCACATAGCGCCCTATCAAACACTATTACATTCTTCCACAAACAAACTAACACAACATTCATTTTAAGCATCGGGCTTCCAAGGTTAATAATGTTTACCAGCCTCTTTGAAACAAATAAATAAGCAAAAGCAACATCTGGCGAGCAGATTCACACACTGCAAATGAAGGAGCTCCCTGGGAAAGAGGCCGCTGAGAGGGAGACACAGCACACACGTACGCTGCTGTATGAAGATGTGGATCATCTGTCATCCAGAGCCCCGTTTCCGTTAGGTTTGCCTGCTAATGGAGAAGGTTTGACTGGAACACGGTTGGAGAAACAGAAAATACCGAAGGCAGAATGTGGACAAGGGGAGGGAAGGCACTGTGTTTATTCAGCTGCTTTTACCCGCTTCTGTGTCGGTGCACAGAAGTGGAAAAAAAAGCGCTGTGTTTTAAATGGTGCCGTTGACATCACCGTGACCACGAGTTTCAAGCCTTAACTTGTCTTTCCAAGGAAACGTAATTGAGCGTCGAGGTTCAAATTCAGCTCCACTAGTGTCAGCGTGGAGTTGTTTCTGTGGATTTTGTCCGGGTTCCGGTCTTTTCCGCAGGATGCTGTACACACGCTGCACTTCCGCTTACCTCAGTTTGCGTCTTAAGCTTTTAAAGATCACCTGAGCAGAGTACTTACAAAAGCACAATATAATATGCACATCCTAAAAGGCACTGAATCAGGTTAGCAAGGTGGTTTGATGAAGGTGAGTCACTCAGGCAACTGTACTTCCACAAAAATAATGTAGTTTATGGTGAATTCCAGAAAAAATGACACTGTTGGTTACAGAATTTACAAAAGGCTGCAAAGTCACCAGCACTGTTTTGTGTTTCTTAGAATCCGTGCTTCCCCCAGGAATAAAGACCTAAGTTCTGGCAAGGACATGCGAGCCTTCAGGTACATTTTGAGAGGCAGAGAACATAAACCAAACCAGAACAATACGGTAAAAATAGAGACCCAGCCATGTGATGGCGGGTGTCTGAGTAGGTAGCACTCTGACTCTGCAGCGGGTAGGTCTGGGTTCAAATCCCACCCCTGGCTCACATCTCCTGGAATGAGGTGTTGACTTATAACTATGTCACTAAAATTGCCACCTGCTTGAAAACAGTGGTTTCATGTTTACAAAGCTCCTAAAAAAATTTAAATCTAACACCCTGAAATGTCTTCTGTGTTTGTTGCCTTACAGATTTACCGGCTACCATTGGTCCGTAGTTCTTCCAGTCATCGTCTTGATGACATCACAACTAACCCTCCGGCCAATAGGATTCGAGGCGACATGATTGCGATCACCTGGCGTTTGATCTGGAGATTCGCCGGTGCTGCTCGCTTCGGCTTTTGAGTCTTGTTTTTGTTGGTACTTGTTTCCCTGCTCCAGTTTGTCACCTGTATTTGTACGAATTCGTCTTTAACCGTGACTTAAAGAAGACGAACAGGTAAGAACGTCACTTGACGTACGTTTGCGCACGTAGGTTTGCTTCTGTGTCTAAATCACACCAGGTAAAGGAGAGAGTCGTGTGTGTTTTTTGGTTTGGGCAGGTAGTGCAGGTTAGATGTTTCTTTCCGTTTGTGTTCGTGTGAATTGGTTAGCGTAGCCGGCGCTCCGTCGGCTAGTTCGTTTGGTTTTGAGGAGGTCGTCTTTTTGAGGCCGCTCGCGCTCCTTTCTCCGCGTGCCGTTGTGTTTGGGCGTGTATAATATCATTGCATATATTTGTATGGTTACCTGCTTTCGCTTGTACGTCGTAAACCACTTTTGCACCAAATCCTCGGTAACTAATGCTACTCCCCCTGTACCCCTACGCGCTTGGGGTGGTACCATCGATGGAGGCCGTCTGGGATCTACCTCATCAGGGAGACGTCATTGTCCGAAAGATTTAGTTGTCTGGGATTTGTGCTGTTTCGTGGGACTGCGTAGTGCTCATCGCGGCTTTGGTTGAGTTACAGGCCTCTGTTGCTAATCGGGTTAATAAGTATAGAAGGATGAACTGCCCTCCGTCGCTGACCGTTTCCAAATTCCGGGTGAGTCTCTCTCAGAAGAGAGGCTGAACGAGTTGTTTTGAGGAGGCTGGTTGAGTGGAACGTGCTGCTTTGCCTGATGCTGATGTCAACGTCGCATTGCTGTGCCACTTGGGTCGCTTGGGGTCACAGGTTCCAAAAGGGGGGTGGAATCTGAATACTGTACACGCTCTTTGAGCTTTGTTTTTGCCAGATGTAAAATAGTGAGTCGGCCATTAAACTGACTCGTAGAACACAACAAAAAGGAAGATAACATTCAGAAGATATGGAAGTGCAAGACATGCCACTACGTAGACAAATATTAATCTTTTTCGGTTAGCCGCACATACAGGAATATTTAAAGGAACGCTTAATATGCCTCCAGCATACTATGGCGTATCCACGTACAGCGCTAGTTTACTGGTGTGTTTAAAATGCCGTTTCGCGCCTCCGTGCTTTCTTAACATCTAATCTATAGAAACGGTAATATAAAGGAACAGCAGCGCAGCCAGAAACGCGCAGGCCGTAACGTTTCTGAAAACGTATCGATAGATGGACCAGCGTGTGACAATTATAAAGCCGCCCACTGATATTTAGCTTTGGATCCAATTTGATTTTTCTAGGCATTTATATTTTGAGCGAGAGCCGCTACAAGTGCACGCTGTCACGGTTAATAGGCATCCAGATTTATTCACAAACCTGGAAGGTTTTTTCATTGCCAAACAAAAATCTACCCCCGCCCCCACATTATTTCCTAAAGCTTTGTTTTTGGTCAGAAATTATGTAGGCATTTTAAATATTTATTCTGTGTACAAGGATCAAGTTGTCTATCATTTATCTCACCTTGGCTGTATCTGCAAAAACTGTTTAAAATATTGTACGTAAAAATAGCAAAGGGAAAAGGAGGGCATCTAAAGTTTTACTTTGACTGAAAAAGGTTGTAGTTTGTATTCATGGTCTAAATAGTTGAATAATTGGGGGGGGGGGGGGCGTGTAGCGCTACCGATAGCGTAGTTATGCTTTTCGAATAAAGTCCACGTTATGATTAAATTATTGCTAATCTCAAAATAACTCTATAAAAGTGCAATTATTAAAAAAAACAATTGCATCTATTAGACAAAATTTGCTTCAATTATAGATTCTCAGCCTTTGGCTTAGTTGCCAACAGCGAAATCGCAGACTGTTTGAGATGCGCGCAGTTACAGCAGCAGCCCCTCTTGTTATAGCTCTTTTAATTCTTCACCATGTACTCGGCGTTTAGATCGAAACGTTTAAAATGGTTCCTGAAAAGACCGTCATTAAGCTACATCTCATCTCTCATCATGTTTCCCACCTTTAATGAAGAAGCTTTATGCAAAGACAGCTAAGCGGGGGGTGCTGTGGAATCTGATAAGGACCCGAAACCACGCGGTCTTTCCGGAACATAAAAATTCACATTCTATCGCTACTGTTTTTTTTAGCTGAAGTTGCGGTGTGTGGTAGGTGGCTGTCTATCAGAATCGGTACCAAAAAGAATCCACATTTGACAGCAAGAGGCAGCAAATTCCAGTCGGTGGGTTCAGCAATATGCAGTCTGTATGTTTAAGATTACAGCAATATTCCAAGGTTGCTTCAGGGACACTAAATTTTCATGGACTTCCAATTTAGAAAAGCTGGACAAGGCCCTGGATATTGCAAGAGAAACACGGACGCTGCCAAGACAAACAGTCATTATGCCCAAAAAAGCTTCAAGGACATATTTCATGGAAATATAAATCGCGTCTGTAAAGCTGAAAATATTTGGACCACGTAAAGCCCCCTAACATAGTGACGGGACCCTTCAGAGTGAAGAGGATTTACAGCTGTAACCTCATTTGTTAATCAAAGTCGACAGACAGATGCCAACGACGGCACGTTCTGGTATAAATACCGAAAGACGCGCGAGTCGCATTCGCTATCAGACGGTGGAAATAAACCGTTTCTTGATGCGCAACTGCATTTATTTGTTCAACAAAACAGCGAAGCCGAATGGAATATGGAGCGTGTTTATCTGTGCAAATGACAGTTTACTTTATTCACGTTATGTAACGTGGATTGCGGCTTTAGGCGTTCAGAGCCTCTTGCTGGGGAATACGTGTAGAAAGCCTTTTCCTGCTCTCTGTCTGTTCTGGAAATATCCCACCCCCTGTCTGTTGACCGTTTCCTTGGCATTTCTAACTAGTTCCACACGCAGGTGGCACCTTATTGCATCTGGTTTCAAGACCCATTTCATTAGGTCTGAGCACCTATGGCTGAGACTCGGGGGGGCTAGGGTGGAGCACCCGTGACCGAGCTGTGACGTGTGGGTTGTGACGCGGCCTGATGGAGGAATGAGGCTGTGCGACACAGTTGATGTCTAGGATCTCAAACGGCAAAGCAAAGTTCATCCTCAACTGCACGGTATTATGGTTCTTAACTGCTACACGGAGACATTATGCTGCCGCACTGCAATGAGGGAGCAATTTAAATGGTTAACAAGAAAAAAGACAAAGGATGGAGACAAACATCCTCTTTCTGCTGCTCTATCGCTGCTGTTGAACGTGGTTAAAGGCATTTCTAATTAAATCAGGCTACTGTTCTTCTGTCATTGAACCGGGCTTTAAATGTATTAACATCATCAAACTGCACGTAGAAAGTTAAACAGATGGAGTACCGAGGACCTTGACTCAATTTCAATAAAACTTTATCTTGATAATGTCGTTTCGGGAGGCGGTTTAATCGGGTCACTTCAATCCAGCTCCATAACCGGAAGAGCACTTAGTATTTGTGATATTGCTCATCATGTGGCCCAAATGTGGTTTTCTCATCAGGATGACAGCTGATGTCATGTGTTGTGGCAAGTAGAAAAGTAATTCTAACGTGGACAGGGACTTTAAGCTATTTGTGTCGCCAGTTTCCTTTGGGAAACACTATGTAACAACGCAGCAGTGCAGTTCTTCGAGTGACGTATACCCGGTTTATATCGCGGTTGCATAATTGAAGTCAGCAGAATCGGAGGGAATGTTCAGCCTGTACTTATGCGATGTCGACATCCCATGTTCCCCCAAGAGAGGCTTGCGAACATGCAGAACTTCAAACAAAGCGGGCGAATTTACAGATTTCCAGCTGGTAAGGATATATAGCTGTCCCGTTCCCCTTTTTGCGGAAACGCAGCCAAGCTGCTTGGCGAACTATCATTTTTTCATAATTTTATAGTTATTGGTGTCCGGTCTTGATCGGTGATATATGTGAATATAGTAGTTGTGAAATTTACTGGCATCCGAGCAGTTTTAATCATATGTCACCTCTTAAACAATCCTTTCTCAAAGGTGTTGGGTCCTGCAGTAGGATAATGATACAAACCATAAACTAAAAGCTAAATATGCCCCCCGCATGATTGAAATTTGGCTCACGGGTACGTTTCACCCTCACTGAGGTGTCTGCATAGTCAAGTTCATTGAACATCATAAATCCCAACTCTGAGTTAAAGTAGGGACGTCGCATGCAGTAGGTAGGAACTTCAAATGTTGGAAAAGCTCAAACGTGAAACAGTAATTCAAGGTTAGTATTCTCTTGTGCTCGTTGCTTCGATATAGCCATGAGCTAAAGCATATCTAGGTTAAACAGTTCTGTTAAAAAAAAGAAACACATGCACTTTTTGTATTTGCTTTTTTCTTTTAATGTCACCCATGTACAATATGACAGTCACACTCTTTGCAGTAGGTGTTGCTAAATCCACATTTCTCTACAGAGACAGAATCCCGACCAGAAGCCCCAACCCGGATGCTGTTTTTAACCAGTTGGCTTGAAATCATTTCGCCAGTGTCCATCCTGCCCAACAACAGCAGGGAAACCAGCACCTTGCAAAGTAAGTAGTTCATTTGCATTTTGATGATATGTGCAATATAGATGAAAACATAAAGCAGAGCAGAAACGAAAGCAATTTCCAGTGGACAGACAGGGGACACAGACTGGCAGCTCTGGCTTACGGTGAGAGAACGGACCCGCGGATTGAGCAAGTCCACAGGGTCCTGTCCATCTCTTCCTGCGCTGTGATACATAATGCCCTTCATACAAATCAACTCATGGGCTTATAAGTGTTACCACAGGAGAAATTGAGGAGAGAGTAGATGCTGGGAGGCTGGCTGATTTCTCTCTCCTCTCAGGAAAGGCCAACATATGTACAGTGGCGTGTGCAGCATCCGCCAAACAAGTCACCTCTTCCTTGCACGTACTCCACAAGCCCTCCCTGCACGTGACACTTTCTAAGGGATGCTCACACAGAAAAGTCATGGGCTCTGTCTCCAAGACACACGTCACGCTCTGGCAGGTCAGGGGCGGCTGGATGGTAGACGTCAACAGTGACACAAATGGAGGGCGAGGGAGAGGATGGGTCCGATGGCAGCGACAGCACCGGTGGCTTGCCTGGAGGCTCTTCCGTGTTCTCTCTGCTGGGGGTAATCTGTAAAGGAGGTTCTTTTTTTTTTTTTTTGAGGCTGACAAGATGGAGCTCAGAGTGATGCGGGTTCAGAAAGGTAGGTTTGAAATCACAGCCATAGTGGACCAGTTGTGATCGAGGGATGGTGTTACGGCGAATGCAGGAATTTGATGCCCAGATGTAGCGCGTTCGTGCAGGTCACGTGATACAAAAGGTGGACAAAAAATTCACACAGTGAATTAATGAGCAAGTCAGAAATATTCCCGTTTGATAAAATTAGCAGTATTACGAAATGTACATTCCAGATTGTTTGTGTGTTATTTTCACACAATGTATTAAACAAAAGAAATTGTTTTGACAAATGTTTTGTTAATCCACAGTGAAGCGATGTGCACAAATGCAGTTTGGACGACATGGATGGGAGATGAGTTCCGAGGTAAACGTGGTAATTTGAAAAGCATTGGGTGCAGATGGGACAGAATCCGTTATCGAAGTGAAAACGGACAGTATATTGTGGTTTACAAGGGTGGAGAAGGAGAAGAAATTATGAAAGGAGGGCGAAGGGCAACCATTGACATTTTCCAGCAGAGTTCATAGGAGAGTGGTTTTTGTGATAGTTCATTGTGAAACAAACCACGGTGATATGGGATAGCCCAGAATGCAGTGCATTATTTATTGGAAAGGAATTGAGCAGCAGGATTGTTTAGAAAAAGGCAGACGATTGTGGATCAGAAAGGAGGGGGGTGAGGGGAAAAAATGCATAAATGGCAATTGACTAACAAGAAGAAATGACAGATATAATATTTACCTGTAAGTTTCATCACTTGTGCAAATAAAGGGCAGTGAAACACACAAAGGTAGGTTGTCTTTGTCCACATTTTGCTATGATTCTTATTTAATGTCTGCCTACTGGAACCAATGGGTTAATGCAAACTATAGTAAAATATTCATTCTTTTTTTTAAAGGGGTATCACAGGAATCCCACCTGACTGTGGGAAAACCTTCTGATTACAATATGACGCTTGTACTACTGAAACCAATTTATAATGATACAAGAAAACCTGAAGTGATCTTAAGCTTCTCCGTATGAATAAAACTTTCAGTTCTCTTGTTTTTTTTTCCTCCCTCTAGTCTCCAGGGTTCTAGCCCGCTATACAGAACCATAATAAGCGTGGACAGGCAATCGCGTTCAAACAAACCACTACACAGACTTGTTTTCCATTTCACCAGTAGCGCCGACCCCGAGTCACGGCAAAGATAACAAACGCTTAGCCCGAGTACGCCGGGGCAGTCTTCCGTCACAGTCTCCATCATTGCTCAGGAACAAATCTGTTTGTTCTCAAAGTCCCAGGACACAAAAATAGGGGGTGGGATATTTCCAGAAACGAAAGAAGGCATACACCTTACGAGCACGTTTCAACTTTTTCAGAGAATTAGGAAGCTAAGTGTCAATGCCACCATACTCTTTGTGACAGTTTTTCTTTTCTCAGTCCTTCTCCAAAGGACCACCTAAGGTGTACGCTCAGCTGTGGTCCGCCACAAAGTACGGTGAGCCACTAACAGCTGAAACAGACCAGTACTGGAAGAGCATATGGGAACAGGAATAATCACAACCCCGGGGCAAAGTGGTTGAGACCTGAAACCATGGTGCCATAATCTCCCACTGAAGCAAGCAGTCACCATCACAATAACACGTACCACAACCAGAGACGGACGTGAACCGGGCCTACGGGCTAAAGAAACTAACAACTCTACACAGGCGCGTAGCTGCACAAATAAACTACCGTCCGCCCCCCCAGCCTACCTAGCTAACCCAAGAAGGACAGAACTGGTCACATGGACGCTCCTGTCGGGCATCATAGTCACCGGGCTGAGTGTACACGTAAGTACGCGAGTGCTGCCCGGAAAGGGATCGGAAATGACACCAGAGGCTCACAGCACCAATTACTGTTAGATAAAACTTACCACCAAGATTCCAAGACCAGAGTGAACAACTTGAGTGTGGCCTAGATTCATTACAAGAGAGCATATGGCTCAATACATCAGAAATGCATATATTAATACAGAATGCTACACAAGGTCAGTAAGACATTAGTAATGTTCATCAAGAACCCAATGGGCCACTACCTTAGAAACCAGGTGAAAAACAATGGCCCAAGTAACCATGAAGTGTTATAAATACCCAGGAGATGTACTTTCACTGCCTCTGTTTTGCATAGGCTTGAACACACCTCAGCCAGGTCATCGCTAAGAATGGTTATGGATCCGGATCGGAGAGTAGAGCTACCATCAGCCACCTCCTGTACATGGATAACATCAAGCCGTACTCCTGTCTGAAAAAGACACTGACTCCCTGAGCCACCTGTCCAGGATCTACAGTGAGGGATGTCACATAGACAGAGGTTAAATTACCACAAGGACAACTACAAGTACTTCGGTTACACGAAGCAGACACTAGGAAGACAACATCCAAATACCTCCCATAGAGGAAGACGGGTCCTGAAGAGCCATCAACCCATACGTCCTGCCCGTCATCAGATAACCAACTTACTGTGGCAGATGGGTAAGAAAAAAAGGAAGCTGCCAACATCAAGACTCAAAAACTCCTGACAATGGAGCCTTCTACTCAGAGACTACATGCCAGTCAGAAGGCACAGGCTACTCCATGGAACGTACGACCGATAGGTAGCAGAGGTGCTCGAGATCCTACCAGTGGCTGGAAAAGGCCGGACTGAAGGGCAATAGAGAGGCACTGATCCCAGCAGCACAAGAGCAAACCCTCAGCACCGGGTCAATCGAAACAGAGGAACCACATCAGGCAACAGCCTGGGTAGCAGCTGCAAGATGCAGGCAGAGACAACATATATTGAGAAGCACAACCAAGTCACACGATCACGTACCGAAACATGCGTGAGGAATATGGCTATTTAGCTATTTCAGAGCGGTGGAGAACGACAGAGCCAAGATCCTCTGGGACGTCCACATCCACACAGATAAACAGGTACTGGCCAACTAAACAGGTATAGCGGTGATAGACAAGGAGGAGAAAATGGATGTGGTGATTCCGAGTGATGGAAGGATCAGGAAGAAGGACTATGAGAAGCTGGAGAAACACTAGGTCTTGAAGGAAGAAGTGGAAAAAATGTGCAGGAACATGATGAGGAAATCATACCAATGGCTAGAAAAGGCAGTACCGAAGGACCTGTGACCCCTAAGCTGGAGTAGAGGCTCCATAAGATCCCAGGTAAGACATTGGTCCAGAAGAACGCAACTCTAGGAACAGCAGCAATACAGCGTCGTTCCCTCACGCTCAACTCGAATTGCCAATCGCGAGTCCAACACGAATGACTGTAAATGTCCTTTTCACCGGAATGCTAAGGATAAAATAATAAAAAGTAAAGTGAAACTTAATCCTATTTTTACATACTTGTACAGGGAGAAATGAAATTTACGGGCAGCTGACGTGCTCATAAGGATGCTTGTGTGCGTATGCATGTTTGCTTTTGTGTGCCTGAAAGTGTGTTCATCTGAATACGTGCACGTGTGAACGTGCGTGAGTGAGTAAATGCGTTCTTAGGTTTCACGGACAGAGACCGACCGTCTCTGATTTTAATCGATAGAAAGCATATTTGATTCTGGCACTTTGAGCATAATAAGCATCCAGGGAAGCAAACATCAATAGTATTATATTCTGAAAAAGAAAATATCCATGGAAATATCATCTCTCCAAACAAATACAACCTTTTGTTTGGTGTTACGTAAGCAAAGCGAGGCTGGATTAGCTTAACCTTGCTGCATTTCTCTTCATAGAGGTTCTGGATAAGTATGAGAAATAATATAGTTTAAGGACCATACAGTTAAGGAAAGTATACGTATGACAATACCCTGCTGAAAAGTGCAATATTCATCTGTTGCTACAGTGTTCTCTGCAATACATCCTGAACCAGAAGTCTGTTCACTTGACGACCACAGGAAACCCAAAACAGGTTATATTTCTTGGAACTTCCAACATGTCACCAGGAACGGTTTCGTGTAGACCGACAAAAGGGTGCTGATGCACTGAGGTAGAAAACCGTTCCGTTATTTTATGGCAGCCGAATGTGAATTTGGGTTGTCAAACCAACAATACTGAAGTGCAGACAGATGAGGTAGGAGGAGTAGGAGCTCAAAATGATTTTGGAGCGATTTGGAAAAGTAAATAATTTCTTTAACACATCCATGATGTTACCCATCCCAGTTTTGGTCTGGATACACCCTCACAGGCCACGATGTCATCAACAAACAGCTATTATTTCCACAGTCACTTCAGGCTGTGAGGCAAACAGGAGACCGTCCTGCATCAGCCAAAACTCTGAAAAGCAAACCTCTGCTGATCTGCTGTGGAAAACCACCCAACTAAGATCCCATTTCTATAAAGAACACAAGGACTGTACATCTTCTGCAGCAGAAGAGTCCAAACATCCAAACAAGTCGGCGTGCGTATGAAACCACCAGTAAGTTTCACAACAGAATAAGGCATCTCGTATTGGAATAGTACGACAGACAGAATGACCCGGCCCCAGTATTCCATTCTAGGGAGCTTTGTGACCCCCATAGTGTGGCATTTCTTCCTTTCGTCCACGACAGTAATAACTCCAGTCAAAGTGACACACGGCACCGTCAGCGCCATACAGCATGTACAAAACTGGCCCACGCAGAACAATGATTTCAGTAGAACACAAGCAGATCTTCGCTCTCCATATATCATCAGACCTCACGGGTGCATTTAGGCACAGAAACGAGGAGAAAGGATGGACCAGTGCATACCTGTGATGTCGGGCTTCTGGGGCATTACGAACTGGAAGAAGGTCGGCTCCGACAGGCCCTTCACGTTCCTCGCCGTAATTTCTACTGCGTAGCGTGTACCCCACTGGAGCGGCTGTAGGACCACGGAGTCACTCGTGCCGGGGACCAGCTTCGTCATCCACGACTCCTCTTTTTCTTGCTGCAACGAACACACACATTGCAAGTCTGTCATTTGTGTCACCTTCCCAAACTTCTACCCTGCAAGCAAAGTAAACTTCCCCGTTTTATACGTTGGCCTCAGACAAATTACTCTTGTCCCAGTCAAAAATTGTTTTCATTAGCGACCAAAGATGGATACAAAAAACACCTATGTTTAGACGTCTGAGGCTGTGCGTGTTAAACACATCCATTGTGATGCGCGTCGGTCACCGTAACGAAACGCTCACGTACGCGCGGCGACGGTGGAAAAAGCGTCGAACCCCACGCCCCCCGTCGGCTTTCTTTTTTTTGTTTTTGCACGTGGGAGGAAGGCTGAGTAGCCAACAAAAAGTCAAACCATCGCGAGGGAAATGCGAACGCTTGGTGCAGACAGAGCCGAGGCTGAATTCCATCCCACGAGCCTGAAGAAAATGCTTCCTGCTGAGCCACTTTGCCTGCAATGACATATGTATATAATTGTTATGTAACTTAGGCAAATTTTACAGCCATCACCTTAGCCTGACGTCCAAACAATATATGTGCAGGTTGAATTTAGACCTCTTTCCTCCCTGCTTGGTTATGCCGGTATTTTATAAGGTGCAACAGAAGATGTGGAAATAATCTCATTGAAGATGAAAGTGGTTTATAAAAAAGCCCATCTGCTTCCCTTTCTATGCCGTGCAGCAGCTTGAGATGGCTCAGGGCTGAACTCATAAAGAAAAGACCAGTTCTCCACCTTCTTCGGTCGTTCGTAAGTCCTAGAAGTTTGCTTCACAGTCTATCTTGCCACAGCTCAATATGCAGAGTGAGACGGCAGCGGCTGGAGCTCCTTCTCTGGGAATTATCTGCCAGACATTGACACTGACGCTAAACCCACATGCCTTCCTGGAAAAGGAAGTTAAAAAAAAAAAAGTTTTGTGCTTCTCAGTGGACTGAACGTAAATACTTTGCGCAGTCAGACCTTGTCTGTGTGCATCTCCTGCAGTCTTCCTTTCGCGTCAGTAGCCACAGCGAATCCCGTTCCAAATACAACACTTTCACGCCGCTGTTTGCAAAGTGTGCGAAAAAGCTGTTTCGACACTGGTTTCGTGATGAATGTGCCGTGACTACCACGTTGACCGCGTTCCACATAAATTCCGAGTTCACGTAAAGGCTACGGAAACTTCTCTTGGCCTTAGGATACACGTTTTGTGTCGTAGGGAAGACGGGTGATTCATAAATAAGGGCGTCGGCCGGTTGGTTCTCTTTTTTCCGACTTGCTATGTTTTATTGAAAGTTAAGCGCATCGGGGGGTGGGGGAGACCATTTTTCTATTATTAATTGTATTAACAAGCAGGGGGGGACCCACTGGGAAAGTTGGGAGATCTTCACACCTTAGGAGTAGGAAATGAGGATTATGTGAGGCACGTTACTGAGGCCTCAGCCTCTTCCTCGCTGTATCGCTCTCACCATCTCTTCTCTCGCCATTCCCCCCAAACCACCGGATTTATTCAGGCCCGTCCGCCTTTTCCCCCTTTCTCTCCCTTCCTCCACACCACCTCTGCCACCGCTCCATTCCACTCATGCTTGCGGGTTATGATTTAAAAATAAATAAATAAAAGTTGGCTATAAAAGCTCACTTTTGCTGCTCAGGCTGCCGACAAACACCGTATATCAGTTCATCCCCTCAACAAAACTCGGGCGTCTGCAAGCTGCTCTTATTTCAAAAAAATCAACAGATCACTTATTGTGGAAGCAACAGTAACTTCATTTTGGGTGCACTGCCTGTTATTGCACCATTACGTATATCTGCTGCTTTCAGGTATGAAAGAAACTGCGCCGAACGCTTCGCTTTGTCCGGAGGCGACAGTCCCGCCTGTCAACTGCCCATTAGTGCGGCGACTGGACGCACGCTGGCAATGTGACATCTGACAGGCGTCCTATTATCATTTTGTTTTCACTATTCATAAAAAATCCACCATGTTTCATACGGTGTAGTAACAGTAAACGGTACACATTACAGTCAGATGTAATTTCAGCCTTGTCCTGCGTTGCTCTGCCGATCAGTCCCCTGCGCCTATCGAAGAGCAGAAAGTTAATGTCCCTCGGCCCACAGTGGACGTCCAGGGCGCTGCTTATTAAATGAGGATCTTTTAAACGCAATTTTTGTTTGTAAGCAAAGTCACCGCCCCGGTCATATGCACGCGGGATTAGTCCTGCGCTTCACCAGCGTCTCGCCCAGACACGACGCGGCACGTCGGCGGGCTGCTCGGCAGCGGCGAAGGGCGGCCCGTCGCGATCCACCGAGACAGGTGTCGCTTTGGCAGAAAAGCGTGTGACAGTCCAGAGTCATCGTGGAAAGGAGAGGCGCTGGGCGCCGGACTAAACATTTTGTTTACGTGCGACAGGGTGGTGTCGCTCGCTTCATACACGTACTCGCTTATCGAGGCCCAGTATTGCCCTTCCGTTAAGATTTGTGGGGGTGTTGTTGTTGCATTCAGTCCTACTCTATAAAGCACCCGTATATGAAGTGTAGTGTTGGTGTGAGACGATTGAGCGGCTACTGCAGGCTAGATTGGCCAGAATAACAACTCACCGCCCTGTATTTGACAATATACTCCACGATAGGCATTCCTCCGTCATCTTGCTTGATCAGCCCAAGTTTGTAGGCCTTCCCTATGTTCCTCTGGCCGTGGACGCCCGGGGGGCTCGGTTCTCCTGCGCGAGGGAGAGAAAGGGCGGTCACGTCCGGGACACCGGCTCACGTCCCGACGATGTCACAGCCGCCTCGCGGCACATTTGAAGGCACAGCAAGCGTGCGGAGAGGCACGCGCTTCCGAATCATGAATGCCTGGGACGCTCAAGCGCAGGGTCACTCACGAATAGGCAGCGTCTGGAAGCTCTCCGTGTGGCTGAACTCCCCCTGGCCCTTCCCGTTCACAGCCGCCACCCGCACCTCATACGTGCTGTTGGGCTCCAGGTCAGTCAGCTGCACCATCGCTGGGAAAGTGTGAGGAAGGGGAGAAGAGGTAAGCGGTTCCATTAGAAGTACGTTTTGGTTAAAACATTGCAAACTAATACACGGAATAAAAATAACTGCCCCCCCCGAATCAGTCATAATGGCCCCAGCTGTAATTGTCCTTTATCGTCCAGAAGTGCAAAACATTCCCAGCAAGTCAAATTCAAATGCTGTATTCCAGTTTTAAATGGACAACGGAGTCACACTGCTGGGGGCAAAATGTCCACCAAGGTTTTCCTGCTTCAGATGAAAGGAACCAGGGATGATTTGGGATATTTTGCTGCTCGCCTTCGCCAGCCACGTTCACCGCATCTACACTATCTTCAAAACTGGTTGCTTTCTGCACGGGACACAAATGCCCACTTGCGCCCAAAGTGCCCAAAATCACTCGCTGAAGAGTTCCCGCCAAGTCCACGTTTCTCCGAACAGCGAGACGGTTTCTCCGGAAACTTGTGCTCCGTCAGTGTCGCGAAGAAACCCACTTTGGAACCATCGCTCCCGTACTGGTGGTCAGCCAGCTGGTAAACAGTCCCCTGCGCGTTCGGAGGCTGAAAACTGAAAATCGCACGTCTTCCACGTTAACGGCCGTTTGGGGAAACGTGCACCACCTCCCGTGTCAAACTACAGCCCGTCAGGACTGTTGTGTCGCAGCCCTGCCCCACAAAGCTGACTTACACTCTGGATCTATTTTACATATGGTCACCACAGTTATAGTAGGTTAGGGTTGGTTATAGTAGATGATTCAGACACCCGCTGCGTTTTTGTCTGAATCCACTGATCATTATATGAAATGAATAGATATGATCTTGTTGAACTTGAGGGAGCTGCTCATCCCGATGCGCCGGATGTGGAAGCCGACGCCGCGTATGTGGCCTCTGAGCGACGGCCTGCAATATAACTCAAATCCAGAGAACCAAAACACATTGTGTTTGGATCAAAGCATCTTCTGCAGCTCTCCCCATCTCTCATTCACAGCGAAGCCCCCCATAATGCTGCCCCTAATCTGTGTGCTTTTCTACTCACTAAGCTCTCCGTGTATTCATCATGATTTTGAAAAATGAACACAATCCTCCCTCCTCAGTCCATCCTGGCTTCTTGATGGCATTTATCAGACGATACTGTCTCTCAGAGTCATTTTCTCACACGACAGAAATTCAATATTTGGCCAGCAGCGCAGATCGCTCGCGGCCCAAGGAACTGAGCACGTAGGTCAGCGGTTCCCTAAATGAGGTCTGCGGTTCGAAGGTGCTTTCAAGTGGGCCGCCGGGCGGTTTCTCCTCAATTCACGCGCAACGAGTCCTTTTCAAATTTAATGAAATTAAACGGACTCTCAAAGCACATCCGCGCATTAATACACCGTAATGCTGAAATGGGAAACCACGGTCCGCGTATCACTGCTACAGCGGCGCTACAGCACCTACCCTGCCTGCCTATACTTTTGAGAGCAATTATTGGACCCAATGACCACATGAGAGTCTGACGTCAGAAAGCTGACCGTTATTATTACCGTTAACCTGATGCTTTACTTCCCACAAACTGTTTCTACAGATTTTTTGGTAATTTTTCCCCACTGTCAACAAAGGGAAACGGTACCACAGCTGGAGAGGGGAACCAAACACGGGGGGCGGCTCTCACCGCTACATTACCTGCTACCCAGTGTTCAGGTTTTGCATTTAAAATCCAAGTTGCACGTTAGCTATGGGTGTTGGATACGAGCAGGTCACCGAAGGCCACCGTACCGAAAACAGCGGCTTTGCGGTCGTCGCCGAACAGGGCTCCGGTGGAAAGTGTTCATTTAAGTCTACGTTGACGGTAAAGGTCACCGCGACGTGTTTTCCGGCAACTATCCCAAATGTAAGCATCTCCCTGTCGGTGACCTTTCGCTGTCGGTGCGGTTTGCTTTTTGTCCTTGTCTGGCTTACAGCGCTGCTGCGATTTCAGCAAAGCTCTGCTTAAAGACTTTACCAGCTTATGTGCCCAGCGCACCTGCAGTGCTGGCAGCTACTCGGTGTCACTTACCCGTCTCATCTAAAACGTACAATTGAAGCAGCGAGTGCCAGACCTGTCTTACGCCTCCGTGTCTAATATGACTCACCTTTATTTTTAATTTTCATTTGGTCACGTTTTTAGGCAGCGGTATTATTACGCCCAACGCCTGAATTCTGCACCAAAAAGATAATGACATTTCCGTATATAAATACACATTTATATTTCTTTTTAATCAGGCACATGAAAAAGGAGGGGGGGGGCATTTCAATCTGAATTTATTTTTATTAAGTAAAGCTCTACTAGTTCAGTCTAACGGTGCCTATTTTCCACCAAAATCCTAACATCTACTAAATATAACTGTCACCTCAAATCGCCGACTAATAGTACTTTATTCAAAAGACTGTGGGGGGGGGGGGGGGCATTCCGAGAGCTCANCCAAAATCCTAACATCTACTAAATATAACTGTCACCTCAAATCGCCGACTAATAGTACTTTATTCAAAAGACTGGGGGGGGGGGGGGGGGCATTCCGAGAGCTCATAAATATTCATTATAGACAATTCACTACTAATCAGCAATTACATTAAAAAATAGTAAATAGCCTGTTCCTTCATTGTCAGTGTAATTTACACAGCTTTGGGTTCCATTTAGCACAAAACCCAAACGGAGTTTAATTCAAAGTTGAGTTTTGCTGAACCTCACTAAATGTTTTTATGCTGATAGAAAGAAAACCGTAGACAACTTTTTCTTGGCAATTAAGTAAAATGTGAAATTAATGCAAAAGGAAGCACTTACAAGTGGTAACAGCCCGGTTTTAATGGCGCCTTTAATTTGCTCGACAAAACCTGAAGTCAGAAGTACAAGCGCACGAGCTTTTGATACCTGAAATCCTTACGTAACACACCATTTCACCTCGCCCGTCTTCCTCCTGGCGGTAAGCAAGAGGTCTGCGGAGAGTCGGAAACTCGGAATTACCTTCGGCTGACTGAGAGAGGTTTATTTTCCGTGTTTATTCCTCCAAGTCACCCCCCCACCCCCCCACGATTAACGCATTTTATCGACTCGCCAACGGGTCGCACCGTCGTCCGTTTTGTTCTCCTCGTCTCTTTTCGTTTGTGCCTTTAGCCCTCGACTGAGTGCTGCGCTTTCACCGTCCCCCTCCGCCTCCCACCGTCCTCCGCTCTTCCTCTCCCTCTTCGCATTCCAATTTACTGTACAATTACTGCTATCAGCTACGCGCCTCTCAGGATCTCCAGTCTTGCTTAATGTTTAAACTTACTTGTTCTTCACATTTCCTTGTCAAGGGTTTAACATCAGCCAGAACCTCCTGGGAGCTGCAGAAAATCAATCTGGAGTCTTGTTGCTGTAGCACAGACCAAGGGTCCTCTGGGTCGCGTCTGACGCGTGGTATTTCGGCCCGTCGGCTTTTGTGGACCGAACCATTGAAGTTTGAGGCCTCCTGCAGCAAGGTCTCATGTGGCTCAAGACAACTCATTAACTGTTCCCCGGGGGAGCGCAGAATACACACACTGTTTCGCCAAACCGTTTGTCCATAATGGGGTTCCCCCCTAAGCAAAGTGCAGCCCTCCTGCTGCCGTTTACCTTGGAGCAGAGTTTGGGTTTGCACAGCGTTGACGTGACTGCGAGGTTCCGGCTATGTGCTCCTACGCTTTACCGGACTGAGAAGCTGACCCCTCTCAAACGATGCCATTTTCTTCATCAGACCAGCCCACCACTCTTAAAATATCCACCTGTGTAGTCAAGTCTTGACAAAGACCGACTTCGGGAGGGACGTACTGGAGCAAAGGCCTGGCCACGCCCAGCTGTCAATCACACACATTTAGCAACATTTAACCCCTGCGGACGTCGTTTTTGGAAACCCTTCGCCCAGCAGGGCAGCTCGACGACGGCAGGTGTGAGACCTTCAGCTGTGCTGCTCAAAGTGTTTGGTTGTTTTTGAATCAACGTCAGTTTATTATGCCAGCGGAGCGCGTTGGTTGCTTTGTGTACCGGAGTTAGTGGAGAGATTAGCCAGCAAACAGAAGCTCTGGTTGTATTAAACATCGTGTTATTGACATTTATACGTTTTGCATTTTAACGGAGACAAATTTGCTTTTCTTCGTTAAGGCAGAACATCTGATTGACTCTGTGCTTCTCAATGCTGGTAAAGGTGTAACTGAAAGTTGTGTGGTGCTGTGGAAGGAACAAACACCCCCTATTTGCACACGTCGGTCTCAGGTGAGACATCTTTCTAGTGGAGAAGAGTCTCTCTGCACCTTTAGCCCGACGGAACGTTTTCTTTTTTTCCACGGATGTTACGTAACGTGAAGAAATTGCTCCCGGGAAAACGTCCACAAGGCCGGCCGGCTGAGGTTTCCACTCCTGCTGTGGTAACCTCGAGCGGTGCGGTTACAGAAGCAGCGCACAGCTGTACAGGTAAATAGTTGTGCGATGATTTGTATTTTGTGGTTTTTGCGATGTTTAGGTACGTTAAACATGGTGCGTAGCTATTTTTTCTGCTCCTTTCTCCCTCCTCGCTCCCCAGACCAGACACACCCCTGGTTGTCACAAGCGGCTAACAACAAGATGCGCTTCAACGTACTGGAGATACAGCCAAATTCCTCACAATTCTACGTTTCGCAATGTGTGAACAATGAGAAACCTGGAAGCCAGAAGACCTGGAAATAACTAGTTGTCAAGAGAATTTAAAGTTGCAGAGAATAGCTGATAATACAGAGAAGTGGAATGAAAAAAGAACTGACTTTGTGTGTGTTTGCGCGCGTGCGTGCGCTACATATCGTGTTGCGAGAACATTATACTGACGTTGTAACAACGTTGAGGTGACGTTAACTCTAACGCAACCCTAACTGAACCTTAACAGTAGAGTAACATTGTAAAAATGTAACATTGTGGAAACGTTGCGAGAATATTATGCTAACGTTGCAGCAATGTTGTGATAACGTGGCGGAAACGTTGAGAGAACATTATACTAATGTTGTCACAACGTTATGATAACGCTGCTGTAACGTTACGTGGAAATTACACCAACGTTGTGACACCGTCACGATAACGTTAACCCTAGCAGGCGGGGGGGAAAGCTGAAGCGTGAGCCGCGGGGGGACATTTTCCGGACCCCCCAGGTCCTCTCAGTGTGTTTGGTTGAGGCCCGCAGTCTACAGTTTGGCACCGGAAGAAAGTCTTTGTTTGCGCAGAACATGAGCGACTTGTCACGTGAGGCGGATAAGCGGGGACGGGCGGTGCTGCCACGGGAAGAAGGAATTTGTCACAAGTGGTAAATCAGTGGCCTTTTGCTGCCATTAAGTCCTCCTGTGGCAGCAGAGTCGTGTGACCGTCGCCGTCGGACCCGCTAACGTCGCGATGCAAAAAAATCACGATAAAGTCGTCAATCGTAATGCCTTTGTCGTCGTTCCGGAACTATCGATACCGGAGCTAATTCAATTTGCCTGCTTTTAATTTTTGAATGCCTTCATAACGTACATATGCGCATACTTAATGAGCATTCAAATGAGACACTCGTTCACACCCTGGGTTCGCATCCAGTGTAAAGTGAGTTCTACAGACTGACATCCTGACCTCGAGAAATACTCAGTACTCACTCTGCACATATCGACTACTCTCAAGTGGACCTTCGAACAGAACTGTAATGTCATTACAGGCCCTGTAATGAGCCCCCCGTTCGCAGGGAGGTGTCACTCCAGGTCACACAGGTCTTCCCGCACTTGTCGCTGGTCCTGTACCCATACGACTTTCGTCGTGCTCCGCTGCCTGTACACGAGTACCGCGTATGACTGCGTCGCTAATGCCGCTACTTAACACACGCGTTTTAATTCTACGACGAGTCGCGGATGAGTGCAGTTGAACGCAGACGGGTAGCTGTGGACGTGGCAGATGCTCTGCGCGGGGAGCGGTGACTCACTCTGCACTCCGTGCGACTTTACATCCCTCCAGTCTTGCATGCCGATGTCCTTGTACTTGACCAGGTAGTGACTTATGGGGACCCCACCGTGGGATTCTGGCTTGACGAAGGTAACCGTGGCGACCCGCTGGGCCACCGAGCTGAGCCGCACAGAATGCGGGCTGGAGGGCACGTCTGGAACACAAGGGCAAACGGTGGCGTTTCAGCAGGTTTCAGCGTTTCAGCCGACGGAGACGTAGTGTCACGAGGAAAACTTTTTTTTTAAATAAATGAACAAACTGCTAAAAAAAAACATTGTTAAGCCTTATGACATTAGAACTATGTGGCGTATTTGCCTTTGTCCAGCTCAGTGTCTCTCCCTCTCTCTCACACACACACACAAAGCACAAACACACACTAAAATATATGTACACACATAAAAGCGGAGAGCAGCGCAGGATTGGCTATGGTGGTTATCAGCTGTCTGCTAAATCCCCTTATTGTGCGCATGCTTCCCTTTATCACTACAGGCCTCAGGGGTCCGACACAGATTTTCATTTTTAACTGCAGACGCTTCCTGTAAAAACGACAATATGTGAAGGCCCTTCGCCTGCCGCACACCACTCTTCTCCAGGCAGCGGAAGGCGTAACCGCACTCGCCACGCAGACCTTATTAATCCAAGCTGCACAAACCAAACGTGCAGCTAATTTCCTGACAGACACACTCTACACTTGTTCTTTTGCGAGACAAAAGGTTTTGGGGGACCTGGAGTAACCCTGAGGAAGTGGGGGCTTCAATCTCTTGTACAGCAGACATTTTGTACCCTACCTACCTATCCATCCATTCACCTACCAACCTATCCATCCACCTACCTACCAACCCATCGACTGACCTACCTACCTATCCATCCATCTTCCTACCTAGCTATTCATCTACTTACCTACACACCTACCCATTGTCCTACCTATCCATCCATCCACCTACCTATTCATCTACCTACCTACCAACCCATCTTCTGATCTACCTACCTATCCATCCATCCATCTTCCTACCTACCTACTTATTCATCTACCTACCCATTCACCTATTCATTCGTTCACCTACCTACCTACTTACCCATCGATCCATCTACTTAACTACCTATCCATCTACCTACCTACCCACCCATTGTCCTACCTATCATCCATCTATCTATCCATCCATCCATCCATCCACCCACCCACCTGTAAGACTCAGGTAGACAAAGTCAACTGCACCATCACAAGCATCTGACTATTTGCATGTTCATTTGTTACTGTATGAATTTTTTTCTGTAAAACTTCTTTATGTGCAGCAAAATATAGAAGAATAGACGTCATTTAAAAACTTTGTAAATTCACATTATTCTTATTATTGTTGTTATTATTATTAGGGTAAATGGCTGTAAATAGTTTATAGTGCACAAATCTCACATGTTGTTGTTTTTGGGGGAAAATGTGAGTGAAATGAAAGAATAACAATTTTCACATGTTCAAGTATCGTTCTTGGTCTCTAGGAGGCCCAAAAGCACGTTTGTCTTTGTGTGGGCAGGCAGTGTTCCTTCACACCGCGTCACACGCGGTTGCACTAGTGGTTCCGCCTCACTCGGGGAACCTTCTCTCCAACGCTTACAGCGAAACTCCCTCCTTCGCTTCTGCCGTGCTGTCACACGACTCTCATCAAGCATCTCTCAGTTTCACACCCACAAAAGAAGCCCTTTCGTGAGACGACCCCCCTGAACTTAATCAACGCTACCGTTGTAAAGTTTCACCCAAGTTCCTTGTAGAAGATGATGAGATTCTGAAATGTTCATAATAAGCCCTGTGCTTCTCGGTACAAAGAGGCTGTGAGGAGCATCAATGAAGCAATTACAGCATAATGCCAAATATCTCGTCTTTTCCATATCTTATACCACCGTAAGATTCACCCACAATTACAATCACTATTTCCTAATCATTTCCACAAGGTGGGAAACCCGCGAACCAACTGTGTCTCGTGGCCGGTAATCAGGAAGAGTGTGTGTGTGAGTGTGTGAGTGTGTGTGTGTGTGTGTGTGTGTGTGTGTGTGATGGGACACACGGGGCCTGTTGCAGCTCTGGGTCCTGGACGCTGACGAGAAAGTGCTCTCTTCCCGGCGTAAAGCGCCGATCGGGGACTTTGCCCGTGTTCGGTAAACACGGGTCAGTGAGTGACTGAAGGGAGCGATTTTACACAACCCAAAAAAAGTGCTCAGAATCAGAGAGGCTGCGACAGACGGGGGGGAAGAGAAACCTTTGGGCATCAGTTCTGCTGGCAGAAGAAGGAGGTTTAATATAAGCATGTTGAGGAAGCCATCTACGTTCGACGTGCTTATTGTGTCCAGAGAAACGATTTTCTCAGGTTTCGCAGATTGACACTTTGATATTTTTGTCAGAGGAAAACTCAGGGGGTCCCGTTATTGAAAGACTTTAGAACATGACTCAACCTGATGCAATTTAATTGTGTTTGCCTTTCAGTGCTGCTATCCAGGCGGCAGGTGGATCGGCGAGGGGTTGCAGGTATTTCTGACTCATTCGGATTATCATAAATATTGTATTCTGATGAAATGTTAAAACCCCACGTGACTGTTAAATCGGCACAAGAAAAAAAAAAACGGTTGCTTATAGTTTCGTCAGAAGTACACCCAGGCGCTGTTAGAGATAAGATTTAAACCAGTAAGACAAAAATACATTGTGCATTGATACGCTTCTCCAGAAGTTTCCGCAGGATTGAGCTGATTTTTATAAAAGTGACGTGAGGGAAACCCTATCGCAGTGCACAGTCTCAGTGAAGGGCTGTAAAAGCAGTTTGAACGCAGGAAACTTAGTGCAAATTTGTTATTAAAAACACTAATTTAAATATACTGTTGTAGCACGCGCCATGGCGACAAACTTATATAAATAAAATAAAATAAAACATGGTGGCTGAAAAGCCACCGAAGCCTTTGAGCTACGGGCGAAACGCTGTCCATCCTACAACAGTCGGACTGAGCTGTCAGACACGCGTGCTCTGTGCAGGTAACCGGCCGGGCAACACTCACCTGCCTGAGCCAGGGTGAACTCCTGGAACCTCATCCCGATGTTGTTCCTGGCTGTACAGTTATATTTCCCAAAGTCCCTCTCGGACATCGGCGTGACCTTCGCCAAGCAGAACACATATGAACCCCCTGAATGGACGGTTCTAACTTGCAAGCAATACTACAGTGACAGGCACCAATTTTCACATCTACTGACCGAGGTATCGAAACAGATATCAGAACATTCCACTGGGCTGCTGCGTTTTGCTGACACACCCTTATGAAATCATTTTCTCCCCACCAAGGAGAAGTCAAACATAACATTATATTCTATTAATACTGCATTAGGAAATCTACAAGGATGAAAATGAGTAAAATGCAGCAGGTACACGAACAAACGGGCTTTACGTTGACCGTAGATTAATGGAACGATACGGTAGTGGCTGGAAGGAACCGGACAAGTTCCGGAAGCACCTCGAGCAGAGATCTGCCGTCCTCGTTGTAGACGCGAGTGTTAGCCGCGCTGTCGGTCGAAATTGTGATCTTGTCCCTCCTCCAGAGCATGGTGGCCTGGGGGTTAGCCATCACATCGCAGCTGATGTTGACTGGGTTCCCCTCCCAGGAGTAGTAGGTTGTGTGATTTGTCTGAAACTTGGGTGCATCTGAATGAAGAAGAACAACCATGAATGGAAACCCAAGCAGTTTACAATCCTGGCTTAACATGCACACACATCTCAGCATCATGTTGGATAAAGCCATTTTACCCTCACATTAATAGTTCAAATATTTGATTTATTGTTGCTTGACGGTGAGACCTTCTTAAATATGCAAGTCATGCATTAACATCCACAATCACACACTTTTAACAAGGCTCTGCCACTTGGAATTTTTTCTTTAATAACTTTCAAAGGTCACTTTGAAGTGATGGTGACGCCACAGCTGTGGTGAGCAGGGATTATGCCCTGGGGTGCTTCTGGAAGTTATACTCACATTCAATGTCAAGGAACATGCTCTTCTGGTGGCCACCGATTCTGCTGAGGGCTTCGCAGTCAAAACGACCCAAGTCCGACAGCCGGACGCCACTGATGGTCAGCATGGACTTTCCGTGACGCCCACGCACCTCCACCCGTCCATCTCTGCTCTGCAGGAACACCCAGACACGGAACATTTCCGTTACGTTGACTAGATGCTGCCATTTAGGGGAATGTGCAGATAAAAGGTGGGGGGGGGGGGTAGACAGTACCTCCCAGAAAGGTTTTCATACAGCGGTAATCTGTCGGTGTTGTACTCATTTCAGCATAAAACAGCTCCCCATTAAAGGGCCATTTTGATGATCCTGTAGCCCAAGTAACGTTTAATTCTGTTCGATGCATAAGGATACTAATGATTTAAATTACTGCGGACGAATTTCTCCCACTTCTCTTTGTAGACCACTGAGAAATGTCATTATAAGTAATTATTGAGCAATTCTATTAAAAATGAGGCTACTACCTTCGCTGCAAAATAGCCCAACACACTCAGCGTAACATCTCATTTACCAAACATAAATAAATATGAGAATCTTAAGTAGCGCTGATCTACCCTCGCAGCCACTTTGTTAGGAACACCCGTACACCCGCTCATTGACACGGCTATCTAATCGGCCAACCGTGTGGCAACAGCGCGGTGCATGAAGTCGCACAGACGCGGGTCACGAGAAAGGAGGGAGAATGTGATCTGACTGACTTTGACTGTTACATGGTTGTCGGTGCCAGCTGGGGTGGTTTGAGTAGTTTGGAAACTGCTGCTCTCCTGGGATTTTCACGTACAACCGTGTCCGGAGTCACACAGGATGATGTGGAAAAACCAAAAACACCCAGTGAGCAGCAGTTCTGTGGCCAGAAACATCTTGTTGATGAGGGAGGTCAGATGTGAACAGCCAGACTGAAGGCCTCAGTAACTCTAATAACCACCCTCTACCACAGGGATGGGCAGAAAAGCATCTCTGAACACAACATGTCAAACCTTGAGTCAGACAGGCTACAACAGCAGATGCCCACATCGGGTTCCACTCCTGTCAGCCAAGAACAGGAGGCTGAGGGTGCAGCGGACACCGGCTCACCGAAACCGGACGGCTGAAGATTGGAAAACACATCACGTACAGAACACTTTCCAGCACCCATCTCTGCAGCCGGCTGCAGCGTAAGAGAGACGGGTGGCCTCAGCCTTCCTGCGGGAGTCACTTCACGCTGATTCAAGGCTACCAGTTTCCAAACACAAAGCACCCAAAACACACAAAATATGGAGAGACCAACAAACGTGACCGACTAAACAACAGACACTGAGGGCTTGCATGCAATTACCACGTTACCTCATGTAAAACAAGGTAGTAGATATAACCACCCGTGGTGCTCAAACCAGTTTCCTTTTTAAAATGGATATATTGTCTAAAAGATGTCACACGCAACTATATGACAAAAAATGTACAACTCTGTCGGAAGGAAGGGTACCGAAGAGGCCCAATGAAAGCAAAAGGACGATGGATAATTTAGCAAAGTAGTGGGAATGAAAATGTGGCAATCATCAAGTTGTACAAAATGGATCAAATCTTTGTTGGGGAATAAGCCTCAAAATCCAAACATATTTTCCTGCACTTAATTTTCAATATACTGACTGTAAAAGGATTGCAATTTCAAAGTGTATAGAGTTGTCACGCAAGTGCTTTTGTACGGTGCCCACTGAAAGTGCCTGCTTCTCTCTGCCCACACGTCTCGGTAATGTCCGCTCCAGGCTCCATCTCATTTGCATGAAGGACAAGGAGATAGCGTCCGCCTGGAGACTTTGTCATAAAAGCTCTTGTTGGGATGATTTATACACTGCTGGAAAATGTGTTTAAATAATGGTGATGCTCAGAAGGCAACACGATTGTCTCCCTCTCTGTCACTGTAGCCGTGCGGGTCGCTTTCCAACTTTTCTTACGTCTGAGTTTCGGCGTCTCTGCAGTTTTCCCTCGGAAGCGCGGGCGGTTCGGCTCGCGGAGACGGTAAGAGGACATGATGGTGCCGCGCAGTCTGTGGGTTAAACCAGCCAACTTTGGTGGAAACCATACGGTCACTTGTTTGTGCTGATCTTAATACTTCCTAATAATACTATCCAATAACGTGTATATGAGCATTCTGAGCTGCATGCAACTCAAACTCAGTTGAGTTCACTTCCAAAACCGCACTAATGGCTTTTTCCAGAAAAAAAAACAGCAACAAAGATTTTTTGCTTCGGTTTCTGCGTCGGGTTTGACTTTGCACCGCAACGTCCTTTCAGGCCGGTGAGGAGCGGCGAGAGCCCTGCTCCGCCGAGCCGAAATGCGATGATGCTACTGAAATTATTCCCAATACCTCTGTATCTGTGTTTTAGCTCCGAATTTCTTCTCCGCTAGAATTTTTGCTCTATGTGCTGAAGACATTACACATGCAGGGGTTTTTGGACATGTCATTTTCCTACATTAAATAATTTTTTCTCCCTTCGCCATGTTTCAACACTAAAATGTTTTGCTTACGGACAGACCAGACAACTAATAGACCCGGAGCTTAGCCGACACACAGGGAGACCTTTTAACGCACTCAGCTGACAAACAGCTCTTCCCCAAATGGTGCCCCGTCAATATGGCGACATTTCGTGGTGTTTGTGCCGGGTCCTTTACGAAGCTCGCCGAAAAGGGAGCGTAAACAGAATCTTTTAAAGCTGGCATCCACGGACGGGCGACAGTCGCCGGCGCTGTCTTCTGCGGCTCATACGTTTACGGTTGGACAGACGCTGGCTGAAGGAGATGCTTCGTGCTAATGCGGCGAGGTGGAGAAAGCGGTCACTGTTCCAAAGGTCTATTGTGATTTCGGGCATCGGGCTGAAGGTATTCGTTGAAAGGAGATTAAAAGAAACGCCAAAGACCAACAAGTGCCAACAAGGAGCAGGTAAAACGCAGCGTCATCGCAAGGCTGCCGTCTTTACCCTCCTCCTCAGGTGGCTGAACGGTAACTATGGCGAAGCGACGCGGCGCCTCTCTCACATCTCTAATTGCACGGCACAGGTGACCTTTCTGTAGCCGCCCGAACCCCACCGTGAGGAACGCTAATGAAGTCCAATCTTTAATTAATCTGGGGGTGCGAGTGCCAGGGCCTGCGGGTTTATTTTTAGCCTGGTACCTGACTGGGTGATGTTTAGAGACTGACCTCCTCATTATTTGGTGAGCAGGGAGGCAGTATAATCACTTGCAGAGCTGCAGCTGGCCACTCGCTTCTTGGTCCGTCGTCTTATTAGAACATCTCCAATCGTGCGGCGGTGCATGTCTGTTTGTCGCTGCCTAACAACCAGTCGGTCAGACCGCCGGAACGACCTCTGTGCTCCATACGTACGGTCCCTTCTGCATATTCTTCCCTAATCCACCTGTTGCGTGACGCAGGTCACGTTCGGGATACGGGTTCATTCACCGCAGGTGCACCTTCATCAAAACTCCAGCCACCGTAATGATTGGCAATCAGTCTGTCCCGAAGCTCAGAGAAGCTGTGAAATCGAATCCGACTTCCAAAAAATTCAAGCCAGCTTTTCGACATTGTCCTTGAACTGCAATAGTCAAAAAAAAGGGGAAAAAAAAAAAACAACACAAGTAGCACGAGGATCTCTGATACTTATTCTGGACGAAACTGTGTCTTGTGACAACTGTCGCTGGACTTCGAACGTAGACAGGTGGTGGACATGTTTACAGCATTGTCACTCATCAGTGACGCTCTGCCAGTCTGATACAAGTTCTGCAATGTGCACCTATACGACTGTCTCTCTGTCTGTCTGTCCATCCGCCATCCATCCCTCCATTTTCGGAAACCGTGCATCAAAGTACAAGCCAACTGTGATGCATACAAGGCAGAGCACATATCCAGCTGGATTTGCATAGATTCGCTGTGCATTTGTATCGGTAGCTTTTAAACCCTAAATAACCATTGCCATTTTACTCCAGTACCTTATCTCCATCTGCAAAGGTTTCTCCATCGCCGGCCCGTCTCCAGGAGATTTCGGGGAGCGGCTCCCCCTCGGCCGTGCACGAGATCATGGCAGCGCTGCCCTCCACGGCCGACACGTTCCGGAGCTGGGTGATGTGGGGCTGTACTGCAGTCATAAAGAAAGAGAGGGGCACATTCCACATTTCACAGTGCACTGATGTGGGCCTCAAACACACTTTCCGATAACAAGCAGTGCACGGCAGCAGGATCTTTCAGTGCACTCGGTGAGGTGAGCAAGGACGCAACAATAATAAGTCACCCATTTTCCAATCAGGCTGGCATACTGAATGTAGAGGTGGAGTAGAGTACAAGTAAATATGAGGCGCTCAGTGAGCACATCACGAGACACGCAACCTGTCGCAGCCCCTGAGAGCGACTCCCCACAGACCTGACAGTCTGGACACTGGATCTACCTCCACTCGACTCATCATTCCCCGCCTTAAGAGAGATCGACTCCTTCCACTGACTGCGGTGTCTCAGCAGTACTAGGTCCTCAGCGCCTGCCTGTTTTGAGTGTGCTCAGCTCCTGTTCTCCTGGATTTCGCCTCGTCCTCAATCCTTCTCCCAGCCTCAATTTACCAAGTTCCCTATTCTCCACATTGCTGAGTCCCTCCAGTCATCCAGTTCCCGAAGCCCCTGTCTGTCACACCCCTCAAGACCAACTGTCTTCACACAACCAAATAAGTTGAGGCTTAAGTAAAACTGTTTTTACAGTTTTAACAGATTGACTTTTGCAGATGTCCTTTTCACTAATTCCTTATTACCTCACAGAAAGCACGTTACATACTGAGTTCTTTAGCTTCCCAGTGTCTGTTTCCCATTATTTTAACTGGGGAAATAAATAAACGAGGAGCTGACAGCCCATCGGAAACACCTGTCTAACTATGAAGCCTATATTCATAACTACTGTTACCGCAGTGCAGTGTGTACAGTACAGCACATCTCGCATTTTAGTCACTGCGTTACACACGGGAGGTGAGAGGTTCGCAGCCCTACTTCAGTCTTATGACGCGTCGAGTAAAGGGAATAAAGACGTGTCACAGCGGCCCGCTGCCGTCTCCGTTTCACAACTGACATTTAAATGAATAGGTTTATTTATAAAATGAGATGTGGCGACCTGACGAGATGGAGAAACAGGCGGAAACAGTCGATAACACCACGTAGCGTCTGGCTTCTGGTAAATTCCCAACAGAATGGAGTTTATTACAATACATACAGCAGTATTTACACTACATTCTGCACTAATGTATTTATTTGTATGTATTTTTATCTATTCATTTTGACCTTTATTTGTGTTCTGATTTTTCTTATCGTGGCTAAGCTTAGGATACAAACTTGTTGCCGCAAAAATTTCCATTTGGATACCGATATGCAGCTACTGATTTTCAACAACCATTCGAACAAATATTTGGGTCTATGGGGTAAGGATAGCGAGGAATGGCTGTACACTTCAAGGAATGCAGTTACAGCCAGAGGACCTACACGAGTCCTTCGACTGTGCGAACGCTGATTCCCCCCCGCCCGCCCCCTCCCCGGTCTGCTTGTAGTTTTGTATTCTGTTTGGAACATCGTATTTTGCCTGTCATATGTGATTAATTACAGCAGCAGCGATCTAGACGACAGTTTCATCTGCGTGCTGTCTGCATTAGACACACTGTTCTGTAGTTATTCCACAAAATGAAACTTGGTAGATGCCAGGCTGGTTACTAACCTGGCGCAATGCTGCCTTTCTGCTCTAAGCAGGGTCCAAACTTATAATATTTTGTGTCTGTCCACAGTCCCTTTGGGTCTCAGAGTTCAAGCCCTGCCCTCCAGCTAGTCAAGTATGCAGCCTTCCTGGATGCTATACGGTGCATTTTTTATGCAGTGCAATAGGACTGTAACCCTGGGAGCCGCGAGTTCGCGTCGGAAATGAAGCTGTGCTCTCGCATCGCTCGGCAACACGCAGCGCTCCGGTTCCGTAAGAGTAATAAAAATAAAGGCGCCGAGATTTACGACACAATAAGCTACGGTGACGCTGTTTGCCATGCATATGAGATACGGTCATGGCTTATTTGAAGAGTCAGGAAATTTTCTTTGCTCTTGTTTACAGACGATTCTCCTTCAGCGACCCTTTCTAAGTTCTGCAGAAGTCACCATGCAGTTTGGATCATCTTCTGTCTTAACAGGACCATCTCGCCACCAGAGGGAATCTTTAACACCCCATGTAGATGTCAATGAACCTTCCTTTGAAGCCGAGAGCAGCAGATGAAGCGCAATAAGAGCGAAACTCAAGTGCCGCGCTACTCTTGCCCCCGGTTTGTTTCCTAGAGATAAGCTTCTTGCAGATGCTCTTGCTTGAGCCTCTCTGGTGTCAGCATATCAAGGGCAAACAGCTCATATATTGAATAATGAATAATATTGTTTTTTTCACCCCTTTCTTACAGCGTGAAGAATAATGAGTCAAGGAATAAATGCATGCACAAATAAAGGACATAAACAAAAAGAGTTTCGGCTTTAAAGATGTCTGGAGGGATCAAATATGATTCGTCAGTCCACAACAAACACTCCAGGGCACTGAAAAGATCAGAAATAAATCAACCGTGAACAAGTTTTAACATATTATTAAAAAGATAGCATGGAATAAAGTGCTCATCCACAACATACTGAAGCGCTGCCACTTCAGTCAATTAAAAGGTTTGTCATTTAAATTTGATTAACATTTCGGAATTAAAAGGGTAAATGCCTGCTGGGAAAGTACACCACAAGTGTCATGTTTTATCCTGTCAGGTCTCTCAACTACTTTGAATGGCAAATGCTCTTTAACCACTCTCTGTCACTCAGTTACGCACTGGATCAACTCACACACACACACACACACACACACACACGTCTTCGCGCGCAAATATGTAAATAATCAAAAAGAGTGGCTACAGAAACAGGTTCAAGTGGAGCTCCCATCAGCCACCTCCTGTATATGGATGATATCAAGCTGTGAGACTAGAAAGAGACATCGACTCCTTGATCCACCTGACCAGGATCTACCGTGAGGATATTGGGATGTCATTTGCGACTGGGGAAGTGCAGCAGGATGATGGTAAAAAGAGGGACAATCGACAGAAGGAGTTGACCTACCACATGGCCACATAACAGACATGCAGGACAACTCCAAGGTCCTGGGGATCCTTCAAACACAAGGGAACCATGAGGCAGAGAGGAGAAGGACAACAACATCCAAATACCTCCCGTAGAGGAAAACAGGTCCTAAAGAGCCAGCTGAATGGGAAGAACAAGATCAGAGCCAGCAACACATATGTCCTGCCAGTCATCAGATTCCCAGCTGCCTTAGTCAGTTGGCCAAGAGAAGAAATGGAATCTGCAGACACTGAGACTCAAACACTCCTTACAATGCATGGAACCTTCCACCCAGAGACTGTACACCTGCCGGAAGCAAGGGGGAAGGGGCCTGGAAAGTCTAATGTCTACTGTCCTGAATGAGACGCGGAACATCCACGACTGCAACGAAGCAATGTTCCCTGAAGATGAGCTGCTAGGCCAACGTGAGGAAATCATACCAATGCCTAGAAAAGGCATGGCTGAAGGACCTGTGACCCCTCAACTGGAGGAGGGGCTCCATCGGATCCCAGGTATGACGACGTGGCTCTCAGTCCAGAACAGTGCAATCCTAGGAGGAGCAAAAATACTGCAAGGTTCCCTCAATCTCAGCCCCCCCCCCCCCACACACACACACACACTCCCAGGGGATACATATATTTGTGTGTGTGTGTGTGTGAGTACTATGAAGAAAGGCTGTATAGACTGGATTCAGCACTACGGACAGCGGTTCAGGTGACTTCCCTTTAAAAGGCTGCAGGTGAACAGAATCACCTCTCGAGCTCTCAGGCCAGAGCTCTTTGCAGCATGTGGCCTATTCTGCCCTGCAGAAAGGGGCATTTTCTCCCTGGTTTTAAGCATTTAGAGGGCTTCTGCACATTGTTTCCCCTGTCCATTTACAGCAAAGTGGACTATTTACTCAGCACCTCTTTGGAAGACGTCAGTGTTTTCCGTGCGCCATCCCGCACCGGGCTGCTCCTCAGCCGCTTGGTTGAAAAGCAGAGCCCGATCTGGCAGACGGGGGAAACCTCACGTGATGTTTAAGCGGCCTTTGTTCCAAAGGACTATGTTAACAAACACATTTACAGATTTTCATGAGCATATTTAAAAGCAACAACCTCACAAAGAGGCTTTTTTGAAACCGTTCTGAAGCCAAAAGAGGCCACCCGGCAAATGACCCCTGTTGTCAAGCTAATTGTACGGATCTAAATTAAGGTTTTTCCCAGCAAAGGCTCTGCATATGCATTCAATTACTGTCCATCTGCGTTTCACCGCATGTGCTGCGTATCGCATATTTATGGACATCAGGCATGGCGTGTCTGCACACATCTCATGACTGTAAATTGATGTTTTTGTTGGACAAGCAAAACAGTGACTGTGTTGGAGCACCTGTGTCACGATAAGTAAGACAAGCTGAAATGAGGTTCAAGTCATAATTACGCGTGTCGTGTTCCAGCTCTTTTGTCGCAAGTGTTCCCGCTTCTTGTTCCAGCCGCTGGATTGTTATTTTTATACTTCCTTCATTTATTTTTAACTCCTCTCGCCTTGGCAAACAAAGTAAGGTGTGAGGGGAAAACGGCCTGATTTCGGGGGGGGGTAAAAGTTTCTTACAAAAGTCCTCTCCGGCAAGAAAAAAAACCACTTTAGCACGATGTTTTCGAGTTGATGCTTTTGTATGCGCCTGTCTATAGGGCGGAACCCTCATCACACAAACGGATTGGAACCCAGTGCTTTTCCTGACGTTTCCCCGCTTTGTATCGCGTTCCTGCGTGTAACGGCTCAATTGCAGCCGTTTAAATACCCTCTGAACGCAGGGAACTAAATCGGGGTTCTAGTCCAACAGATGCTACACGGCTATAATGAGCGCTGGGGCGGAGGAGGTGACAGGTGACACAGGTGACACTGTGGAGAGGAGGTCAGCAGAGAGACCTGGGTTCCTCTTTCTACCCGTGTTTCGGCTGCTGACAGCAGTCGTGTGCCAAAGGCGGCTGGGTGGTGGGGTGAGAGGAGGAGGGGACTTTATTGCAGACCTGGTGCTCTAGATGGTTTGACATGCTTGGGAGGCTGACGAAGAGAGCGAGAGGCGAAAAGAGGAGAGGCGTTCCAGCCGCCACCGCCGCGGCCGTATAGGTGTCCCGGCCAGTAAGCGCGCGCGTGTCTGCAAGCTGCCGGAAGCGTCACGCAGCCTGTTTAAAGTGCAGGTGTCTTCCAAAGTTCACGTCGTAGTCTCTGTGCCCTTCTGAAGGTGTGCAAGAGGGAAAGAAATGCAGTTTCTCTTAGGCCACCGTGCAGAACGCACTGGAGAAACAGCACGGCGACACAGGCCGGCGGAGAAGACGACTCACCGGGGAGGAGCCTTTTCTGAGGCAGCTGGTATATAAATGAATAGAGAAAAGAAAGATGATGTGGATAAGCAGATAAAGAATGGGGTTTTTACAGCAGACACGGTGGACAGCGGCTGAAGTTGACAGTGCGGTGGGGGAGCAGACAGCAGCGCTGCGGAGGATGATGCCGTGTGGGGGGTCAGCGATGGCGACAGCCCGCGGGGAGAAGCTGCTAAGCTGCTCAGCACCTGACCACGTCTTCAGGGATGCGTCTCACTGCCGATACCGGCAGCTTTTTCCAGTAATACTGACTGGAAAGTGGTTGATGATTAAGAAACGGACCGTTTTGGGCTCTAATTCCACGGTCTGCCGTAACCTTTTCTGACACGTGTTACGCGACCCGGTAAACGGACAATCTGGACACGAAAGACGCGCGTCTCATTTTGGCGTAATGGCGGACTGTCGCTACGCTCAGACGTCGAGCGAAGGGGGACACGGGACGCCGGCGAGACGCTTCCCGTCTCAAATGGCCGGTTACGATTCCCCTACACTTCACGTGCGTTCGGTCGGCTCCCGCAGAACTAAGTTACAATCGCGTTCCCCACTAAGCACTGTAAAACAAAAACCCACCGTCTGACAACTTATTAATTTAAATGTATGTTTTGCAGAAGGCCCAGGCTTGCACTTTGAAAGGATTTTGATGACTACCGAATAAATTTCCATACATTTACATTAAAAGGCTAGGTGCAATCTGAATAATCTCTCGAGATGCAGACCGTTTTATGAAAGAATATAATGTACTTCTTCCCCATAAATAATGTGTCACACTCTATTTGAATAATTTAGTTTTGTGTTTATGGACCAGTTGAAGCCTCACCCTTCGCTACAAAAGATGAGCAAAAATGTGCTAAAATTGAAAAGGGGCTTATATCTCAGCAATTTAAAGATGCTTGTAACCATTAGCAAAGTCTCCCATCTTTCCTGGAGACAAACTCTGTCAAAGTGCCATCCTTGTGCTCTTTTCAATAAAAGTGTTGTACATATAAAGAGTCAAAAGAATTTGGAAATTCTAGATCTGGGCTTTAATAGAGTTTTTGAGTGATAACTTTTCTTTGAGGAAGCAGGTCCTAAGTGCATCTCGGGTGCTTTATTCTGCTAACAGAATTACACTTTTCTCAGATTTTATGTTTAAAAACTTATTAAAAATGAGCCGTTACACATAACAGCGATTATCCGTCTGAATGAACTTGCAGCACTTAACATTTGACACGTAACTCTGCCCTACATCACGTTTCTTTTGTGTTGCCATATCGTGATATCGCTAACACATCTTAACACGTTCTCCAATATCATACCGATACATAAACAGAGAGGTCCGTACACCAACGTCCGTATTCCGTCCCCCTGAGACAGCAACAGTAAACAGTGAGCGGAACCTGTCTGGGGGGAAAGGGGGTGAAGCGAGCGGAAATGGCAGTTTGCTGAACAGTCTTGAGCTTCATTCTGGGCGGAGGTGCTAACTAGTTCACAGCAACTTTTACTGGCGTTTGAATTTTAAAAAAAAAAGCGTTCAAACAAAACCGCGATAAATTTTAAGGCGACCCGAGTTAGAGGACAGTAAGTCGAGTAGGAGACGTTAGACAAACACTGTACTGAACTCCGCTCGATTTCGGCCGTCCTCAGCATCGCACCTTTATGTTGCTATTACTCAGTCGGTTTTGGGTGAGTTGCAACTTTTGGCAAAAAGTATTTTTAGTTTATTTTATTGTGGAAACTGACTAATACATATCATTATAACATAAGCACCTACCTGGTTGGCTCTTCTTTCAAACTCGGACAGCAGAATTACAAATCGGTACAGACGTCTCAGCCTTTTGCAGCCGAACATATTTCCACGTTAGACCAAACGTTTCAGGGTCTCCGTTTTATAGGTGGGCCAAACTTCAGGAGATGTCATAAGATTTATTTTACTTTTTTGTATATCATTAAAGGACATTCGGTCTAACTCTCTGCTAACCACTAGGCCTGGTCAGGGTCCCGGTGGTCCGGGGACCATTGCTGGGCACCAGACCATATCCAAAGACAGCAATTTGAAATGATGTAACTAACCAAACGAATCGACGGCTCATCAGGACTGAAACCAATGAAAGTCCCTGCAGTATTTGCACATACGCCCATGTGAGGAAAACTGACAAACAAACAGCAGAAATTAATCGGAAGCCTTAAGTGAACAACTTATAAGCGCTCAAGCCTACTGTAAAACTGAGAGTGAGTATTTCTGGTGTGAAATTTAGAAGAAGAAAACGCAGAGGACAAAACTGGAACCTGGAAACTGGACAGAACTGGCCTCCTCTCTCGGGGGTCATTTTGGCTCCTTTTGGAGCCTGTCTGCCTCAGAAGACCGTGCAGAAACGGAGCAAACGCGGTCCATCCCGAGGGCGGCGCAGGCAACGAACCGCAATAGGTTCAAATACGCAACCTTGACCGAAAAGCCGCGACGCCACCCTGGATCCCGCTGAGCCTCCGTGCGGTTTGTTCATCTGAAACCCCCGTTTTTCTCCCCCCCCCGATAAACTGAGGTTTTCCAACACAGGCCGTTTCGTCTCCTCGACACCACGACGGTTTCGACAAGCATTAATCGTACCGAGGACCTGATGAGGCCCTACACTGCACCGCATTATTTGTAATGAATGAATAATGTTTGTGTAAATGTTTAAATGAATGGCTAATGTTTAGTTGGAGCTAATTTAAACAGATTTCCGCCTAGGTGTCACATTTTGTCCTGCAGCTGCGATTATGCGTGTGTGGGCTTCTTCCCAACATAAACACGCACATAAATAGGCCCTGGAATGTATTCCAGAATTACACGGTGACTCATCCAGCAGAAGCCCCTAAACCTCCCGATGCATCGCTTCATCTTTTGAAAGCGAGAGTTTAGACTGCAGCAGTCGTCTAAAACTAAGTAAAACATCAAAGGCGCATAAAAAGAAGGAGAAATACGGCACACGGACTCATTTTGGATCGCATTAGATCTGAAGGAAAAAAACGCTTCGGATGGCTAGAAATCAGTATTCAGTTCAAGTGAAAGACAAACTGTTTGAGGGGGGTTTTTTTTGGACAAAAACGTCGACCTCAGCAAGTTAACCGGCATCAGATCATTTTGGCGGCTCAGTTAGTTTGGCGTGAGGTGAACAGCCGCGTCTCTCACCACAGCCGGTGCTGTGGTTGGGTCATTTTCATCGTTTTATCACGTACTGAACCCTCTATTTTTGAGAGATCTATATATGATCTAAGACTAAAATAAGATAAACAGGTGCTCCTTCTCTCTGTGTAAAAAAGGAGGAGGAGGCCAGTCTAAGGATCCTCAGCCCGGCTCTTCAGGGGAAACTCACTGTTTTGGGTTTCTCTCAGTCTAAACTTTCCCCATCCATCCATCCATCCATCCATCCATCCATCCATCCATCCATCCATCCATCCGTCGTTGTTGTATTAGACTGAATATCAGCGTCTTCACTCACAGCTACAGCGTCTCACACACACACACACACACACACACACACACACGCACACGCACACACGCAAACCTCTTCCCATGAGCCGAAAAAATACGTACATATTAAAAAAATCCAAATATTACAAATTAAAGCCGATATCTAACCGTACAATTAGGAGCCAAGAGACTTTTCTTTCTTTGGCTTTTTTGGTAATGAGTTCTGGATATAACAGTAAAACTGCTGGTGGTTTTAGTCAATTCTCTGCTCAACATGCAAACAATTTAACAATAAGCACTATAATATGAGTTTTGAAAGCAATACGGACCATTTAACAAAGCTGTGAATAGTTGAGAGAATGAGTGACTGAACAGCAAAAGCCACAAAAATCATTTATTAAAGCAAGGTGGACCGTGTCAGAAATCACGTCCAAAAATCCAATCGGACTGATCCGGAATCCAATTCGCATCAAAACCCCGGACGGCGCGAAGCTCACGAAGCTGGCAGAGCAGTTGTCTGCACGCGGTGCGTATGCAGGGTCAGGACGTGGAACGGCAGCGGCGGTGGCCTGCGCTCTTGCCGATCGTGACGGTCTCCCTGTGGGAGTCGCGGTGTTCGGAAACCGCTCTGTGGGGCTGTACCGTGACAGCTCCTCTCTAAGCGATTCGTTTAAAGGCGGAGAAAATGGAAATAAACATGAGAGAAAAATGACGAATATGTGTGTGTAGAAAGTCCAAGAGGAGAATGTGACGGTGACGCCTACGCTCTTACACAGCCCTCTGCTGCGGCCAGGGACACCGACGGGACATTGCGGTATGTTTAAGAGTGCGGACGTGTCCGGCGTTTGCTCGCAATTCCTCACTGCTAAATGGAAAATGATCGTATGGGCATCAGAATTCGGTGAACTGCGTTAGAGGCCTCCAAAAGCCACATTCAGAATTCAGCGACCCTTCGCAGGAGTTCTGCAGTACGTTCGTCTTTTTTCGTTCAAAAAGCTATAGATTCCAGCAGCTCTCTTCCGATGGCAAGCAATTACCCAGCCGGACGTGGAAGCGAATTTAAGCTGCGCTACTGCGGTCGTGTGAGAAGACGGCGGTGACTCACCAAACACTTTGAGAAGCAGCTCGGACTCCGCCGTCCCCGCCTTGTTGCTGGCCCTGCAGGAGTAGGACCCCCCGTCGTCCTGCTTGATGTCTTGGACGATTAGCGTGCTGCCCCGCCCTTTCAGCGTGTACTGGTCCGATTCCTCGATCTGCTGCCCCCTCCTGAGCTTGCGCACACACACAAACACACACACGCACACAAAGCCATTACCTCTGGTGTAGAAGACAACATGGTTCCAGCCTGTTGCCATGTTGACTTAGGTCTCGTAATTGGAGGCCCTCTTAGGAAATGAGGATCTCGAGCCTCCAGGCCAACAGATGCAACAAGCAGCAGACGGAAATGATGTGCGGGTTCACGTATGTACGGAGTGTGTTAACAAAGGAAATTGCACAGCCCCCCCGTCGCAAAAGAAGGATCAAATGACAAGAGAGGTATTTGATTCCTGGCAGGAACAAAGCGAAGACGCCGTCGCACCCTCAGCGCGGAGCAGTCAGGACACACAGGCTCTCGACTGAACACAACTCGTATTTTGTTACCGCGAGTAGGGCGTCCCGGGAACGCATTTATAATTCCCGGATATGGAATTCTTTCACAGTAAAATCCTATTTGTGCAAGTAAATAGTTATTTAGTGTGTGACTCTTGTGGAGGAGCAACAGATGGATGATTAAATAAATGTTCAAGGTTGCACTGTTATGGGAGGTTATAGATATACATGCAATTACAGTTACATTCGGCTGTAGGAGCTTTAATGTACAGCAGCCCTTTGGTATCTGAAACTCTGTATTCGAACGTTCGCAATGCGTTGTCCGATTTACGAATTTCGTTTCAACAACAAAAAAATCAAAACACAAATAAAAATCAAAATAAATGCAAAAAATACTGTACAGTAGTGTACGGTGTAGTGTAATTCGATAATGCTGTATGTACTGTCATAAACTCTCAGGAATTTACCGGAAGCCACACACTGCACGGTGGGAAATAGACACTCGGTATCTGAAAAATTCGGTACTGATGTCTTTACAGGGACCAGTTAAATTCACACACGAGGGATTACTGAAAATATAAATATAGTTGGAGGGAAAGTTTAACGTTAAACGTATTAACAGCTAAAACAGCTAAAAATAGCTAATAATCTAAAAAAAGATTTTGTTGGTAATATGTACTCTTTCCAGCTTGTGGTGTACAAACAAAGTCTGTTACCCACAGTGCACTGGGGCAGGTGAACTGTCATGTCCTCGTATGTACTGGGATGTTGCGATAATGCGAGGCCAGTCTGGTGGACAGCGCGAGAAGAGAACGCGTGTTGGACACGCGTGACAGTGGTGCACACCGGCGGAGCCCGGAGCTTCAGGTGTGACGCGGCTGCAGGAGGCGCGCTTGCCTGTGCCAGGTGATTTCAGGATCCGGGAAACCATAGGCTCTGCAGGTGAAAGTCACCGACTCCTGGCTGTCCGCGGTGGCGTTGAAGGCATTCTGCGGTACAGACAGCACTGGAGGCACTGAAAGACAACATCAGACGGGGGTTTTACCACCTGCTTTGTTCCAGCCTTATGACATCTTGCCGAATCAAGCTTTGAGAAGACCGAATTAAACGGGATGCTGCTCCAACACGGGGTATCAAACATTCCGAAGATCTTAACCCTCCTCGGTAAACCGATAAGACGCCGCTAATTTAATTTCTTCGGTCGGAGCGGAAAGTCGGCGACCACCAGGAGTCGTCAAATGAGCGACTAAGCGGGATATTTGCAAAACGCGCGTCTTCCCGTGTGGCCGATCAGACGGAGGACAGGAAATAAGCTCATTAGGTACCAACCGTATCTCCGCGTGCAAAGTTTGCGGGGATTTGGCGAGAGGTGTCACGGGCACATCCGGACAAACCAGCGATCAGCGAATGTTCTGCCTTTGGTCTTCAGGAGTTTCCGTGCTCGTGTCTGTCTGGTGTTTCCATGGGAGCAATTTGATGCAACGAGTAGTGTTTTGCAACGTTACTGTGTTTTACCCTGGTATCCTGCCCAGGGCGTAACCAGCATCGCACCATCTGCGTCTTTAATTCCTCTCCAGACAAACCGAGGCCCTGCCGTGGACAAGCCGGCGCCGATACCGGATGGACGACTACTGAGCAGCACGGAGGGACGGCGACGTGTATCAGTACTAAGACTACCGGCTGTCCTGGGACCAAAATGGAAAGAGAAGGCAGAAAAGGTGGAAACGCAAACGGCGGCAGCATTTGAGGGCGGAAATGACCTCTGACCCCCTGCTTTGAGTTTGTGAGAAGCGCAGCAGTGGCTTTGAAACGGAGCGGCGCTCGCATTGTGCCGAGACGTGACAGGGGCTGATAGGCGCCGGCGAGGCAGACGTGCGGGCGTCCCGGCTCTGACAGGTGACAGGCACTCGATGAGCAAACTCACACGGCTTAAACCCTCAAACTCCGGTAAAATGGGATCCGACTCACTGATACACGGTGCACACATCAGCGGCGTCTCCTGTAATAAATCTTTATAGACATATCGCAGAACGTGGAGGGGAGAAAGGAGGAGGCAGCTGGCAAAACAAATCAGTTAGTTTGTTATACAGATGATCCTCCGTTTATGACAGGGTGATGTTCCAGTGACCTCACTGCTGCCCAGGTTCACCGCAAACCACAAATCCCCTAATACTCTATCATATAAACCATAAGTACAGATAGAGGTAACAGATAAAAATTCAATGTAGTGTATTGTATTGTATTGTATTATAGGGCGCTGGTATATTTTGCACACATAATAATAATAATAATAATAATAATAATAATAATACAGTACAGTTTTACAAGTATATTGTCATTCTGTGTGGTTAATTTCACTGTCTTTTATATTTATGTTCCTCTGCGGTATCTTTTGTGAATAAAACAAAAAATTTCAAGAAGTTAAAAGTTTTGTAAATACAGTAATAGCCCAGTTAACGTTCCAGATACATTCCTGCCCCGTGGAGCACTGACTGCAACAGCACTAAGCGGGGTCGTGACAACATGACATTTTTGCAAATACGTGAAAATACAAAATAAAAATCCTCGTTCTTGTGCGTTTTATCGCCATAAATGCAATCGGTGTGTGTCCCTATCGCGCCCCACCTGCCAACTTGTTACCCACACACACACACTCACACACACCACAGGTGGAATGTGGTCCCGGCTGTGTGTGAGAGATGTTGCCAGGAATGGGTGTCTCATGCTGTGTCCAGATGTCAGGACTAAAATATGATACGATTTAAGATTTACAGGATGGCCACTATAAGTCCAGGTCATTGTGAACCTCTTAGGTCATAAGTTGAGGGTGACCTGTATAAAGTAAGAGATCATTACACCTGTACCGTGGCATCAAAGTACAACTGGTTCCCAGAAATGGGAACTTACATTACACGGCATTTCAGTCCTTATTGTTAGTAGTAATAGTAATACTATTCAAATTTATTTGCCAAACTGCAAATGTGTGATTTGGAAAACAAAGCTGTGCACAAAGAACAAACAAGAGACCAAAAACATGGACAGAGATTGAGCTTTATAGATATAGAGGAGGAGTAAGTGTAGTCCATTGTAACGTATACAGGAATATCCTTTGCTGGCATTCTACTTGGAATAATAAAGTACACGTAAACATGCACCTTCTTTTAAAAAAAGAAGTCAGACCAGCCACGAGTAAAGCTAGAAATCCGTTCAGGAGAAACCCCTGCGGTTATGGGTCTAACCAACCTTCGGTCAACTCTAATTTCACTGCATCCGTGAGCTTTGGTGACCAGCGTGTCGTTTCGCATTCACTGCCGTTTGATTCATCGGCGTCCAGCAGCGTGCCCCGTCCTCACCTCTTACTGGCGACGGGACTGTGAGGGAATCACCTTCACCTCCTACTGCCAACAGATACATCCTCCGTTTCACGCATGCTGGTCCACGATTGCCACTCTTGCCTGGGTATCCCAATAAAACTGACCCGTCTGTCCCTCTTCAACCGTTCAGTTGATGCACTTGGGTGAGCTGGAAAGAACTACTTTCTGCGGCTTCTCTTTATTTTGTTAACTTCACCCCGAGAGCTTTACAGTCATATGCGCAGTTATAAAAATGTAGCTACGCGAATTTTTCCAATAATGCGTGCAGTCGTGCACGTAGCGACCTGACACCCTAGCTCGGGTCTTCAGGGTGCTGTAAGGGACTGTACGAGTCCTCGAAAAACTGCTACAGTCCAGTTTTTTCCCTCTTTTTTCCATTTCCTCCACAGAGTAATTTAGAACAGTTGAAATGAGTATCAAATTGCCTTCTATGAGCTATTATATTAAAAACACAGTATAAAGGGATCATTTTCAGCAGACTACTTTGTTAAAATGAAATACAAAACTTAATGTAATATACATTTATAAATTTATACAAAAAGTCCATGTTTTATTCATAACCCATTACGAGTCCGACTTAGGCATTTTATTTCATCAGCGTGCGTATCACTCGCTCGATACAATTCCCCTTTTCTATTAAATATCTCCACGGCATACAGCGCTGCTCCAAGAGCCCGTGTTGGAAGCAGTCATCCAGGCTAAGAAAAGGCACCCGCGAAAAGCCGGAACTTGACAAGATCATTGGCGCCTTCCGTTTTCACAAGGAACGCAAACCACTCCAAACAAAGTTACCGTATAGAAGAGCTGGGGGGCACGGCAGCGAGGAGGGTTTAATCTGCATTAACACGTCGGCGGTCCATTAGTTCCTAGCCTGATTGTGTCTGAATTCAAAATGTGAATTTCAAACAAAGTGTGACAATCTAATGGTGTGTTTTATACTTCGTTCACAGCACGGGGAAAACAAACAGACAAACAACCGAATTACACACTTCCGGAGGAACAATACCGGACGGTCTACGTGGGGACCACCAATTCGGGCCACACACGATGGCAGTGGTCATCAGCGGTCATCGGGCCAAAAGGGGGCCACTGCAACCACTGAAGGACCTCCAGGAGTCCCGCGCTGGACTGGAGAAAGAGCAATGGAGGAAGAGCAATGGAGGAAGAGCAATGGAGGAAGAGCAATGGAGAAAGAGCAATGGAGAAAGAGCAATGGAGAAAGAGCAATGGAGAAAGAGCAATGGAGAAAGAGAGGCTTTTGTTTTGATTGCTAATTTATTCGGGTTGCTTGAAAAATCCATGTTTTCTTTTAGCTCGCTGTCTCCCAAAAGGGACATTTAGTGCAAAGGTTTTTTATTTGTTTTTCCAATTAGAGTTGAAATGTTATTTCTTTTATTTCATTGATTGTTTAATTTGTGGCCAATTCTGGGTTTGTAACGGGGAGAAAATAACCGTGTCAAACTTGCCATCAGCCTCTTACATAATCGCTCCCTGGACGGACGTAGTCGGGCGTACAGCGTTTAGAGTTGAACTCCAAGGCGATTTGCTTACAAGGCGGGGAGCCGGGAGGTTATCAGAACGAAGGCGACAGTGTGAATGGGCCTCTGGCGAGCGGCGGCGGCAGCAAAACTATTCCTGCTTTCTCTTCTGAGGGCGTCAGGTCATACTCAGGACTGCAAAAACAAGAATGGAATTCTGCTTCCTATGCGGTCACTTCTGACGGTTCTCAAGCCAGAAGGTAGTCCTTCGCTAGTTCAGTCCTAAGAAGGCACTGTTTGTGGAACTGGAATCCACAAGTGGCAGCTTGGCCATTTTCGTACCTCAGCCTCGGTTAGCCTGACATCCCCAGTGTGAGGAGAAGCTGCCATTCTCGTGGGTGAGAACCAGTTCAGAGGGGAAGACGCCCCTGGGAATCGTGCCCGGCCCAGGCCTTAGGGTCGCACTGCTGCTTTTCTTAAGGCTGTAAAAACGGTTCCTTGAGATGTCAGAATTTGTCATCGCGGCAGTTTGTAAGAAGCACGATATTGCCTGTGACAACCATCTTGGTCTGCGGCAACAAAATGAGACATTATGCCACATCAAGCGTCGCGCTATAGTTTCGTTTGCCGTGCTGCTGCTCTCAGGCAAAACAGGACGTGGGCAAAAAGCGGGCAAACCTCGCGCCCCCGGCCCCTCCTCGCTGTCAATGGACGTCCGGCACGGACACCTTCGCCATACGAGCATCGCGGCGAGATCGTCATCCGTAAGAATGGACGAGCGACCACGTAACTATTCTGACCAGCAGACTCTTCCGCTCAATCTCCCTCATCGCGTTACTTCAAAGAGACCTATTTTTAAACTGACTTAAAATTTCATCCTTCGTGCTGCTCAACAAAGTTTTGGTGACAACGTTTTTCTAACATCAAAATTTAAAGCACAGGCCATCGTGCCCGTTGATTCGGATGAAAAAAGTTATTTCTGGACTCCAGGGCCTCCAGAAGAATGAGTATCCAATGAGATGGAAAAACAAAACCATAATTCTGCCACTTTTCAGGGGCATAACAACTGCAGGTCATTTAAATGACTAAATGAGTCACCAAAGATGAGTTATGCAACAGAAAGCAGAATTCGGCACTAGAGGGATGAATAATATGTAAATACAGGACAAAACGAGATGAATCGCAATGGTTTTTAAATGGCTGCGACAGTTGCGGTTAATTAATAACTGCTATTTAATATAGGAGCAGAGGAAATTAACCTTTAGAAATGTACAGTTTAAAAGATTTGCCATTAACTGGGAACACGTGAAAAGGGGAACGTAGTTGACTGTCATGAAATAATGCAGAACTAATGTTTTGATCGCCGTCCGGCTAATGAGATGTTGAGCCCTAATGGTCACAAATCCACACAAATGTTTTTCTTCCCCGGCAGACGTGACCCCAGCCTGAGGGTCTGCTGGCTCAAACAAAATGCCTCCCTGAAAACTATCTGTGACCCTTTCAGACTTGAAGCAGGTGGACAGAACGTGGAACTCGGGCCCCGCGAGCCTCTCAGAAGCCACCGGTCTGAGGAATCAGAGCTACTGACGTTCTTCGTAAGAGCTACACCACACACACGGCGCCGAGACCCGATTAGCGAAAACGATTCTGAAATAATTCCAATCGATTGTCCCCGACTCCATTTTCCGGACCGAACGCAACCTCCGTCGCATTCGCTTGATAGCAGCTAAGAAAAGGAAGTGACTTTACAACATTTTTAACAAATACAACTGAAATGTGGAGAATGAGATCTGAGACGGTGTTAATTCACGCGCAGATCATATAAATCATAACATCATAAAAACGTATCAACAAACAGCAGTTGCTGGCTCTCGCGGCACATTTTTACAAAGAACAGAGGCACGATAAAGAGCACGTCCGTCTAAACACCCGACGTTTGGAATTCGACGACCCCCCTTCTGTAAAAGAGGAAACCTGATGAAGCAGAAAAGCAAGAAATCATTTTTTAAGGTGGTAATATGTACGTTGAAGCAGACGCGAGAGGTCATTCCGAGCTGCACGGCAAAGGCTCCCGAATGACCACGCTATCCCGAGAGGGGTCATCCGACGACAGGGGGTCTCTCTCCAGCCCACTGCCAACCTCCGTCACTGTGACACTGGCGGCCAGGACTGCATCGCTTACACACACACACACACACACACACACACACACACACACACACACACACACACACACACCTTTTCTCACAGATGTATGAAACACAGCGATATTTTCCTAACACCTTTCTATAGAAAGGATGAAAGGAATTCAGACACGTGCAATTAATTCTGCTACAGGTTCCGCTGCAGACGAAGACGATATTTTCAAGTTATTTTTTATGTCTCCGACTTCTCCTCTTAAGTAGGTTGCCAGAGATTAGAGGAATTGGCAAAAATACACAGAATGTTGCAAATGTGCTGTATTTTACTTTATTTCTGCGTATACGGCTAGGACCCCCCCCGATCATTTGGAAGTCAGTTCTCTGGAGGCAGGATTGTGGCCACGTGCCATTCTGATTACAACTCGGGGCCTGTTTCTCCGAATTAGGGCTTTTTTCTCAGTTGTGCAACAGTCATCAGCCCCATTGTCGTCCCTCCTTTCGCTCCCCGGCACTCGAATCAATTGCCTTCGGATTTGGAGATAAACAGCGATATGGCTGCCCAGGACAAACCAGAAACATAATTGCACAAGCAGTACGAAGCTTTGTTGCAAATGAAGCCGTTTTCAGGCGAATCATTTAATAAGCCAAAGGTAATCATGCAAACATATTTCTGTCTTTGTCTCTTCATTTTAATCACAGTCCATAAGTTAAGCTGTCGCTCTATTTCATTTTACTTTGTGTTACGCAAAGTACGTCAACTCCATCTCTAGTCTTGGCAATTTTATGAACCTACACACACACACACATATATATATTTCTTGGTTCTAAAACAGTTGCATCTTTGTTTATTGGTGCTTTTGCCCCCTCTATCCATTATGAATAGTCTTTTGTCTGGTGCAGGGTTCATCTTGAGCTGGACTCCAGTCAGTCAGGCAGCAGTCTCTCACACACACACACACACACACACACACACACACACACACACGCGGGAGAGCATACGTGAACTCCACAGAGAGGCTGAACCAGATTCGAAATCGATGTCCGAACGCGAGACCCAGGTGCTGCGGGGCACCAGCACTACCCGCTGTGCCGCCCTTGGTTCCGCTTTACGCTCCTCTGTTTTGTTCACGGCTACAGACTCTATACTCAGCCCAAAATGAATACAAAACAGCAGAGCGCTGCCACTGTCCCTTCTGTTTTCGCAGGAGAGCGGGGGTAAGAGACAGAATGACCTGCAGAAACACTCTTTAAATGAGGGTTAAGACAATGCTTCAATTCCGCCTGTTCTGACAAATTGGGGCAGCTTCGGTGCAGCGGAAGAGTTATTTGTTGTCTTCTGTCCCTTTGGAGCAGAGAACAGACATGAAGGCCTGTCCTCAGGGCACAGCGCTCTTCTCATGCGTGGATGAGGCTGGACCTTTGTCAAGACCACCTCTCCCATTGGCAAACACAGGGGGCACCGAGTGTTTGACAGTGTATTAATGAGCGCCAGCATGAAAATTGGGTCTCTGGAAATATTCGCCGTGTTGCCGTGTGTCCCGATCAGACCCGAGCGAAAACAGCAACACAAGTTTGCCGGGCTTTTTCCCGCATTCGCCGCGCCGATCGCCGCGTTTGCCGGGCCTCTCGTAACTGCATCGCCGCGCCGACAGGTGGATTTCCCGACAACCGTCTATCAAAGTGTCAAAATCGCTACCTTGCTACTCGCCAGACGCCGCAGCAGGTATCGGCTGTACGAGATCCATACGCTGTTCACGTCACGCACAGGTCGGGCTCGGAAGCTTCTGCTTCGCGTCGGAATATCAGATTTCCACTGAAACTTTCCTCGGAACTTATTTAATTCTGAGAGACAGCAAGTCAGAAAAGAACTACAAACAACACCCCCCCCCCCCCCAATCCAATCTTATTTTCCAGCCAATAACAACGGGATCTTATCCGAAACTTCAGCCGGACTAATTCTATTGCTCGGCTACAATTTAAATTATTGTACAGCAACAACGAGAAGACTGTAATTTCAGCGAGTAAAATGAAAAGGTAAATGCTTTACAGTGATTTGGCCCATGAAATAATAGCACATTATGGCATATAGTTGTTGTTCAAAAGGTTAATAGTAGAGCACAAATAGCTTCCAACAAGTACTTACAGCACCTGTAATCCACAAGCCATTAACACAGGAAAGGATAAGTGCAAATAAGTGGCCACACAGCCAACAATAACACAATCTGCAGTATCACAGCGGTGTGGATGTGATTGAAGACACAATGAAAGTGCTTTTGTGGTGTCAAGACAGGCATACATTTGCATTCATATCAGTTTTTTCTGCCCCCATCGCTGTGAATTTTTTAAATTTATTACTTTTTTTGTCAGAACTGCCTTTAAAACAAGGAATTAATTCACATGTGGTCTCACATTTTTCAACCCTGAGGGGTTTGCAGCAGGAATAGCGGACTATATTGTGTACAAAAGAGGGGAAAGAAGAGCCCAAAAACCGAAAATCACGACAGAGCGTTGAGTTGACATGTGGATGTAATTCTACGTTTCATCTGAGGAAAAGGGTGAGCAGAGTCTCGCGCGAGCTCAGCTCACCTGCGTGCGAACTGCTCGTGTTTAAACCTCTAAACGTTCACCTGTGTTCGGCTTCAAGCGAAACACAACGCAAACTGCGTTAATAAACCTCACACATTCTGATACTAAGCAGCAGTGAGAAATACGAGAAAAAACGCATGATGGCGCCTCGAGTCCCACGTTTCAAACCTTTCTTGTCCCATTTCTTCTTTTTCAGTTCCATTATATGTAAATATTACCACATCTCTGACTCTAAATCTTCTGACAGATTCAGATCAGAGGTGTTTAGCAAGGTGTTCTGCAGGTGGACCCGGGTGTCTTTGCGAACATATTGCTCTAAGGTATTATGCTGGGTTGTAAAAGCATGAGGCAATACAGCAGAGAGAATCAAATAAAACAGGCACAGCATCCCTGGGGCCAATGGGTTAGTAGTGTGGCAGCAAGCGTCTGTGATTCATTATGTGCACACACACACGCACGCACACACGCACACACACACACACACACACACACACACACTCGGCGGCCTCGTGCGCCGCACCGACCGTTGACGATGACGGCGATGTCCCTGAAGTCGATCTCTCCCCTGGCCTCGACGCGCGCCTCGCAGCGGTACACGCCCTCGTCCGCCTTGGACACTTTGTCGATTTGCAGATTATTGTTGGCGAGAACCAGGAAGCGGCCTGGAGGGAGAGGGATGGGGGGGGGAGGACACAGAGGGACAGTGAGTGACAGGCCATTGTACAAAACAGTCACTCGCAACAAGCGATCGGCATTCATAAGGCGTCGGCCACTAAAAATGCATTTTCCAAAACACTAAATAACCTTGAGCTCTAAAATCTATAACGCGCCGTTTCCAGAGACGCTTTGAAACAGTAATGTGCAGCATTACAAGTTCCCCAAGTCCGGCGAAATGGTCATTTGACACATGAAAGCATCTGCGACTTTTGCCATCACCGCTAAAATTTAACCAAATGAGTCCGGAACGTTTCGGTCACGGTCCGCGAACGTGACGTCGAAAACGCGGTTAACGGATGAGACACAACTGAGAATGAGTCGATCTGCATATTTAGAAGTTACTCAGGTGTCCGGAGTGTCAACGTCTGCCTCGACCCCGTTTGTTTGGCTGGCGCTTCGCGAGGTCCGTCGAGGCAAAAACGAAACGCGCTTCCTTCCGGAAAGTTCTACGCCGTCTCTCTCAGCCACAGTCTATTTAAGGAGAAGCCTTTCACAAGTCCTCCCGTTCAAGTCGACCTCCTCGACAAACAATACAAATACAAATTAGACATTTAACCGCCGGCGTGGAAATATGACTCGTGCATATAGCTCTTCTTCAATTAGACTTCTGCATACAGACGCTTCAAATAATCCGCTTTATCTTGGGTTCAGAGAAGATGAACTGTGAAGATAATATGCCTGTGTAAACTCTTTGAAGTGTACATAGACACATTACCCCTCCTTCCTTCTCCCAGCACTGACAGAAGACGGCGTCGGGATCTGTGCTGCAGTAACACCGGCTGGTGTTTTCGAGAAGGAGACGGAAGAAAGTAGAACTCCGTTCAGTGCCGGCCCATACGTGCTACTCCAGGCACCTCCTTATTTCCATAAATATAAATAAAATGTCGAAATTTCATTACCCTTATTGCTGTAGTACTTGGTTGCCACCAAACTGTGTTTGGAAGTGAGCTGTCAGTTTTAATAAAGGGGGAAGGAACATTCCATCGGGTTCGGCAGATTCCACATCCCGCTTATTGTGGAAAATAGTAATTACGGGTGTCGGCGCTCAGAGCCGCGCGCCGCCGTTCCCGCCGTATTCTCCCGTTTCATGTCAGAGCGCCGGCGTGCGATTCCTCGAGATGACGCCGCATCACGTGGGCCAGACCCTCTCGAGCCAAAGCCGTACTCCGCGGAGCTCTTCTCTGGAGCCTCTTTCAGTGCCTCCCCGCGCGTTTTGTTTGTTTGCACACAGAGCCCAGAGACCGGCTCGCAGTACGGCTCATTTCTAAGGCGCCGACAGAAACAAACAACCAATCGACAGGGCGTTGCTAGGCAACCTGCCACCCGCCCCCCCAGAATGCACCGCACCCTTCTCTGCTGCAGCACATCTCACAAAAGCATAACCACAGGGGTGGCGCTTTGGCCCAGTACATAAATAGAAGCGAGTCGGTGGTCTTGTGCGCAAAGGTTGTTAATAAAAACCCAACACGAGTGTGCGAACTGAAGGAATATTCACATTTACATACACAAGCCGTGGGTGTGTGTGTGAGACGAGGCGGGCGGGGCGCGATAGGGACACACTTATTGCAGATACTGTAATAAAACACACAAGAATATTTGTAGTTTCACCTAACCGCAGAAATATGGCGTTATGGCGGTGTGGTCAGTGCTGCGCGGCGGAGGAATGTATTCGGAAGGTTAACTGGGGCGTTACTGCATTTGCAAAACTGTTTACGTGTTGAAAGAGCCGCGATTCCATTCACCCTTTTGTTTACGACGACCAGGAGTCGGAAAAGTGCGTGTTGCGGAGGTGCTGAAAAGCAGGTGGGAAAAAACGACAGTGAAATTAACAAAACGGACTGAAAATCTCATTATAAAACACAGTCGTCGTCTTATTATTGGCTTACAACGGACATTTTTTACATTTAAGGTGCTAATAGCTGTCGACAGCATGTTGCAGTCGAGAGATATTTTGTTATGCAGTTTGTGACAATTACGAGCGCCGCTTCGGAGCAGTTTCGTAGTAAACCGCCTGTCACGGAGGCCTATCAAAATGTTATGTGTGTCTGTATAACTTCCCAGCATGAAACGCACCAAAATTTGTTGCCCATACTTATGGCTGTCGAAGCCCCGCTGTCCGCGGGTGGACGTGTAACGCTGCCCTATCGATCTGCTCGCGATGGATGTGCTGGGTGACGGAAGGGAGGCTTACTGTGCAGCACGGGGTTGATCTCGATGTTGTTGTAAAACCAGGAGACAACTGGCACGGGCGAACTGGTGACGTCGCACACCACCTCGGCCACCTCTCCCTGGCGGAACTCCTGCGGGGACTTCACCTCCCGGAAAGTGAGCTTCTCTGGAGGAGGAGGACAGACGGGAGAGGAGTGAACCTTCAGAGTAGCTCAGGGCTGACAATGTACTGAACCTCGCACGAAGTCAGAGTAGAGGCCAGCAGAACCCCCGCCAGAGCTGAGGTTAGAACCTGCTTCTTGTGCCCGCATCAATAGGTTATGCAGTTGTACTCACTATAAGACAAAGATCAGTACATGATCATGAGACTGCAGAAGGTCAGAAGGTGCTGACACGTTAGCTCTGTTTACCTGCAACTGTGAGAAATGTAGCACAGTAATAAAGAAATTCCTCATCATCCAGATCTAATTCCTCCCCGAAAACAAGTTGTATATCAAATTCTTTGGACAAAGAGCACCTATTTCCCATTATTTTAACCGGGGAAATAAATAAATGAGGCGCCGACGGCCCGTCAGAAACACCTGTATGACCATAAAGCCCTGAGCTGAGCAGGAAAAACACGGTAAACAGCAGGTACCTCATTAGAAAAGACTGAATGTGGTCATGAATGAGGTGTTTATACCGCGGTGCAGTGTGTACGGTACAGCGCGTCTCGCACGTTAGTCACCGCGTCACACGGGAGCTGAGAGGGCGTGGGCGCGTGACGTGTCGAGACAAAGCGAAACAGGCCGAAACAGCCGATAACACCGTGCAGCGTCTGGCTTCCGCTACATTCCTAACACGACAGTTTATTACAGTACATACAGTGTTATCTTTTTAGACCACACCGTACGAGATTTATTTGTAGACTTTTTCTTTTACATTTTGATTTTCATTTGCGTTTTGTTCTTTCATGATGCATAATCGTCAGATGAAAATTTGTTAAAGAAAAAGTTTCCGTTTGAAGACTGACATACAGGTGTTAATTTTCAACAGCCATTACAGCAAAAAATCAGATTGAGATCGCTGTATGTTAAGGGTAAACCGGTGTTGTGAAAGCCCCAACATCTGACGATGAGAGACGCAGATTCACAAGGGAGTTGAACTCGAATAGTAAAGTTGTTCCACTTGACCAAGCGAGATTTCAAGAGGATGTACTTTGTCAAACAGCCTAACTGTCTACAGAAAATGACATGATCAATATTGTTAATGAACATTTGCATCTGTAATTAATTTTTCATCAGTTAAATCCATCGAACTTTTCCCCTCTGGCTGTTTATACGCCGGGTGTGAGTGTATGACTATGAACAGAAGAAAAAGTAAATAAAATGGGAATATAAGGAAATGTTTTAAATTTGATAAGACTGTATTTGTAATAAGGGACTATAAGTTTATCTTTTTCTGAAACCAACACTTTGACTCAAGTAAATTCATGGAAAAAAGTAAGTTTCGGTTCCTATTCTGACACCCTGGATATCTTGTGTCCGCACACGTATACAATCCTGTCGCATTATGCGAACTGGGCCCGTTTTATTTACACGTTCTTCCGGCCGGCTGGCACCAGGTGTGATGCACAGCCTAGCGACGTCTTGGCTTTTCTTCTCTGCCTGGCAATCCGGCGGGCAATTTCGGAGAAGGAAAGGGGCATCTCTTTGGAACAGCTGCCGTGTGGCTGGAGGACACGTGTTCGTGTCAACAGATTTGTCTAATGTCCTCAAACAAAGCCCTCGCCTGCGCTCACAGTCCGTCACGCCAATCATTCAAAGAGAAAATAAAAACGTAAAGAAAAAAACGCCATAAACAGCGGCCGCTCAACAGCCAGATTACAGATCGCAAAGCTGCGGAAGCGCAACCCGTTCGGTATAAAATCGAAGCCGTTACGTAAGCACGTATCTTACGTATAAACTAACATTTTGCGCTGCGTTCACAACAAGTATCTTATTCTGCACACGTGATTTCTCTCATAGATCTAGTTTCTCTAGAAATTCAATCACAACTGGTTAACATTTTCAGTATTTATTCATTTGGCCAGACATTTAAAAGGATGTAGAAGTATATAAACCTACTGCTTCTAATGGTTTTGCATGTTCAGTCTACATTTTATTATCCTCTGGAGATCAGGGGTGTGTGTGTGTGTATACAGACACACACACACACACACACACACACGCACGCACGTAAAAAATTCACTCTTTGCTCATGCCCTGCGATACTTATTCTGCTCCTTCAAAGTAAACGTTCCCGTTTTAAGATGTTAATTCCATGGTTCCTGGCCAAACCTTCACCGTTCAGGATACGTCTGTAAAGCGATTTCATTATTCTTCACTTCCTGAGCTCTGAACGTTTCTGCTCCAGAACCTCGGTGCATCGCGCAGGTGTGATTCGGGGGGTCACATCCCAACATACTGAAAAAGGTCACAGCGGATCCCTATCATATGATCATACGGACCACTTAGATATGTCTCTCACAGAGTAGATACCGTTAACGTCAGTGAGGCCCCTGACCCATTGCAGGTTTTTTCCAGCTTGACAGCTCAATATGACCTCTAGTCTGGTGTCCTACAACTACAGATGTTCTGCACGAAAGAGTTCACGGTACACAGTGGGCGCTGCGCGGCCTCCTCTTGCCGCCTGCGGGTCACTCACGGTATATCTCCAGCACCACAGAGGCCTCCCGCATCTGTCCATTGGCATCGGTGGCCTGGCAGCGGTAGATGCCCGCATCCTCGATGTTGGCATTGTAGATGGTGAGGCGCGAGCGGACGCCCTCCGTGTGAAGGGCCACCCGCTGGCTGGAGACGATGCGCTCCCCCTGGGGGCTGTACCACTCTATGCTGATGGGCTCCCCGATGGCTGCAACACAGAAGCACAGGAGAGCAGGGAGACGTACGACCTGAGGATGCTGGTCATAAAGAGACAGTCTTGAACGCAGTTTAATATGCAGCTCGGTGGATTAAGCACAAGCATACAGCAATATCTTTGATTCGAGCTCCGAATTCTGCGTTCCTGAGAAACGGAGCATTTGATGAAACAGTGCTGTAAGAGGCCATTAGTAGAGAATACTGCACAAACGGAGCTTGGAAAGCCTACGTGACACCAGACAGATCAGTTTCATCGATTGTCATGGCCGTGGAGGTCCAGAGCCTATCCTGGAACCACTGGGTGCAAGCGGAAAGGAAGGGCTGGAATAAAAGCGCGCTGTCAGGACACAGAAACGCACACTGACCACGCGTTTCTATTTAGAGGATCGCAAATCAACGGAGCCAAACAAGAGACGTAACCGTGGCAGATCTTGAGATTCCTCAGCACCCTGTCTGGTGACCTTCTCCCAGGAAAGTTCCAGAAATCAGAGCACGTTCCATGCAGGAAGGGCTCGCGGTGACTCTTGCGCACGCTTGATGCCGACGACCGACCGAACGCGTCATTTATCCGCACGCTCCGGCTCAGTAAACCGCGCGGGATTCATCTCGGCCTGTTTCTGCCAGATTACCTGTTTCTGTGCTGGTCTCGCTGTGGGACACGGTCCCCCGTGCCAGACCATCCTCTGGCTCTTAGTCGGCCGCTTTGTTAGGGGAGACGAGCTGTAACTCGGCACAACACCCGGTTGCTGCTTGCATGTAAAAACACTGGAGATGTGACTGGGCTGTTTCTCCTGCCGCTGACAAACGGATCGTCTCCCCGCAACGCCGTCAACTGGCCGACGGTTCAGAGTTGTATCGACACACACACACACACACACACACACACACACACACACACACACAGCTGTACGATTCTAAACCTGCAATACACTGTAAGCCAACTCTGTAGCGGATTCGACTGCTGTGTATTTTTGCTTCTAAGGTTTTTTAATAAGGAAAATTTGGCCGCGACACCGACTGCCGCCCCTTTGTTCAAATGATCCCGTTTCTGTTCCTGAGCCGTAAGACAAGGAGCGTAACAAAAAACAGACCTATTCCCACCCTACATGGCTTATATATGGAAAATGATTTTTTTTAAAGTCTACGACCCGCCTGGAATCGCACGTTCGTACATAAGGCCGAGCGTCCGAGCTTCAGAGATAAGCTGGCGATGGCGTGCAGCTCAGACGGGAACTGAGAAACGCAGGGAGGAATATTACCCTTGTCCTGCCTTGGGCATTGTTTATTGTCTTTATACGCCCCTGGGCTAATGGGAGCAAGGAATTCGCTCCGCTTTTATCCCCGTCGCGTTGTCAGCTTCTACCCATCATGCTTTGGGATAATTGATTCAACTCTTCCGGGAGGAAGCGGCCGGGAGACGGCAGTTGGGAAATTGCATTATGTGACCTCATTAACTTTGGCGACGCGAGAGCCCTGCGAGGGGCGGAGACGGGCGCGGCCGGCGGGCAGCTCGCCGGCCACCTTTAGTCGCGCCGACGTCTTTTGCTCGAGCGGACATAAGGAGCGCGGCTGGCGAGGCGCAGGCGAGCCTCGAAACTCCGGAGTAACAGGTGCGCCACCTCCTCGGCGGCGGCAGGGGGTTTCGGGCGTGAATAATTATGGATAATGCCTAATGATGTTGACATTAATTGGAAGCTGGGCACGGCGGACTGGAAAAATTAATATCCCATTCTGAAAATAGACGTGTCTGAAAATGTAAAAAAAAAAAAAAGGCTTTAAAGCCTTTGAACACACTGCTTGGTGCCAGAAGGCCCGTTGCCGGAATGATTACACATAGAGCGCGGTTTGTTAATAAATATATCCATTAATGTTTATTTTCACATTTAAGTCGTGGTAACAAGTGATTCATCGATTCTGTCGGAACGCAGAGCGAGCAGCGTCGCGGCCTACGAGAGCTCGCGGAGAGCGGGACGGTGAGGCGTCGAGCCGCGACGGGAGCGTCGGTCGCGCGCGTTTCGACAGTCGGCCGGCGGGGGTCGCAGCCGCGCCCCTACTCGTGAGCAAGCCTTTCGGCAGCCCGACAGAGAGCGCTTGCCGCACTTGTGGAGGTTTGGGACCAGCCGGGGGTCCGATTTTTGACGGGCCGATCAGGGCGTTCCGGGCGTTAGCCGGCAACCGTCGAGAAGAAGGGGGGACGATCGGTAATCTTCAGGCTTCCCGGCACTTTCCGCCCCACAGGAGCGATTGATCCAACAAGGACAGGAAGGGCAGCTCGCGATGGCAAGAAAGATGTGCTTTTCATCCCAGACACGACTTCTTCAAAACACAACTGCTGCTACGTGATGTTATTGTCACCATTATCGCCGTGCGGGGGAAAGGCTTCCTTGAAGTTCTTCTGCGGATGCAGATTCCACCCTCTAACTCCGGCCTCTTCCCGCAGGTGTTAATTTCCAGTCTGCACCATGGAACCTGTCAGGATTTGACGCATCTCCAGCACATCCAGGACGAACATCCCTGTTTGCAGCCACCTCCAGGCGTCGAGAAAGACTCAACCAGAGGCAGTCTTACCTGCAGGAATGAGCGTCGGGGACGACGCGCAACGCGACCGCTGTGACCGCCGACTCCGGCTAAGTTGGCTACAACTCCACGCAAAGGACCGCGGTCGGTCTGGCTGCTGCTTTGCGGGACCGGTGGGTTTCTTGACCACAGCCAGGGTGCAAGCGAGATGTGTGATGGTGCCAAGGCCACAGAAGAGGAGAAGTGAGGCAGAGAGGAGAAGGAAGCGCAGGTGGGGCTAAAACCCTACGGAGCTACAGGTGTCTGGGTCACGGGCACGTTGGTGCCAGGTTTCCTGGTCTGCACCGCAACTGCTGCTGGGTCCCGATCAATATGTCCCACAGATTCACCCTCCGTACTCTGCACCTGATGACAGCTGCTGTCTTCTTTCTGGCAATATACTGGATACACAATTACATTTTTAAAGGTGCATATGCTGGAGTCAGCGGGGACACGTCATGAAATTCACTGGCAACGTGACACGATCGAGTCTCAGACCTCATGACAAGCGCAGATATCCTCACACCAAAACGGCCAAAAGTGCAGAGCCCCCCCCCCTTTCTTACCTCATTTCTCGCGCTGTTCTTCTACAGGCGCGGATAAAATACGAGTACAGCGGGATGTAATAGAGCAGTAACAAAGGTGGTGGTAGGAATCGCCCCCCCCAGTGGATCCTCAAGGACCAATTTGTTTACAAAATCGGGCTCTCAGCAGGAATTTTTACAGCGCACTGACTGCAGCTACACGTTTTCTATAGGAGGCGAGTGAGGACATAAAAGAAGACAAAAGAACAAAAGAGTGGAATCTGCAAATATTTGTAAGTCTCATGTGGGAACCAGTGGTGTGGTAAATTTGTCTCCAGGCTAGAGTTTCCCCTCTCTGATATTATTAGCATATTAAGCATCGGAGCAGCAGCAACCACTAGTTGCACCAGTGGCTCCTTCAGTCTCCTGCTCCGGCACCTTCTGCTCATGCACTTTTCACCACCCCACGGCTCTGTGTGTTCTGTCCTTCTCACACAGCCACATCTCCAGCGTCTGCCCTTGCTTGTACCCGCACCCCAGGAAGACCCTCACTGTGTAGCCCTGGCTCCACTCCCTGCCCTCAACCACAGTGTTGACTTGGTCCTGCTGTGACCCACACAGAGCCCCGATTCCCCCCGGTGGTCCACAGTAGCGCTGCTTCTGCCCTACTGCCCCTACATGAAATATCACCGTCCCCTGGGAGCCAGAGAGCGCCGTAGAGCGATATCTGCCCAACACTCTCTGACTCTGGCTTCTAGTCTCCACACACACTCTTCCCGCCTGCAGCTTCTTCCTCCATCCTGGAAGCCAGTGTCACTTACCCCTCGACCGCGAGTGCTCGGTCATCTGCGGCTATGCAGTACTGTGCAAACGTCTTGGTCATGCAACTTGAATGTGTGTTGAGAAGTACAGGTAGATTCTTACCTACCATCAGGGAGGTTTCTGGGTGGTCCCAAATTCATTGTGCAGCCTGAGAATGACCTCAAACACCCAATCTCAGTCATACACAACTATCTTCAGCAAGAGACGGTCTGGTCCCCACAGAGCCCTCATCTCAACATGATCAAGTCAGTCTGGGAGGACATGCAGAGACAGTCAACGTCTGCAGAAGAACTGTGGCCAGTTTGGAAAAACCTACCAACCTCCACCTTAAACTGCATGCAAGTTTGCATAAGAGAACTGATGGTGTTTTAAAGGTAAAGGGTGGTCCCACCAAATATCGATCTGATTGAGGTTTTTTTGTCTACTGCACTTTTTAGAAGGTTTATTGATCAATAAGTATTCATGGCATTATTTCTGGAACCATCCTCGCTGTATAGCATTTTTCCCACAGGTGCCTGAGACTTTTGCACAGTACTGTACAGACTGACTGTTCCTGGGACACATCAATTATTTTTGGCGCTTCAAACCCTTCAAACAGAACAGTACTGGAAATTCCGTGGGGTTATTCAGAGGAGAAGGGTCAGTGAGAAGGTCGCAACAAGAAGACTGTCCATTTTCCCCCCACACGACCGGTCAACAACTCTTACCTGTACAGGTGAAGAATTTGGACTCCCCAACACTAAGTTCCACTTTGCTCAGTGAAATAGACACTTGAAGAACAGCTGAAAGAGAAGAGGAGAAAGGCAGGTGTGAATGGGGTGGCAGAGCTGGAGGCGATATTTCATCTCCTCTTCTTCTCGCGTCTCTGAAAGAGGGACTGTGGACTGTCTGGGCATCTCGCGGGGGAAGGCCTCTCTCTGGCTGCCTCGCACACAAAGTCCTCTTGCAAACAACATCCGCTTAATAAGAGGGAGGAATGTGGAAAAAAAAAAACAAACTTTGATCTTCTTCGTTGTGATGTACTTCCACTATTCTGTTTCTTACTTTTACATAATTCTCTATTCAAGACGCCTTTTGAAATACCCTGGATGCCACGCAACGTAGAGGAAGGAGTGGAAGGCTGCGCGCATCGCAACCGCCTGCCAAAAGCAGAAATCATCCGCAAAGGTCAACGCTAATGGCTGAGGGACAACAAACACGGGACATGTAGTATTTTACATTTTGTAATACAGAATATCCACGATTATATCCATCCATTATTATTAACCACTTCATCGTAGACAGGATTGCAGCAGCCGCAGGATCACAGGGCATCAGGCTGTGAAACAACCCCTGGATAGAACATCAGTCCATCGCAGGGTTCCCACGCGCACACACAGGATTCGCAGCAACCAATCAACCTCGGACGCCTGCGTTTGGACTGCGGGAGGAAACCCACACAGACACGGAGAGAACGAAACAGCAGTGCTACTCGCTGAGCCGCTGTTCCACCCAACAATTACATCCATTTACACCCATATTTTGTGCCAGTTTGTACTGCAGTGGAGCAGTGGAGTAACTTCCCCCTCTTTGCACAACTCGCAGTAACAGTGTTAGGAAGAAACACCGATTTGCTTTTTTCCCCGCATTTTCTCTGTGACAGTACATTCTGCACATTAATTTCCCCCTTTGAGCTGAAACAACCCTGTAAATAAACAGTCAGTAAAAACCTTTGGAGGCTTCAGTGAAACGGCCGGTGGAGGAAGGACAGGGTGCAGTGGCAGCTGCCTACCGACAGAGGGGGCTTGTGTCCAACCCTGAACTAAGTCCCTTCTGAGCAAGTCTAATTATTTACTGGGTACAAACTGTAGCTTTTGATGTAGTTCTGCCTCCAGACCTGTGTGTTATTGTGAAACCAGGTAGTTTTGAGAGGCAAACAGTCATGGAATGAAGCAAAAATAACGGTTATTATTTTGCAGTTTGCGCCAACCTTTGTTCCCCATGTAAATCTGTGTGGACTTCTCTTCAGTAATAGTGCAATTACTCTGTGTCCACACACTGACTTGGCTCAGCCTGGCTGAACTCTGTGTGTGTGTGTGTGTGTGTGTGTGTGTGTGTGTGTTTGAACGCCTTCCTTATGCTGCTGGGGGTTTCGACTAAGAACCCTGGTTTCCGATCGCGTGCCGATCTTTGCAAGAATGAGAAGACGACAGCAAACCCCTGCTGACCAGTGTGTGTGTGTGTGTGTGTGTGTGTGTGTGTGTGTGCTGACGCACACTCTCCCAAACACGGCACCCTGGCAGCTTATTTCTGCCCTGCACTCTCTGCTGCTGGCATTACCTCCAGCTCCCCGCAGCCGCTAGTGGTGACACGTGGCTTCGGGACGCGTATCGGACTTTGTTTTTTCGATTACAGTTCTTGGAAACGCAAGGGAAATCAAGGGTGTCTGCACACAACACAGCAGATTTAAGTCAGTCAGTCTGAAATAAATGTGAAAACAACACAAACGGTGCGACTTTCAAAAATTATTTCTTTCCCGTTTCCTCCATTTCTTAGTGCGTTAAATGACTGAGAAGCAGGGCTGGAGTCTGAGCGCGACGGCAGAACGTTAAAAGCAGCTCGCATTCAAGGCGAGGAGCTATACGGCAGAGGTGTATTTAGGTCAGTTATAAACAATTTACGAGGCTCCCACGTGGAGCGCGACGCGCACCGTCACTGACTGCTCCTGCGGCGGGCTTCGGAGATGAGCCCAGCCAGGGCTCCGCTCGCTCGTGTGTCCGGTGACAATGCCGCACGAGGGAGACGCCGCGCCATCTGCCGCGGAGAAATACATCTCAATTAAAATGGCCGTCATCAAGGTGGCTCATCTAACAGGCAACGTTTCCGCAATAAGTCAAGGTGGCCGCCGTGCTGTCAGCCGGGGACTGGGGGTGGAGAACGGCGCGACACACAGCTTCACAACTAAAGAAACGGCACACGATGCCGTCCTGACACCAGCTATAGATGACAGAGAGAGAATTCACTTCTTTGTCACGCTTATAAGGATGCATTAATGCCCCCACAGTGCACGCCGAAGGGTGCCGCGTCCCTGTTAAAGCCGCACGTCTCTTGCGGAATCCATTACCGCCCGCTCTTTACGATTCCACCTATTTATGCAGCTGGATTTTACCGGAATTTTCTCTGTACGCTGGTTGCGCGAGTCGCTCAAGGGGCCGCCTTCAGGTCCCGACGGCACGTCCGCACGCCCGACCCGGGCGGTTCCCCGTCGTTGCCGAGTTCGCCGTTTCATCGCGGCGGATCCACGCCGTGCAAATTATTCGTTTGCCCTCAGAGAGGAAGGCCGGGGTTACATTAGCGCTTGTTTACAGGCAGCGCCCTGCAATCTGCGTCGCGATTCCACAGCTTGCTAATAAAGCAGAAACATCACGAATGAATTGGACACGGGCTTCGCAGCGACGCTCCATATTCAAGCAAATACTTGCACACACAACGCGCACATTAGCTCCAATTAACTAAACATAAATTACACTCCCACAGGCTGCGCTGCTAAGTCAGCGCTGTCCCTCGTGTGAGAAGGAAGCCCGGAAACCTCGGGGCGTCCCTGCGGCCCCCAGTCGGCTCTCGTACAGCGGCCGCCGCAGCGCGCGCCGGGAGGACGGCGGCGGCCAGAGGCCGTGACAGAGCCCGCGGGCCGTCACGGTCAGTCTGCTCGCAGCGAGAACCACAAGGGACGTGGGGGGTAACGGGGCTAAGTCTCCAGTGCGACTTGGCACCGGGCTGCATCCTGGCCGTCTACTTATTTGCATTCGTATGTGTTTATTTGCTGTTTTTATCCTGTAAATACTGATCCTAATGAGCGCCGTGCCGCACGGGACTGTGTACGAAGCACCGCGCTCGGCAGCCAGCCACGGCCGTGACTAACGCACGTCGCCAAGACGTCCGGCAAATGCAACAGGATTCGCAATTCACCACGCGGAGCGCCAACAACACACTGGTCTCCAACACTGGGCTTTCTGTGGACGCTTGAACAGCAACGGTGCAAAGGTTGAGTGCGATTCTGCGCTCAAAGCCTGGCTGGTAGCTTCTTCCACCAAGGCCAAACCTGAGGTGAATGGGGCCGCGAGCGGGAGCAGCCGTGGAGGTTACAGGGAAGGAAGGAGCCACCCGCTCCGAGCAGAGGTCCCGCGCAGGAACGTACGCTGGAACAATTTGGGCAACAGGCGCAAACACAGAAATAGACCCGGATCCGGACGGTTGGCGTTTCAAGCTGTAGACGCCATTCAAGGAGCTGCCGCTGTAGCACCCTTGAGTGAGGCACCTGCTCTGAATAGCTTCGAGAAAACAGGCCCATATAACCGCATCAGCTAAGCAAACGAACGCCTGGGCTCATATGGTGCGAACGTGAGGGAAAATACTTTAGGTAGCCAGTAAGGGATACTGGGAAATGGGAGCGGAGGATGTGGGTGTTTTTGGAGAGGTTGAAGACCACATATGGCAAAGCTTTCTGTCGCGGTCTGTTGGCACAGACAGACAGAGCAGACTGCTGGGAATTGGAGACCAGACGGTGCAGCATGAGGGCCTGGACACAAATTTACTGGAATTATTGGAATTAAGCACTTTGGAATAAGTCATTTGAACTGCAACCATCAGTTAGCCCTGTATTACATTCCACCTCCTCTCAAGGTCTCCAGGTGCATTGCCTAATTCACTGAGGCAGCTTCTCTCTACCAGGGTTCATATCTCTGTTTCGGTCCTGAGGCAGAGCAGTGTGCACCCACCCCAACCATTGCCTCTGCTTTCTTCATTTCAGTACCTGCTCAGCAAGCCCAGGCTACAGCACACTGAGCTCTACTGCTTTTCTGTGCTTCTGAGTCTCCTTGACCACCTCCTCCGTGAGCCTGTCTACTATATATACTCTGAGGACGGAGTTCTTGAGTACTTGGTTTGGTCTCTTCTGCTATTTCCTTCCTGCCAAAATCACAGTTAAGGCTACAGACGTGAGCCAGCGATGAGATTCCTACGCCTCCTTCAGCGGCGTAAGCCGCCGTTCCGTTCACTCCGGTCGAGGAAGCATCTCCGTTCTTCTTCGGCACCTGACAGAAGATATTACCCTTTTTAAGGATGAAATATCTGTTTCAAATTAGGAGGTTCTTCTGTAAACACCGTCGTGTTGGGCCGACCGTGCACACAGTTAACGGCGCGTAATGAACAAGGTCGGCCCCCGTCGTTCTCAATCACCGCAACAAAGCATCACTCACAAGTACGTCTGCGCCATTAATCGTCACAAAGTATTAAATTGTCACGACCGTACCGTCGATTTCGTGGCAGGACGATAACGGTTAAGCTGTGTATTCCTAGATATTCACGTGCTAATGAGGGATCGGATTTCACGAGCGCGTGTCGCAAAGCAGAACACGGATCAGTCGAGTTACTTCCAACGCGTAGCTGTTTACCGCAGTGTGTCGGAGAAAAGGGCTCCTACATAATTCCGTCAGGTTTGGAGGCACAGTCAACCGCTCGGGCGTCTTGCGGGAGGCAGACGGAACTCGCCGGCTCCTCTTCTCCTGCTTCGCTCCGTTTTTTTCTGCTAAGCCTCTTGCTTCTCCAGCTAGCGACGATGAGGTGAGCGTCCCAGCAGAGCGCTCTGTCTACCTTGCGCGTCATTGCTGTACAACGTCAAACTATAAGTACGTTTTAAAGAACAGTTTGGCACAGTGTGACGTTTCGTTCTTGTACCTTATGAAGAATCATTACTGGGGCAAACACAGAGGAACATGTTTACCTCATCGTTCATCCACGACACAAAGCACAACAGCTGCTGTTTGCATTTTAAAGCATTTTCACGATTTTACTGCTGCAAAATTATCTGTCCGTCAGGCGTCGGCATCTGCCTCTCCAGGAGCAGACCGCGGGGGTTCCAGAACGTAACCCTCAAGCAAGGCGCAGGGAGGGTGCGAGTCGGACGGCCACGCTGGCACGCTCCTCCACACAAACCCCGCGGCAACACAGACGGCCACATTCGGCTGAAACTTCACCGAACCAAGCGGACACCGATAACCGCGACGCCTGCTGTGTTCGTTCGTTCCTCCTCCCACGACCGAATCTTCTAAACCAATTTACACCTGAGCCAATTTTCTCCTTTATTTACACCTTGGGTTAAAAAAAAAGTGTCTAAACTCGAAACGGAGCGGTGGGTTTAACAACACGTACAAAACCTTACGAGAACCTTTAACAAGGCACGACACATCTCAGCGGGGGTCTTATTATTTACTCGGAGAGGCCATCGGCATTTCCGTGCAGTGAAGAGATGAGGTCAAACATAGAGGCGTTTGACCTTGAAACGCTACGTGAAGAGGATGAAGCTTATTCAATCGCTTCGATATTCTTCTGCAAGGACACCGGAGCTGAACCGCCACAGTGAGAGGAAGGGAATCATATTTTACATGGTAGCGCTCACAATGCTAAATACGTCCCCTGAGGAACGCGCGCGGCATAAAAACCCAAAACAAACATTTTGGACAATTAAATTAAGCTCCCGACACAGGACATTTAATTGGCGGTGTTTGATGTAATACTTCATCTTCCAGTGAGCGCCGTCATCCTCTTTCTCTGTACTGCTCCCTGTCTCCCCGAGATGGATTAACTTAATAAGCAGATGCCACTTATTTCTGTCCGTGAGGGATGAGCACGTCGGTCAACCAGGCCCTCCTCTTCTCAGTCGAGGCAACTCGCAGGGTTTCGGAACGGCGGGCAGCAGCACCGCAGGGGGCTTCCTTCCCCGCCTTTCCGCGTTTTCCTCGATGGAAGCGGGAAGAGGACTTGCTGATGAGGCCTCGCCGCACCATGCGGTGAATCACTGCAGCGTCGCCGTCATTTCAGCCCACAGAAATCCCTCTTTCTCCTCGGAGAGGAAGGCAACGCCGCTCCTGTAGATCTATTCAGATAAATTTCAAACATGCAGACAAATTGCTTTTATCAGATGCCTTAATCTCTGCACCTTCATGCCTGCGATGACACTCAATGGGTTTATTGATATTGCTTCTGGTGAAAACATCTTTGTTCCTCAATTATGAGATTTCACGAGGAAACGAAAGCTTAAAAGTGTCACTAGTTTAAAGGAAAACGTTGCTAAGGAGAAAACCCGGAAACGCTCAACACTTGAGCTTCTACTGAAAGTAGTGCAGCAAGAACGATACAAAAAAATGCCGCGTACCGGTATCCCTCAGTCTCTATTCGAAACGTTGCATTTATGCACCTAAAAAATATTTCAAAGTGTCCGCCGGCAAAGTCGCACACGTGTCCGGGTTCACAGTCGCGTCCTGCTGTTCCTAGAATCACATCTTCTGCGCCGACTGTTTGAAAGCGTCCCTATTATTCCTGTACCATTATTAAGTGAAAAGAAGGTAGGTGAGCCCTCCACCCGCCTCCACCACCACCTCCTCTCGGACACACAAAGGCACTTCAGCTCCTCAGTAAGTAAAATGGAGTTTGCCTGGGTCGTGGGTGTCGTGGCTGGGTGGGAGTGGGTTCACGTCCGGTTCAGCCTACGCGGAGTTTGCTTGCGGCCCCCGTGCGTTTACGGGCTCCCTCTCACGGTCCAAACACGAGTTTCAAGTTCGTCGGTCACCCTTGCGACGGACTGGCGTCCCATGCAGGGTGTAGTGTCGTAGCCCCTTGCTCAGTGATGACTCTTTCATTTTCATTGTTTGTCTACATTACGGTAAAACACATTGCGTCGCAAACGCTTTATTTTACGCCGAAATCCTTGATGACCGAAAGGCATACGGTATAATACAGACATTGAAGGATGTTTTGTGATATTTTTTGGGAAACTGGTTACTGGACTCGGGACACGCTCGGGCTGCATTATTATTTCTCTCTGGAAAACCTAGGCTCCCACTTTCCAGAAATTCGCTATCGAACACGTCTTCGGCAACGGATCGTTGAATTGCGAAAAGAAGCCTTTCGCTTGTAACCATCATGTCACAAATAGTTAAACGATTTTAAAAAGTTTACACGAGTATTATTAAATTAATTTCCAAAAAATAAGACAACCAGTACAATACTATATTCTGGATGAAAAAATGTTATTCCACAGACCTTTTGGTGTGTGATGTTATTGCTGGATTGTGCAATTGATAACACTTTATTTGCATTGCCTGAATGTTATCAACTAAATCCTCAGAAAATGAAAAAAGAGGGGAAAAAAAATCAGCCATGAATACAAATTAAATGATTACATCTGTATATCCACCTAAAGTGAGAGAGGGACCGAGTACCAGCACTGAAGCACTAAATGGGCAATTTGTATTCAAAATGCTGAGCGGTGGCTCCTGATGCTAAGCCAGTCTTCTATGAAAGCAGCACTGTGTGTGTGATGGGCTTTGAGTCTAAAGCCGCCTGATTTAACTCCGCCATGGTGTGGCCAAGCCTCAGAAGACAGTAGTACACACCCTTTGGGCTGGAACACCTGGCACCGGCCTTCTTATGCTAACTACACTGTGGAACAGGGTCCTTAAATAGTGCTGGGGGCACAAGGAGTGTCACCATATAAATTGTTAAGGTTCTTACATCTTGTGTGCTTGGGAGAAAAAAAAAAAAAAAAGTGTCCTGTATTTATTTGCTCCCCAAATGGTTTTTGAGGCCATTTCCAAGAATGCCATTTTGTTGCAGCAGAAAATTGAAGACCGCCTTTAAAATGGCTCGAAAAGTCCCCGCTCCCGAACACTGCTGGCGTAGACACACCTCTGTGGATCACGAATGTGCTTTCATCAACTATATAGGCAAGCTTTAGCACGGGGGCACACCCTGGGGTACCATTTCCACACAGTTTGGCAGTCAAATTTGATGAATCCACATCCTTTCTTCCTCAGAGCTTCTAATGATCTTAGATTCTGAAAATGACATTAGCCAAAAAGAGGACATAACGGTAATACAATTAGTAATGAACTGCTGAGGGCAATGTGAGTCTAGGATGTCAATTACAGCAAACGTTTCAAGTTTTAAACAGAAGAGACATATCTGTAATTCCCTTTTATTGGGAGGGAAGGGAAAGCTGCATTAATTCCTCGCCATTATCGAACGTGTCCACAGGAAGACTTACCGATCCCGGGGAAAATGTACAATGGGCATCGTACGCATTTCATTATTCTTATGTATCTGCATTGCATCTCCGCTAAACCGTCAACAAAGCGTGTCTCTAAAGACAGCATTAAAGGATTATATACTTAGGAAGAAAGAACATTCCGGTGGCTCTGAAAGTACGCTGGCTAATTAGTATTCGAAATATTGAGTAGTGATCGATAGAGAAGGCAGGCTGGGCCACTGCTAGGGGCACCGCAAGTCATGAATCCCAAGTCGAAACAAAACAGCTGTTTCTTTTTTTTTTTTGTGGGCTTCATTCTGACCGGGAATAAACGTATAAATTAGAACAGAAACCGCCGCACTTTATGTTTGGTGGAATGTTCTGCAGACATGGAGAGACAGTGCTGTAAATTCCCAGCGGAGCCATAAATCAGGATCTGCCCTGCTCGGCTCAAACCGGAACTGTCCCCGGATGCACAAACGGGGGGACTGAGGTTATTGTACTTCGGACACCTCGCGCAGAGATTGGATTCACTTGCAAAGACAGTAATTCGGGGAAAAGCCTGAAGACAAAGAGGACGACCAGCAGCCTGGTGGCCTCAATCACATCTACAGTGGATGGACCTTCTTCAAGTGCAGGAATTCGGGTACAGCACAGAACATTCTGGAAGCAAGGCTTATTTAGCTGCTAAGAGTATACCTTGACTCCATCGCAATAAACAGTAACAGCAGCAGCTATATGTTTTTAATGAGGAAAACTACAGCAATTCCTCAGTATCCAAACTCTCCATATCTGAAGTTTCACTATAACAGCTGTTAATACCTGAAAATTAATTCCTGCATATCAGTATCCGAAAACTTTTGCGATAACATTTTTTTTTTTATCATCGTAAGCTTACCCATAAAACAAAAAGTCCAAACGTGAATAAAAATCAAAATGTAAAACTCTACAGTGTACCTCAATAAAACACTATATTTACTGCAATAAACGACTGTCTCGTGAATTTACCAGAAGCCAGATGCGCTGCATGGGACCGTTTCGCTTTGTCTCAATGTTTGCACCACATCACCACATTTATTGTGCATTTTTTATAAAATAAACCTATGAAAAACAGATCCAGTAGAAGCGAGACGTTTGAATGATTTGGAAGAAGCTACCTGACCGCGCTGAACACAAACATCAAGAACTAAGCTAAAATAAAACTGAAGCCCTCTCTTTGTTTCCTCTATTCCAAAGCAACCTGTAAGCTAATTTGACACAATAGTTCTTCCGCAGTAAAACACGGGACTTGTCGCATGCAGCACACGCCGGAACGCACCACGTACCGATACGGACACGAGTCTTGGCGCTCTGAAAAGACTTTCAGCTACCCTTTGCTCATCACCGTCCGGGGAAATGAAGTGGAGAGGGGAGCCTTTGTAAAATAACGTAGCATCAAATTTTTTGGCCGCTTCAGTCCAGCGGTCGCCCGTACCAGTGGCGAACCGAGTTCTTGCATTGATGAGATGTGTCTGCTGGGGGGGGGGGGGGGGG
>UFQX01005256.1:151725-190903 GCA_900497675.1 Arapaima gigas | reverse complement strand
GGGGGGGGGGGGGGGGGGGGGGGCGCAGTGGGATTTCGGCAGGGTTTCGCAGAAGTAATGAGAAGAATGGGTCAGAATCGTACCGCACCGGTACGTTATTCAACTGCCAGCTCCTGTTAACATACACTGTAGGACTGATCGATAATACTCACGGTTTACTGTTTCTCAAGGCATATTGCACATTTTCACTCTCAGCTGGGCTTAGCCATAGCTTTTGTATTAAAAAGTACAACTCAGTTTTTGTAATCCAAAAGCACTGTGTTGAAAATACAACATAATAACGTTTCTTAAAATAGCTTCTGTCCATTTCATTTACTTGGGTAAAATTGGTTTGTCTGGACAGATCTTTTATTTTCATGAAGTTCTGCTTTTGGATGTTCTTCATAAAATTCTTTACAATGCCGCAATTTTTACAGACAGAGGCTATATGTGTTTTTTTCAAAATGCTTCTTAAAGATGGCTGGGCCCGAACATAAAATGAGCAGCCAAAGTGTGGTTGAAAATAAATAAATAAATAAAGCCCATCTATATGGGAAGCTGCATAATAGATAAAGAGAGAGAGACAGGGAGGGAGAAGGAGTGTGTGTGTGTGAGTGTGTGTGTGTGAGAGAGAGAGAGAGAGAGACTGCCCTGCAACGGACTCGGGTCCTGTCCCCTAAGCAGCGCCCTGCGATTCTGGGATAGGCTCAGGACCACATGACGGTCCATGGGCGGATAAAATAAAACTGTTTTCTTCCTTGAGCCCCCCCCCAACCTTATTTGTCTAAATCTCTGATATTTTCTCTCCTTCCTCGTGCCAACGAAGACGGATTAGGAGGACTTACTGTATGTTGCCACCGCTGCGGAACTAACACCGTAGCCCTGCTGAGTCACCCACTGGGTTGCAAGTGTCAGCCACAAACAAGCAGACATGTCAGTTGTTCTCCCAGCACAGTCTGCCACTAACAGCCCTCACTTGAGCCCTACAGCTCTGCCAGTCAAGACCCAACCAGTAAATGGAACCCACTTAAGCTATTTGCAGGCGACAGACCTGTTAGAGGACGGTTCTGTTTCCCGTGTGACACGTCAACATACAACATATTTACAGCTGTAGACCAAACTGCAAGAGCCCGAAACAATACAGCATAAATAGACTGCAGAAGGGAGGTGAGGAAAAAAATCCAGACGGATGACTCCATCGGCTTTAAATCACTGTGCGTGTTAAGACAATAATTAGAAGAGGCCATAAATTTTAATGAATTCATTCTTGTTTATTATGCTTTAGGAAAATATCATAGCGCCCCAACCTCACCCGACGTGTGCCACGACAGGGTCACTGAATATTAATATCATGCTCCATCACAAAGAAACGTCCCTTGGTAGCACATTATGATAATCGGCGCATTCCAAATGACTGCATTTTCCCAAAAAAAGAAGCCAATCCAACCGGTTTAGGGCCTTTTAAACTGTCTCACGCGGCTGTGATTCACAGCGACGGCGACGGTTAGAGAAACCGCTCCGGCGCATATTGTCGTCAGCAAAACGAACACGGAGAAAACGGATAATTCGCCATTTCATCAGAGACAATATGTTCGTTCGGACACCTATTTTGTGTCCCGTGGGTGTTTTATGCTGCCTACAAACATTTCAAAGCAGGTTGTGTGATCTGCAGTCTGTTTGACTACTAAAACGCACACGGCTTGGACTTGGCGTGGAGGGACTCGGGTTTGTTGACGTCACAGCTGATGCGCAAAAGCACAGGAGCACGACGTGGACCACCTGAAAGGTTAAAAACCTGGAAACAGGGGCCTCTGATCTCTCTGTCTCTCACCCACCCTCATAGCCCCTAGATGTTTGAACAGTCACTGAGTGCACATGCTGGGGAGGTGTGGTAACCAGATGCTACCTTCACCCACGAGGCACACTGCGTCACATCTACACTGTAAAGACAACAATAGTACATACAGGGGGCAAAATATTGCGAGCGGTGGAAGCTAAACTCTTCGTTTCGGGGGCGAGATCAGCCAGTGATCTGACCAGCGGACGGAAAACCACCGCGGCGGAGCTGACTTTTCAGCCGTGCGCCACCACGGGGGGTCCGTGTTAAGTCCGAATCGGACGGACACATAAACGACGACGGCGCCAGTTCATTCGAACGTGGCTTATTCGCCCGGCGAAAAGGAGGGAGACGCTAAAAACGCGCACCTGTCGGCACCTGAGGTACCAGCGCTGACCTTCTTGCGTGATGAAGCTCATTAGCACGAACCCACTTTAACGGACACGCAAACCTCTTCTGAAGTCTGACAGGTCGCAAACGAAATAAGAAGGAATTAAAGGCTGGCCTGACACCGATCATCCGTATCGATTAGGAATGCCACGGACGATTCCGGTTCACAGGGTCTGGCTCCCCGAGACGATGTTTTGGAGATCACACGCTGCCAGATCACAGCAATTACGATGATTGTAGTGAAAATTTAATAATACTTTGAAGTGAGATCTGAAGGCGCCAGAAACACATATCAGACCGCAGCTGCTTAAGCATACGCTAGATGTTCCCTTTCCACCTCGCGCCCACTGCGGCACCGAGCCATTATCGCGTCATGTTTTTGGGGTCCCGGGCATCTCGGCCAGCGGAGGTGAAAAGCGAATCAGCTTGACGGACTGAAATGGAGGAACTACCTACAAACCGGCTAACAGACAGGTAACAGTTCGGGTCCTTTTCAAGCACATACTTCTCGAGGGAAGCTGCTTATATAAACACCTTTAAAGTGTTCACAGAGCCACCAGGTCCTCTAGACTTTGCTTGGTTGCCATGTTAAATAATTGAATACAGTAAATTAAATGAAAATAACTAGTAAACTTATGTTAACTCAACTGGTATAACATACACAAAAAGACCAAACTTTGTCCGTCTGCTTTTTTGTACGTTCTTTGTGCACAGCTTGGCTCTTCTAGCCCCAGACTCAAAGTTAGGCGCAGCGGTACTTCTCCCCCTCGATCGGGTATTTGCGCGTTCAAGTTCATTAAACGCCCAAAAAGGCCACTTAGTCTGTGGGAAAATTCTTCTTTGGCCTTTGGGATAAGGACCGGTGACACACGAGGAGGACGGGGGCACGTCAAGAGCAGAGCGTTGTTACGCACGCTGCCCAAAAGGCACGAGCGGGACAGGACCTGAGATGGCGAGAGAGACGGGCGGCGGTGTGGGTCAGAACATCGCCGCCGACCGAATGCACCCCTTCGCGGCAACAGTTTTTCCACGCTCGGATGGCCACTTCCAGCACGATAAAGCACTGTGTCACAAGGCACGTATGGAACCGTCCTGGAACCGTTCGGCGGCGAGTTTTCATTGCTCCGGTGGCCTCCGCAGTCCCCGGATCTCAGCCTTGTCGAGCATCTTTGGGCGGAGGTGGAAAGGGCTGCTCGCAGCACGACTGGGCAACGGTCCAATTTGCAGCAACCGTGCACAAACTAACAAAAATAATTTCCCCATGGTATAACAATCCTGCACAACACATCCAGCATCCTGCAGAATCCATCCCCAGATGAACCTCTGCTGTCCTGAAGGTCAAAGGAGGCGCAACGTACAACTGGATCGGTGTACCTAATAAACCGGCATCTCAGGATATATAGTTAGTGCAAAATTGTTTTCTGGGAGCATTTGACCTCCTGCTCCCTTCCGAGGTCCTTTGCGTGCGACTTCGGCTTATAAATCAACGCCATTAACTACCATTATACCTGCTGCCCTTTAGCAATGACAGTCGCGGTGTAGAGCCGCTCCGTCGTCACATCTCAGTCTCAGCAACATTTTCCACATTAACAGTAACTCGTGTAGAACACGGAACCGATAACTAGGAGCTGGAGGAGGGGTGAGAACGTGCTTAAAAATCAGTTTGTTGTAAGAAGTTCAAGTGTGGTGCGAACAGAATCTTCCTTCGAGGGTTTTAGTGAGGAGGCCTTTGCCTGAACTCCTGGACTGTGATGGATGGCGGTATCTAAGCGCACTAGTACTTTGCACCTGGAGATACAGGCAGAGGCCCGAAGCCACAGAGCATTCGGCTTTGTTTAAGCGCGTTCTCCGAAAGCTCTGAAAAACGCACACGCCGGGGAACCACGAATTTAACCCGAATGGAAATGAGGAAAACGTCGGGCCGCTAAAGGTCAGGCAGCTGCCACAGACCCTGTGGATTCGCAGTTCAATCCTTTGCATCCAAAATTTGATCACCGGTAATTGTACAGTTTTTAAATTTATTACAGATACATCTAAAAAGTAGGTCTCGCCGCAGGATATCGTAAATAAATAAATAAAAGGTTTCTGCAAAACGCCTCGAACTTCCCAGCAGAGTGTATCGCTGAGCGCCCGCTGCCGAACGTTAGGAAAATAAAACTAAATAATAAATTACAACAACACATAAAAGCCGAAGAAATAACGTCACGACCGACTGGCGACAGATCGAAAACACATCTGAGGAACAGTTAAAGCGACTGGCGCAATTTCGTCTTTCTCAGTCCTCCTCCTTTGCATCTTTCAGCTAACAATGGGGGCGAAATATTAAATTGTTTGAACAAAGTTCCTTGGGAGGAGCAAAGCCACTCTTGAGCACCACCCTAGTTCTTAAACTAGGGAGTTAAATCGATTAAACACAGAAGCTCTTCCTTCCTCCTTCCACTCCGTGTCGGTCACACATCGCAGCTATACACACACGCCGATACACAACACCCCCCTTTTCTTTAAGTCCTAATCCACAACTACAGACTAAACTAAGCTTTTCTACTAGTTTTGCTAAGTTTAACGCACACGTTTTGGTTTTAGTTCTTCAGACATTCAGAGATTTCCAGGCCTAGAAGGCTGAACCCCTCGCTGAAGCCGATATTTTAATGAAAAATTCTTATCTGTTCACTAACATAAATACGGTGCAGGTAAGCAGCAAGTTCTCAACATTTATCCCTTTGTGGCCGATTTAATGCCGCAAGGGCGCCGCCTCAAAGGAGGCGTCCTTTGCCGTTTTGGTCTTTGGGCTGCAGTTGGTTTACTGTAGGCTACAGAGTTTGCCAAAGTTTCTTCCCCCGTCTGTCTCCTAGCATCACTTTCATCCAGTCTTCTCGACGCGTGAGAGACATTTAAAAGGTTCAGATTTCAGTTTTGCCAAGTTTTCCCATCAACGATACTGCCAGCTGCACCGGAGCATTTTCAAACCTGCTCCACCCTGGGAGATACTTCATCCTCCCGCCCATTAACACACCATCACACCGTTCCTTCACCCTGTCCTTCCTGAGGTTTCTCGTCCAACACATTTTCCCCGTACGCCGTTTACCCATCTGACCGCGTGCTGCGGATTCACGGCCTTTGGCAAAACGCTCTGCTTCTCCACACCTGCAGCACAGTGTGCTTCTCCTATTTCCTTGAGGGTCCGCTTTGCCTTTAGGTTCCCCCCTCGCGTGCGATACAACTAACAGTCTCCGTTGTGGTTTCCAGAACATCAGAACCAGACAGATCACCGTCATTTGCTCCTCAACTGTCTTCCGCAGCGAAGCCACCTCCAGCTCTAGCATCAGCATGAGGCTAGGACCTTCTCGAAGTCCACAGCGAACGCAGTGAGGTGAGCACTGGCTCACTGCAGCAGACAGTATTTCGCCACCCAAAGCACAGTCCGTAGCTACCTGTCCGAGATGTGCGCAAAATGGCGGCGCGGTCTCACCCGTTTTCTACAAAAGTTTATCGAAAGACTGGCAGAGAACCCCGCGCTGACGAAGAACGGGGAGCAGTGACTCTGTCCACGCGCCCGGCGGCGTAGAGAAACCGTCCTGCCCATCAGGCCCGGCGAGACGCGGCAGCGGAGCCCTCCGTCACCGTCAGTGTTCTCGGTAACTCGAGGTCCTCTGCAAATGGCTCGGATGAAGTTAACCGCCGGTCCGCCTGGAGCCCAGCGCGGCGCCGTGGCCGGATCCGCGTAGCAGCCGAGCTGCGAGCGTGACCGAGTTTCTAAGTAAAAGTGCACGTTTGAGTTAATTCCTCGCTCGCGGATGTGTACTACATTAGTTCTTAAATTAGGGAATGCGAATTAAATCTAACTCTGCACGCGTGGATGCTGAAGAAACATACAAGTCTTTGTTCCCCTTTCATTAAAGCTGAGATTTAATTAAGCTAAAAAATTAACAGCTGAAAAAGTATCCACCCCCCACCCCCCCGGGGTCTTTTGAACCAGCTCTACACGTGCTGTCGAGCGTTTCTACGTTAGGTTTCTAATTTAGCCACAGTTGCTGTTTTTTCTCTCACTTCCATCCGCATTTATTTTGCCATGAAATTGTTCCTCTGATGAAATTCGAAGGATTGTTCTTGTCGCCAAGGTGAAATCCCACGACCGGTGCCCCACGACTGGCGGCGTCGGGCAGGTGTCTGCGAGCGAAGCGTCGCGTGAACCTTGTTTTACATCTACAGACGCTGCTGCGTGATGATGTGACAAAGGATGTTTTTTTTTTTTGTGAACAGTATTTAAAAAGAGCAGAGCATTGAACCGCGGGGGACTTTCCAAACTGAAAGGAATGTTACAACAAAATAAAGACTGGGCAGCCCAGCTATGGCGGCGTAAACTTTCTTGTCACTCGCAGACAGATACAATTCTAAACGTCACTTGGGAACGTGTCGCTTCATTCGATACACAAAGGCTATCTGATAGCTCTGTTTATTCCTAAATACAATCCCCGCTCATTCTGTAGATACGACTACAATCCTTCCCTTATCTCCTCTCTTGGTGTGTGTTCCATAAACAGAAGACAATTGTGTCCTTATTACTACTAAAAATTCAGTGTCAGGGCAGATTTCCCGGCAGAAAGGCTGGCCAGTAGTGACATTACGTCCTGACGCCAAATGTTTTGTTCTCCCTCGGTACCTACAGCGCATGCATAATTTGGGATGAATCCGGGACACAACAAACTTGACAAAAAATATAGCAAACGGGGAAAAAACAACTCTCAGTGAACAAGACTTACTGGCACTTATTGGCTAGCGGACTAAAGTCGATGCCGGAAGATGTCCCAGAGTTTCACGCAGCTCCTCCACCACAATCATCACCGCGTCCGTTTTCCAGGGGCCAGTGAAGCAAATGGAACGGCAGGATATCATTCTCAGGTGCTTCCGAGATGTTTTCCCCGAGACGAGGAGCCCAAAGGTTCCACCGTTATTATAGCCGCTAAGTGGAGCCACTTTCCTCGACCACACGCGCAATCCCAGGAAACCTAAAGAATGCGCATTTCATTTTGCACTCCGTACCGACACCTACGGTCTAGGTGGCTGCCTGGCCGGGGCAAGCGACCGCAGCTTTGCCCCCCCCTCGAGCCCCCCGGGACGAAGAGTGCCATCCAAGACCGTGGAGACGCAGTAAGGAATCCTACACCTCCGTCGCCACTGAGCGCGTGTACACACACGATGCACGTGAGACGGCAGCTGGTGTACCGGTTATCGGATTCCTCGTATTTCCCCGCTTTCTACCGTCCCTTCTTCCAACTTAACCGTCTGCGTGGTCCCTATAAGCCCCGACGCCTCCTGGTTATAAATTGCGGCGCTGACGCTATTACCGCTGTTTCTATTGACTGGCACAGCAGCCGTACGTATTCTTAGCGGATCATTTATGTATTCTAGCGGGGGGTGAACAAGGTTAACCACCCCGTTTGAATCGGAGACCCCAAGTATGCCCGGTTGATAGGTTTGAGATGCATTTAAATATTTAAGACGCAGGCAGCGTGAGAAGCGGTATCCATGAATAAGGGTTAGTCTGAGGCCAGCGACTAAATAAAATCCCGCAGAGCCGCAACGGATCAGGGACCGCCGGCCCCTTCGGATGAATTGCTTTTTTTCTGTCTTCATTTCAGTATGCAAAATATGTTAATCACTAAGTGTGACAGTGAAGGTGACGCTCCTGACCTTGCATACCACTTAGAGCAAAGACTTTTGTCACAAAAAGAATAGCATTTCTAATTTCATCAGCATGGGCCGCTACTTTTCAAGTTCTGTATCTACTGCCAAAATCCTAACTGGGATTCTTAATCCGGCGTGAAATGGACTTTAGGCTAAACGGTCAGAACGTAACGTGGTATATCACACCCCCGCCCGCCCCCTTTTTAAAAAGGGTGGCAGCAGTGCGACTATCAATATGTTCTGTCATTTCTATCGCTTTTATATCTGTTGAGATTGATCTTGAGCCTGAAGCACATTCTTTCAGCATTTCCCCAGATAATGTAAAAGTTTTACTTTTTATGCAAGCCATTAAATGCAAGGAATTGGAATTTCTTTGTTTGCTCAAGGGCTGTACCCATAAACATGTTTTTATCTATAACCCGAAAACACCCACTTCCCTCAGAATACCACAGAACCCACTTCCACCACTAGAATGCTGACAAAAGTGCTTCAGGATATAAAGGAAAATCTTTGGACAATTCCGCTGGAGAGAACATGTCCAGAATAAAAACAGTTAAAAAAAAAAGTGTGGCAGAATTTTTTTAAAATAAACTACATTTAAAATAAATAAATTCAAACAAAATTCATGGGTAGGTCACACTTCAGGTTAAGTCACACTTTAGAACCTGGCCGTCTCTGCAATTGCTGACATTTCTACATTAAAGAATAACATCCTGTTCCAAAACTGCTGTGCGGGATAAAATTTGTCCAGTGGATTGTTTGGAAGCTCTTGACTGTTTTTGGTCAGCTGGACAGTGTGTGGTTAGAGGAAAAAAAGAAAAGATTTGTTTTAGGGATTTGTATCACGAGGGCAGCATAGCGGCATGGCTACTTGTCAAAAGCGTACTGTGCGCCTTCACCAGGAGCCGATGTAAAAGGATACAGATTCCAGCTTACAATTATGTGCATTTAACAAATGAATTACAATATACGCCCCCCCCCCCCCTCCGTGGTTTCAGTTACCCGCGGTCGACCGTAAGCTGAAAATATTAAATGGAAAATTACAAAAAAAAAAAAAAAAAAAGGTACATTTTAAATTGCGTGTCGTTTTGAGCAGCGTGACGAAATCTCGCGCCGTCCCACCCGGGATGCGAACCATCCCTTTGTCCAGCGTGTCCACGCTGTATTACCCCCCTTTAGTCAATTGGTCGCCGACTCCGTCATCAGATCGATCTAGGAGACCACGTTCACATAACTTTTATTACAGTATATTGTTGCAATTGTTCTATTTTATTATTAGGTTGTTATTGTTGTTAATCTTTTAGTGACCCTAATTTAAAGAATAAACTTTATCATAGGTACGTACGTAAAGGAAAAGACATAGTATATGTAGGGTTTGGTACTATCCGTGGTTTCAGGCATCCCCTGTGAATAAGGAGGGACTACTGCACAAAGAGTGATCCCACTCACAACACCAACAACCCAGCCTAAGGATCATCGAAACTGCACAGGTTAACAGGGAAAATGAATTAATAATGAATGAACGAATTATAACCGTACGTGACGACGGCCCAAAAGCGAGACGCTATTCCAGCGAAGATTGTACAGACTTTTGCAAGTAGCCACAGCTCACCTTGCGATACGACTTTTCAAATTAAGTCACACGTGAGTTTGCTGAAACCAAAGCCAAGGTGAAGTTTGTTTGCTTAGAAACGATCTACTTAAATACCACGATTGCCGATAATCTGTTTTGTTTGAATATACAAAATACGTCAAGGGACCGCAAGGCCCCTGTTAGCACGATTCGGTCTGATGAAGTCTGCCTTCAGTCTGGTGCTGGGGAACTGAGAGAAGATGCGCAGTAGATCTGGGGGGATTCTCAGTGAGGTCAGCTGTACCTGGAGCCACATGGGCTTCTGTCTTCCTACCTTAGTTTCCACAGCTCGAGTTATATGTCCTGCAGACTCGACGCTACTATGCTGTATATAACAGAGCCACCTCTACCAAAATAAATTACACATTTGAAACTTTGACTGCAGATTTGAGGATAAGAGTGCAAAATAAATGTATTTCAATTTCATACAAAGATATTGTTCCCGCATTTACTTTCTATAATTTGCTTTCTCCGGACTGCTTTAGCTCAAGTGACTGAATGAAAATGCCCTCAGAGTTGCTGGCTCTCATTGTCACGGCGCGTTCTTTTATTTATCCCTTTGCGAAGGAGGCCGTGATACTAAAATAGAGCCACATCAGTCCTGCTTACATATGGCTCTACTCCTCCATTTTGCTCTCCTGCAGGCTCTCAAGCCACATGTGTGTGGTCATGCAGAGCATTTGTCCTGTGAAGCTGAGTGATGATCTCTGCCACAGCAGCATCCACCCCGTGTCGTGGTTCTCTCGTCTCTGACCTCCATCCGTTCAGAAAAGGACAGAAAAGAATGGCTATATATTCTATTGCAGCATTTACTCCAGCAACTTAGGCAGCAGGATCTGCCCCAGGAAACATCCTGCCAAGTGTTACCTCAGCAGTAGTTTGGTCAAACGCCAAGGGTTTCAGAGATACAAAACCCAGTCGAGTCTGTGAGAAATCATTGGATACAACAAGCCGTGAACTCACAGAAACTCCCAGGAGATTCAGAGGAAAACACATCAGGAGCACACAGTCATTTTCAATTCTGCATATGTTCACTTAAGTCTGGCCATGGGCAGGGGAAGAACCTGATGGACAGCAGTCCACAGCCTGCAGCTGCTAACCGGGAACCATTCAACCTGCAGCCGGTCTGAGATTTATGGAGACTTGGGGAGAACAACAGGGATTTAGCAGGAGAAAACCCTGTCGTTGGTATTGTTTTGGTTTAATTGCCGTTTACAGTGTTTATCATTCATAAATGAGTGTATTCCTTTATGTAGCCATATACGGTAATCCCTCGGTATCCAAATCTAATTTGTCCCAGAAAATCGGATTTTTTCGGATATCGGGTGTCGATCTCCCCTTATTTAAACTGGGGGAAAATAAATAAATAATGTGCTCCCCGCCCATCGGAAAACACCTACGTAACCACGCAGTCGTGAGTTGTTTCACACAACAGCCGCCATTTAAATAAATGAGACGCACAATAAATGTGGTGATGCGGCGCAAATCTGCTGAGACAAAGAGGAAAAAGCCGAAAACTCCCGTGCAGCACGTCTGACTTCCGGTAAACACAATACATTTGTGTTTATTTAAATGCGTACAGTATTGTCTTATTACACTGTGCTGTACACTTACAGTATGGTACCTTTTTGTAGCTTTTTAAATTTAGATTTCTATTCACGTTTTTGATTTGTTTATTGTGGATTCGCTTTGGATAAAAATTCATTATGGCAAAACCAAAATACAGGTATTAATTTTCCATTTATGGTGACATTCCTTCATAACAAATGTACTATTTAGTTGAGGAAAAACTGCTGTCCTCGGCATCTGCCCTGCCTAGTTACATAGACCATAGCGGTCCAGGTTATACGTTGAGCTGCCAGTTTATTAGGTACATCCCCAACTTCACACAGATTGTACGTTCTAACAAGTCACGCGTCACACGTCTGTGGTGAGGGCTGCAAATCAGACAGACCTGGGTTTCTAGCATCAGTCAGCGTTCTACTGAGCGACGGGGAGGGCAAAACCAGGGTCTTATTTCTACCAAGTACACAACACAACATTCCTGCACGACACATCCAGCACCTTGTAGAATCCACACCCAGATGAATTCACGCAGTTCTGGAGGTCAAAGAAGGTACAACACTCTGCTGGAGAGGTGCACCTAAAAACTGGCAACTCAGTGGTACAATGTGTGAACTTTTTAATGTCTAAATTGAATTCTGACAAAATTAACATGTTTTCTCAACACCGCCACACTGTCACACACACAACACACACCTCGTGTTCTTTCCTATCATCTTTGCAGCACGGATGCTCTTTCTTCTATTTCCAGGGCTGCAGTAAAGGCTCCTTGATCAGCAACAAACTCTCATGCTCTTGATCTCGTTTCTTGCTTTCTGTTTACCTCTCTTCACGTTCCCACCTCCCTTTTCTCTTCCTCTCTCGCTTTCCTTTGCTCCCTCTCTGCCTCCTTCCATCTGCCTCCTCTTTGCGGCGGTTTTGATTATTCTTCCTCAGAGAGCCAGTCCAGCAACATTTTGACATGAGGCTGGATATCACAGCATGGGCCTTGTGATATTTCATCCGGACCGGCTTCTCCCTGCGTTATCCCTGGCAACCGGAAATCAATACACGTCCAAGGCAATCCGTCGCATTAGATCCTTGCTGCACCGTCCTTTCCAACATTTCAATGGTAATTTCGAAGCCCCCCGCTCCCGTCACTCTAGCACTCTTGGTACACAACACCTATCAACAGTAAAATAATAAACAACCCATCAGGGCTCATTACATCAGGTGTGTGACCAAAGGTAACACTACACTACCTGGAGACCAGGGCTGTCACGTAAGCTTGTTACAACCGGTTTACACCGGTGAAGATGAAGCACCGGCGCTGAGCCGTTTGGCATCTTCGCCCGTCTGTTGGCTACGCAGAGTCGCCGGCCTAAAAGTCATTTATAAACAAGGCAACTCGGGATCTGCTAATACGTGCAAGGATGTAACATCCCAGGATGAGGGACATTTTTTACTGGCATAAGGAGCCATTGAACGGCAACATTAAACCTCTAAAAACCCATAAAAGTGTCCCAGCTAGTAAATGCCTCTACATTGGCATATTATGTCACTCCCTTTCGCTGAAATATGCCCGAAAATGAAGTCATTCTCTAGCGCCGATTTATGCGGCTGTTTAATTCCAAACTGTACTTTTTCCCTCTCTCTTCATTGCCCCTGCTTATTACGTCTGTTCAGTTACTTATTACGTTTAAATTGATATCTCAGCCAATCTGCTTAATGTTAATAGCATCACTTTACAATCACGGAGGTTTGAGGGAGTAAATGTTTCCGCTCCCACCACCGAATCCCCTTATAATAAAAAAGTGTCTTAAAACCGTCATACTAGCGACCGTTTCTCTGCAATGTCAGTAGCTGGCCGGTTACATCGCGTCCGTTGGTCCGAAAGTAGTTCGCTGTCACAAGTGCAGTAAGGACGGGTCTTTGGGCAGAAGAGAGCGCAGCAACAGGTACGATCGTGTCATTTAGCTAAATCGTTGCTGTGGGAACTGTTCAAATATAGCCGAACAAATAAACGTAACAAAAAAAAAAAAACCAGCCGGAAGACAGCGACGTTATTCATCACCGCCGACTTCGGCGACGTGATTTTGCACAAGTCCTCCTGTGGCCACGCGAGGAAACCTTGTTTTTTTCCCTGTGACAACGGTTCACAACAAGTCGCCTCAGCAAATACCCAACTGTATTGTATAAACAGACAAAAGATATGTTTGAACTGGCGTTTGCCTTGCAAATAAACAATTCAGTCACACACGGTATTAGAAAATAAAATTGCCTCTGTGCGCTCGCTGCTCAACTGAAATGTTTATTCACGCGGACGGACGATCATTCCTCATTACACCCTCGGGTCTCGCGGTTGGGAAGAGGAGGACAGCGGAGGACCAGCTGCTCTCTTTTTAAAGATGCACCAGCAAAAATTATTCCTGAAATGTGACGGAACGTAGGATTGAGACGCCTGTCAAGGGACAATTTACCGTCTGTCCTCTGAGCCCGGGAGCGCGGTGTGGACAGGCAGGGCGGCCCGCGTCACGGGGCAAGTACAGGAGCATCGCCTGAGATGGAATGCGATGCTGGACGATGCTCGGTTTCGTTCCTACCGCCACACGCATCTCCGTGTTTCCTCCGAGGATTTAAAACCACCGGGATGCTGCGTTCACCGATACCACAGATTTCTGAACAACTCTACCACAGTAAGCCAGTCGGAGTGGTCTCACGCAGGTGATGCTTTCATACTCGACGAAGCCGGTCTTCCAACTTCTGATATGCATCTTTATAAATGACAGCTGTCACCCAGCTGAAGCTCTAGTGACACCTGACTTACCCAGTACCTTCTTCGCGTGAAGGATGCGTGCCATGTTGTGCAGCTATCTAGATTTAATAAAAACCGATCTTATGAATTCTGTTCCGTATCGCTGTTGTTCGGTATTCATAACGCGACGGTCATTGCACCCCCCCCCCCCGTACAAACAGTGATCAGAAGACAACGTGGGCGAAAACGGAACAAAATCAGACAGCAGCAGGCAAAACGCACAGATCCCACTGGAGGTGACTTTGTTTTCACAGTAACGTTACCTTGTGGACAGCATCTATTCTGCAAAGCCCAAGAGCAGTTGGCACCTTGCGCCTTACAGGTGATGCCTTGGAAAACAGACCCCATTTAATTTACAAAAAGGAGGAAGCACGACCTCGAGGAGCTACTTTAAGTACATCTGTTGTTTTCCGTTTGCAGCCTAAAACACGGACTCTCCCTACTGCTTCAACACGAGCGGGGTCGTGACCCGTCAAGAAGCAAACAAAATATCCTGCGCTTATTTTTTGAGCCCGATCTACACGCTATTCGGCCACACGACTTTATCCGTCTGCAAAGGATAACATCATCATTTTATATATTTACGGCTCTTTCTCATCTGTGCTGCAAAAATATGCATCTAACAGTATAACTGTGTCTTTCAGATGCTGATTTTTCCATTAGTACAACTCAATTCGGAGTCCATAGAGTAAACACCTACATAAGTGACAGAAAACGGGAAAATCAATCTATAAAACGGACCGGATGTCGAGTCAAAGTGGATCATTACGCGGGTTTTGAGGTGGGTACTGGAAACCTGAACCTTCGTCTGTTTAGGAAGTAACAGCACAAGCGTAAGGCTCACCGTCGAGCTAAATATCGAAGCCCGAAGTGTAGGATTACCAACTCCACAGCAAAGGGCTGGCATTACGCCGGCTATGAGTAAATGAGGAATGCTTTGAAGATGTCAGATGATGGACCACAACAGTGTAGACAAAAAGAAGAAAGAAAAACAGCGGCGGAGGTGGCGAGACGCCGGGCGGCTTCTTGCACATCAACCACATTACTGTTCACCTGGTAAGGAGCTACTATTTCGTACGCAGAGGGACAAACTGAGACATTCACTCACAGCTGGACTTCCAGACCTCCCGCTCCCGTTACGAAAACGGCGGTCCAGACCAGCGGACGGGCCAGAAGTTTCAGGTAGCTAATGATAAAGACTCCAACAAATCCCCGCTTTGGCCAAAACCATCCAGACACACGGGAGAGCTCCTTGAGACACAGAGGAAGAACGCGACTGCGGTAAATCCCTTTAAAATAGCATTACCACACTCAACGTAGTGGGGAGTTTTACGCGTTTTTCACGCCGAATACAAGCGGAATGAAGATCATAGACATAATCCTCAGCACAGATCCGGGGCCACATTCCAGCAGATAGCGGAGAATTCCGGAGAGTATGACAACACTGCCACATTGCTATCTGTGCCAGTACAACCCCTCTGATGTATCGTCAGTGGATCGGCCACGCTGGTGTGCTACTTCTTGATGCTTTATGGAAACATATTCAAAGAAAACTTCTACTGCCGATGTCCTCTTATTTGATGTTGTTTCATGTCAACATGAATCAATGTCCCAGCTATAAAACATCTACTTCAGAGCAGCCAGGAAGGAATGCTGTTCAATTTATATGCTGCTACGTAGTGATACATGCAGTGAGGAGTGATAGAAAGAGTTATCACAAATGTCAACGTGATATCACAGGGGTAAAGAACTTTCACAAGGACACGTTCCTTTATTTCCTTTTAGATTTCCTGTTAGCAACATCAAGTGTCCCACAAAGCTGCTCGGAGTGTAGGTATCCCAGCCAAACGGAACGTGGAGAAACGGGGGAAACGCTAAATGGCGACGTGTCCGTAGGCCTGCGCTCCGACCGAGCGGTGAACGCTCGGATCCGGCCGCCTGCGTCGGCTTGGCGTGCCGTGCTCACGTTTCGATTTCTTCGTACAACCTCAACAAGCCTTAGTTGCAGGTGAGATTTAGCTGCCCGACTTCCTTGCAACGGACGAGCGTCTCATCCGGGGTGCTCTCCACCGTATGGCCAAAACCCGACAGCTGGATGAACAGTGCAAAATATTAGAGCAGAACGGCTGCATATAGATAGTCTAACAGTGAGTGTCTGGGACCAAAAAAAATTTTTTTTTTAAAAAAAGTCAATATTTCCCGAAAGGTACAGAGCCGCTATGCGAGGAGGGGATAGAAGACCTGAACTGCTGAAGGTTTTCTGCTGCCTGTAAGGGTCCAGTTAATGAGACTGAGGTCACCGAAATCACAGGGACCGCAACCAGAAGCACTGCTTTTTAGTGCTTTACAGTAGACGAGTGGAGAAGCACAGCACAGCCATGTCAAAGGAACGCGGTTAAAAGGCCGCGAGGATCCCGGGCACCATTTTAATGTGATGGGTGAGGTAAACAACATGATCTGCTGAAACTGTTCCACGCCGCTGCCTTCGGTGCTCACTATGCCCGAAATCTTCTCTATTTACAGAAAGAAAAGGTTCCTCCAGGCAGTCAGCCTTAAAAAAGAAAGGGGGGGGGGGGCAAAAAAACAAAAAGCAAAACAATATTAAATTCAGCAGAGAAAGAGCACACCAGTCAACAAGATGNAGGGGGGGGGGGGCACAAAAACAAAAAGCAAAACAATATTAAATTCAGCAGAGAAAGAGCACACCAGTCAACAAGATGAGGTGTGATATTGCAGAGGGACCGGGGAAGTGGCACTTTCTTCTCTCGGTTTTATTAAAGATGCCAGTCTCAGACTGATATGCGCTGTAAGACAATCCCATAGCGCAGCAGCATCGGCTTCGCTGTAATTTCTCTCCACATCATTCTTTCCGCCTTACCTCGGGAGAGAAGGAAGGAGAGATTCAGGTGGACTCTCAGGGGGGCCACAGGGGGAGCCACAAAATATTATTTATTTTGCTTGCCCTATTAATCCCAGCAGAGGTATATTTTGCGATTGCCGCGTGAAAAATAAATTCAATTAGAGCCTGGAAAAGTCGCGCCGCGCTCCTCTCCCGGCACAACACCCCGTTCTTACGAATCCTCACGAGCCTCAGCGTCGCGCGAGAAACAGCCTTTTATCAAAGGGGACCAGTAGAAGGGAACCAAATGAAGACGGATGACGGGGAACAGAAGTGACACTTTGTCTTGCAGGTTAAGGGTAGGAGGGGATGCGAGCGTCATAGCAAAATCCAAAATATTTGCAGAAAGGGCCAATTTGGACCGACATGAGAGTAATTTGTATAAATTTGGACACATCGTAAACTTGTAAATGGTGACAGATTAACATAAAATCCTTAAAACAAGACTGAATGCCCCCTCCCCCGGTTTAATGCGACGTTCCATTTGTTAAAGTGGAAAAGATTTGGCGAATCTTAAAGAAATACAGTTAGACGTACAGAATAATCTATTGTGTGGCTCTGGAAAAATGATCGACTAACAACTTCAGCACCTGTACTGGTCGCGCGCAGGGAGGAACGTCGACTATCCGGTTCCAACTGGCTTCACACCGAATTAAACTGGGGATCCACGGCAGCGCAACGAAACTAATAAAACACATTTTTTTTAAGAAAAAAATGTGTGCATTAAGTTCCCCTTGTACGGGACTGCGTTGTGCCGGGGACGGGTCTCCTCTGTGTTTACGTATGAACGCGAAAAGGCAAAACAGCGATGAAACGCAAGGCCTTTAAAGCGGAAGGTTGCTGGCACAAGTCCCTAGAGCAGCCCTGCTGCTGTGGCCTTGAACAAGGAACCTAAGAGCCTCGATTGTTACCCCACAGAGTAAAAGGACTGAATTATTTCTCGCGCAGGGTGAAACATCAGCTTGGCATCTGTAAACACCGTCGGTACTGCTAAAGCGCGGTTCCCACGGTTGCCGTTCCGTTGACACGGACAGTAACGTCGACCCTGCGGCCGAGTCCTGCTCGGTTCCCTATCCAGCAACAGATCTCCACTTTGCCCCAGTTTATGAGCCATACAGAGTCATATATATGTGGGATGAGGGGGTATTAACCACGTTTATCCAAGCAGACCCACACAGCTCAACTACCAGATGGCTCTGCCGAATCGACGCGAAACACGTTCCCAACCGCCTGAAGACAGAACACATGTTGCGAGAGGCTTGGCTTTAGCCAATATCACATCTAGAAATAATATTAAAGTTTAGCTTTTAGCACAGCATCGTCGACAAGTTCAATAATAACAGCAATAATAAGTTGCCGGAAAGTTGATGAGCGAAGGCTCTGCCGACACAGCGGCAAGGCAAACAGAATTCGAGATGAAATTAGTCCAGGTTCTCGCACCAGACATTTTGCTCTGCCTCTGTGTGTGTGTGTGTGTGTGTGTGTGTGAGACACCTACGAAAGTCCTTAAAAAAACGATATGACTTACGGAAGGAATGCTGGGGCGCATCGCAGCCAAAAAACAAGAAACACGATGCAGATACAGTTTGTAGCTGCTGGAGATGGCTGTAGGGATTTCATTCTGGCAGTTGGACATAAGATCTTCATAATTTGTCTTGGATGAATACCAGATTGCAGCAGTTAACTGAGCGCTGGCACAGGACAGGACAAAGTTCCCAGTGATGGAACATCAACGTGGATGGAACGACTTGTCATCGATAAACACAATGACGTTTCCTGCTCCGTGCAGGTGGTGTGTTAACAATTCGCCTGTATTTGGTGTTTGTTTTCTCACTTCTTGGCGGGATGCGTTTTGCCTGTTCAGAGACACCCCCCCCCCCCCCGTGTGGACTAACCGCGGCGCGGCATCGATCCGTACCGTACGCGGCTGTTTGCCTGCCGCTCGGACGGGATCGTCTGCAAAGGGCAAGGGTGGGCGGTGGGATTCTGTTAAGGATTCCGACAGACAGACAAACAGACGCGTATATACGTACACCCACATACACAAATGAGCCATTTGCTACAGCTCAGCTGCCCGGTGTATTTGATGGATGGCGGTAATGTGTGTATTTGCATACTGGAACTGCGCACTACATATATTTCAATTTCCACTGTTACAGAGTGTAAATCCACGCTCTGCTATGCATTTATGGGCTGCTACACACGTGCGAATACACTCATTAACATGTGCCGGCTTCAGACACACACACACACACACACACACACACACACACACGCCAATGAACAAAAATATTACCGAGACTCGTAACCCGTAATGATGTGCAGAACAAGTGCAGGTAGCATGACTACAGGTACGTGAAGCTAGTCCCTTTGTCCGATTTCAACGTGGCCACTCAAAGTCTTTCTACATCCAAGAAAATGACCATATTTAAAAGATACAGCAGGACGGCAATGTTACCAAATGAGAATAAAATGAGTAACTGAAACGTGCAGCGCATTTGCTTGTTAAGAATAATTAAAAACGGGATAGAGACGCACATGTTTCATTGCTCTTTGTCGGTATGAAATTACATTTGCCTGGTACACAGAACTCATCCTGAACATCACTATCCATCTAAGTGAGGAGTGGGAATTTTATTCCGCTGATGTATTTAAAGCAAATTACCAGGCTTGCAGAACCGGATCAACAAGCAGCGGCTGATTCAATCATAAAAGAGTGTTTAGGGAACAAAGTAACGGAAACGTAGGAATAAAAACGCAACGTGAAATAAGCTCAATGTATACCCTGTACACGACCCCGCTACACTGCGGCGAAACGTGTAGTTCAGCAAACGCGCATATGCGGGGAAGATTAAAAAAGGTTTAAAAGTAAAAAAAAACTGGCGGTTCTTGGTATTCACTTTCTGGGATTCTTAAACTAACCGATTTGATCGGTTCCGTCTATTTAATGTGAAAAACAAACGGTTGCTGGAAGGATCTGCTGGGGAACGCCGCACGGGGCCGGGGATCACGCGCTTCTCTCGGCCGTGCCATTAATAAGTCATGGGCCGGGAAGGCCCGCTCGCTGTGAGAATTTTTCACCTTTTAAAACATTTTTATCTTTCTTTTTTCCCCTCCATACTGGGACTCGGTGCCGGTTTGTTTCCATGGTAACTCAGGTTCGGCAGGCTTCGCGTTCCCCTGCGTGGCCCTTTCCCGCGTTGTTGTCCTGTCGCCTCGTCTCTGGCACGCCGCCCGCCCCCCCTCAACCCCCTGCCGGCAGCCCCGAGGGTCGCTCGGCTTGCCAAGGCCCCGCTGCTTCCTCTCCCGTTCCCCGTCGCCCGAAAACGGGGCCAGGCCCCCGAACGCCGCGCCGTGGCAGCGCCCCAAAGTCACGACTGCATGTTGCAATATGTGGACCAAACCCTGGGTACAGGGGCCCTATTTACATCTATTTATTTCTTTATTTCAACTTAATATGAAGTTTTTTTTTTTTTTTAACGCCAGCGAAGCCGTGTACACTTGTAGACCAGAAATCGCAGTAAAGTATTTAAATTAGTGGTCCACACAGATAAAATCCCACTCGTCACACTACTGTCACGACGTCGGCAGTTTTTCTAAGCTGTCTGGTTAGACGCCGTGTCACAATCCGGCACGGCGCAAAGTGACACGGACGCGTGGAGCCGGGGACGGAGTCCGTTTTCACGGCCCTGTTACCTACTGTCTGCAACAATAAGTTGAACAGGGAACCAACCGAGCGCCGAGATGCTTCAAAACAAGTGACGCAACGGTTGGTTTTGATGCGGAAAAGGTTTTTTTTTTTAAACATATAAAGACAAGGATACCGAGAAGGATAAGAACGTTTACAGGACGTGTGCCTGGCCCGTTCCCGATGGAAAAAGACACACGTTTTCCACGTGTCACAAAGCAAAGTGGACATACACTTCAACAAGCAAGGAATGCCATTTAGCTTTAATCTCCCACCATGGTTAACTAACAATCGCCATGGAAACAGGCTGACACCCCAGAGCTTGCAGGGATCCAGGAGTTAACCGCAGAGGTAGGTTTAATCTCATCGTGTCAAATGGCTGTATATAACTGACTCTGTCACCGAGTTCAATGGGGGACATCCAAAATGTATTATCCTCCTCTTGTCATTCTTTAATAGGTTCAGGTGATAAGCCTGGGAGATCTAATGGACCCCTTTAGTTCACCATGCCCACCTTGCAGGTGACCTCATGGAGCCCCTGCGACGTTACATCAGAAAGCAGAAGACCAGGGATCATGTCGAGTTTGTTCCCAGGTGGGATTTACAACAATTAGAGTCATTACCGGGGTTAATACTACGGTGGAGTCCAAGCATCTCTCAAACTTCTCATCATTATTATCTGCATAATTATATGTCCTCTGAGGGCCTTCGATGGAATCGCTAAGATAACCAAACGGAAGTAGCACAGAAACCGGTCCAGCTCTGCAAACCCCCGGTGCGATGCTTTCAACAGCATCTCCTTTGTTGAGCTGCAGTCTAGTCTGGTCCAGCGATGGCTGAGAAGCACATTTTCCAAGTTGCCAAAGCTCCAATAAGCAGGGAAAAAAGGTCCCTCATTCTTCAAAGTATAACAAGTGCTGTTAGGCCGTTGAAGCCTGACCTGGCTAAACAGCATCTGTAATTCCTTGGCAATGATCCGTGTGGTTTTCTCTTCTATGAAATTGCCAGCGCTCTGGGCAGATGTTACAGTACCTCTTGACTGCCACAAGATAACCCTATCAAACGTGCCATCTCTAGAATCCTCTTACACGTATTCTCCATGTCAAAGTGATCCCACACCGCACAACCGAGGGTAAATTGAATTAGCGTTGTACTGCTGCAGGCTGGAAACCAGTAAAGACCCTCATTCCTGACCTTGGCCCTAGGTAACCTGAAACACAAGGTCCGATCCAATGCCGAGGAGCACCTAGACAGCAGCGTTACGGGCTTTTCCCAGCACCGGGCTTCTACGGAGACGCGGGCCTTTTAACCAGGCCGTCCCGGCACGCCTTACGCTTTTGCGACGGCTCGAGACGCGGCGCGGGTCTCGTTGTCGAAGGGTGAGGTTAGACGGCCTCGCGCTAAGAAACCCACCTCCCAAGCGCAACGCAGCCAGTTAAAATCGTCTCATCCCTCGAGGCTCCGCTGCAGACTAAACCCAAACTCCTTCGCGACACTGTGTCTTTTCAGGTCCCGCTCACACCTTCACTTGGACTCGAGAACAAGGGTTCCGTCCAAAAACATGCCGAGGTGGAAGAAAGAGACTTTTGTCTCTCCGTATCCCCGCGTTGCCCTTCAGTACCCCTTTTCCAACAGACTTCCCTTGTTTCGTTTCCATTTTAGTTCTTTTTCAAAGGGACGTCTCTGTCTCAGATACTCTCGAGTGTCCTTTTCCAAGGAGAAGCCCTCTTTGTGCTTCGTCTCAACCACTCTGCGCTCTTTTGTTTGCGCTCTTTGTCTTGGTCACGCTTTATGTAACAGCGGAGCGACAATCATTCGCTCCTCATCTCAGTGCTTCCAAACGCAGGAGCATTAAGCATTCGAGGCAGCATCTAAACACACGCATTACACATTAATGAGAAAATTAAACTATGAAACGTATAATTTGGACGTGAGGCGCGCAGCTCTGTAATCTGACCGGCCGCGGGGCGTTTCTGCAGGGGTGTGTGGCAGCGTGCGTGTCAATCGCTATGCGCGCACAAAAGTTCACGGGAAACCACGTGTTACTGGTCCACGGGAAACTAAGGTATTAATGAGAAGAACAGGGTCCTGTTAGCGGCGTGAATTTAAGAGGCATCGACGGAAGGAGACAGAGGGTGGAATTGGCGCCGTGAGTTTAAGCGATAGCAGCGGGACGGGAAGGACGCCGGCATACGTTCTGTGAATTTAACGGATACGGAAGACATGAAAAGGACAACGCGATCAGCACTATTAAGTTCTTTAATACACGAGAAGGGCATTAATGACAGAGAACGGGGGCCAAGCAACAAAGAGATGGGATTTAAGGGACGTCAGAAATTCAGGAGACTTTACGCTACCGGTACGGCAGCCTCGGCGTAGCGCCTTTCCAGCGAAATACTAACAGCCGACCGCATGTTGTCCGGAGGGTGGGGTAGGTTATCGAAACGTTGTCTGAAGAGTTTTGGAAACGTGGCCGAGAATGGAGACCGCCCGCGTGCTCTTTTCAACAATCGTCCTTCACAGAAGCGACGACGTCCACCGCTAGCGTCCTCACCTGCGCGGACACCTCGATGCCAGCGACGGACGGGGCGTTTAATGAGAGCTTCTCCGTCCCTCCTGCACCTGCTGGTTTCCCCCAGCGACTCTCTGGTTTTCACGAGCAGAAACCTTAGCTTGGTGGACAGTTTGATCAAAACTAAATCGATGCCTGTTAATGAAAATGCTCCCGGCGTCCCACGAGAAGAGGCCCCCTGATGACGACGACGAGCTGTTAACTACCCTGGTCGGCCGTACGGCTCGTTCTCCGCGGAACAAGCAGGTGAAAAAGGCTACCAGCGGAGTAATAACTGCATTAGTTCTATTGCTATTACTCGAAATACCAAATCTCTTAGATCCATTTTAGCGTTCCTTAGCCAAAACGCCCCGCGTGAGGTGCATATGACACCGCTCGGCTGGAAGTGCGCCAGATTGTGGAGAGAAGCGGCAGCCGAGTGCCAACGGCAGTGAAAAAAGCTGGTGGGGACACACTCGGCACCGGCCCGCTTTAGATGGAGAGGCTAAAAACAACAAGTGCACGAGACGCGCAGTCCACCACCGCCACCGACCTTCTCAAACCACGGAGCACCCGACAGGTGCCCCTGCAGACCTTCCTGCGCGGCCACCCGCCGCTCCGGTCCGCATTCCGGCGCCGCGGAGGCGCTGGCGTCTCCGAGAAGCTCATCGAGCGCGTCAAACGGGAGCGCCGCGTTTCGTTTACTCCCGTCTCGGTTAAGCGTTCAATTACCCCGGTCCGCCGTCCACCTACGTCGGAAGTGAGCGCGACTGCTGGAAATAGCGCAGGGCAAACCTACGGCGCTGTCCTCAACGCCTTTTCTTTCCTCTGAAAAACCCTGTAAAACGTCCCTGTTTCTTTAACACTGACCTAATCAGTCAGAGTGTTTCCATTAAATCCGCCTGACTGAGTATTTAATTTCATATACTTGGCTGCCCATATCTAACCACACAAAAGTTGGAAGATAGTTCTTCTATAAATTTTAAGACTGCCTATAAATGTGCGATCCATAATGAGATTATAGTAATAATATCATATGGCCATTGTTACACTGTCCTGCTTGATTTCCCTCAGACTTTCACGGTGAAACGAATCTGTTTTTCTCACAGCAGCGCCGCTGCATATGGAGAATTCAAAGACATACGGCTTCCTTATAGCGTGCCGGACCGGGGCGCCTTCGCCAAGGTCGACCGCCGACGTTTGTGATGAACAGTTATCGGAAACGGCTCCACAACAGCAACGACGATTTGGGAGAATTATTTAAAAACAGTGCAGATACAGGTGAGTGACCTGAGGGACACGCGACGCCCGACTGCATTAGTGGCAGACAAACGATGATGAAGCGTCGGCAGATCGGCGTCAGCAGAACAGGCAGCGAATGTGCCCTTGACTTTGCGCGCTGTTTACTCCACCGTCTGCACATCCAAAGTACACATTCCGCTCCACCGTTCGCCCGGCAGCGTCTCCACCTCCTCATCTGGGTATCACCGAAGCGTCGGCGGCACCAGAACCGCGAGGCAAACGAAAGTCAAATCCCCTCTCACGGGTTTAACTGCTCCGTGTCGCGACGCGTCCCTGGTTTGCACCCGGCTCAAACGCCTCATCGCCATTCCATCGATGACGGCATTTGCTTCAAGGTGGAGGCATATTGTACACCTGCTCCCTGCCTCGCTCGTAATATTTCTTTAACGTTTCCTCCGTCTTCGCCGCTAAAAAACAATAACGCGAGTCTGGCGTCGCCGCGCTGCCGCCCGCGAGTCACGTCGGGAGCCGAGGTAAACAGGGTGGCGGTGTGTCTGAAACCGGTTATTAAAGCAGCCTGTAAACCGGCGTGCTCCAAACAGCTCCCGTCCACAGGGAACGCGTACGTATACATTTATATCCGTCCACTCGGAGGGGTTGGGAGGGAACAGGCTGCCAGGGAGGGCCGGCGCTGACGGGCTCTGGCAGGCTGAACCGACGCCAGCTCGCATGTCACAGAGCTTGTTGCTCGCCGCCGATGAGTCACCGGAGCAGATGAGCGGCTCACGAAGCGCCGCGGTGAAGCTCCTCTGGTCTTTATCGATCGGAGACCCGGGAGACCTGGCGGCAGATGGCCTGTCCGCATCGCCGGCCATTAACCAGGCAGCTGCGGGCACGGATCCACCGCGGTCTTTAATGTGCCTGGCAGGAGCAAACGCGACGGGGTGGCTTCGCGGGAACGCGGTGCCGGGTCCGGCGCAGACGCGCGCTTCCTCGCGCCGCGCTTCCTCGCACCGCGCTCGCACTCGCAGGAGGAAAGGTTAAGAGACGCCGGCTTTGGTCGCGGCCATCAGTAGGCAGCCGTTCGGGGTCGGGAGGTCCAAAAATCACGCTCGGCACCTTTCTGACAGATAGGTCGGGGGAAAATGTGCATAGAGACGGAGTGATTAAACTCAGCCTTGTTTAAAAAAAAGCACGTTTATCGTGTAAAAATTGTCCTGCCTATTGTTCCCATCAGCCCATCTCAACATCCGCCTGTCCGGTAGAGGGTAACGCAGGCCAAGCGGCAAGAGCGAGCTAAAAGGGACGGTACCCACCGGTAGGGAAGCCAGGTCATCGCAGAGCAATTTATAGTCACCGGTTCATGAGAAACAACTCCTTGGACTGCAGGAGGGAACCGGAGCACCCGAACGGCTCCCTCATCGACGCCGAGACGACACGGAAACTACAAAAGGAACCGAGCGAACCGACAGACTAGCAACTGCGAGGCGCCAGATCCGCCTGCTGAGCCACCGCTCGGACGTCTATTAAAATCAACATCACAGAATTTAATTCGGCGTTCTTCACCTTTTCTCTGTTTTCTCCTTTGTCATAACGAAAATAACAGTAGCGGTATCGCCGCTGTTTATTTCGGCCGTAGGGCCATCTGCAAACCGCCGTACTAAGCGGCGACGTCGCCTCACTTCCTGCAGATCCTCTGCTCCCCGGGAGCTCATTAGGCTGGGGTATTATTTCTTACCTACACACTGGGAGCGGAGGGGACCCCAGCCAAGACTCCTCCACATTCAATTAATTATACAATAAAATCTCCAGCCCTTGAGGTACATTGACTCGTAAATCAAATGATGTATAACGGATTTCGATAATTTTAAATGAGCCAGTTACCCCTTGCTGCCCATATTGAAGATTGCGTGCAACTCTCTTACAGCTATTATTAATATTTATTTATTTTGCTCACACCATTCGGGTTCCCCGTCTCATTTGCATTTTTTGCCCAGCGATCTTCAATTTGCTGGAATATGGCGGAAAAGAACCGTTTTATTAAATTTTCAATTACACTTACATTTTCCTCAAGTCAGTGTCATTAGCCCAAGTCTTAAAATGAGTTGCTTTTCTCTGCTCAAGTATTGCTAGCAAGGCCACATGAATTCTTTCATTTCCGTGGATAATTGCTTCCTAATGTGAAGCCTTAACATAAGTTAATAAGAGGAGCAGAAGGTTAATTGCTCGCAGCTTACAGTGTTTGCCACTGTAGAATAGTCCGGCTAAAAGGGAAGAAATAAGGCACCGGCAGCAACTTACGAATCACAAGATCTTATCTGATTTTAGAAGTTTGTCCATTTGCATTGAAATATATCAGGGTCCCCGTACCTGAAGCCATGGGTTGTCTTTTTTTTTTCTTTTTTTACATAGAAGAACTAACTACCCAGAGTGAACAGCACGCATAACTCTGCCTAAGAGTTAAACACAGTTGAGCTCCACACCATGTGCACAGCTGATAGGGAACAGCAAGCTGAGCTTGAAGCCATAGTGAAACAAAGGATGCTGGCAGCCTGGGAGGCTGTCAGGGTGACAGTTTCCAGGGTTATAAAGAGGTCTTCATTATATGTGGAGACGATTTTGGCAGGCGTTGTGTAGTTAAGTCAAATATGAAAACAAACAAGCGTTTCTCAGAATCCTCCAGCTAAAACAATGATTCTTCTGGCAGTACAGTAGTGATCTAACCACAGAGGGTAACAAGGGCTACGAGTCACACATTTCGTCCATTTGTGACTTCAAGTTGGTCCTGCAGAAACTACAGTGGACTTCAAAAGTTCACACGCACGTATTGGAATCGCGGGTTTTTCCGATATCATCCTGGAACTAAAGGTAGCCGAGATGAACGGGGTGAGATTTTTGTCCCGCGCCCGACAAAACTCAAGAGAAAAAAAACATGTTGAAAATTAGGACAAATAATTGAAACTAAACACAGACAACACGCGGGTTCCACGATGGCGGCGGTACCATTCCGAATCACGTCCAAAGTTAAGCAGCACACACCTGCCATCGATGAAAGACGCTCTGATGAAGACCGAATAACATGCCGCTGTTCCTCTAGGATCTCCTTCAAACACCGGTGGTTGCGTCCTACTGGGATAGCCATGGTCCACAAAGGTGACAAAACATCTACGGGATGTCACTGTTCAAAGTTACCAATCAGGAGAGGGATACAAAAGAATATCAGACGCACCTCGAAGCACCGTGAAGACACCGAGAATCATCATTAAGTGGAGAAAATGTGCCGCCACAGGGACATTAACAACATCAGAAAGACCCTCCATAGTCGATAACAGAAAAAGAAAACTTCTCAGGTAGGCTACCAAGAGGCCTACACCAAAAATAAAGGAGCTTCAGGAATGTCTGGCAGGTACTGGTCACTCCTTACGTGCGACAGCAATCTCCCATATTCTGCACACGTCTGGGAACAACAACATCAAGCCCATCAAAATTCTGCAAAAAGAAAAAGCATTCAGTCAGCCCAACCCAAGAAGAAAAAATGCCTTGCTGTCTGACAAGGCAAACGCTGATCTTTCTGGCCTCGATACTAAGCACGATGGTGACGGTGTCATGCTTTGCAGCTGCTTCTCTTCAGCTGGACACAGGATCTAGTCAAGATAGATGGGATACTGACCAGCTCCAAATATCAAGATCAGCCAGCACAAAACCCGCTGGCCTCTGTCAGAAATCCGAAGACAAAAAAAGTGTTTTACCTTCCAACATGATAATGACCCAAAGCGCGCATCCACGTCAACCAAGGAATGGCTGCAGAAAAGAAAGGTGAACGTGCTGGAACGCGGCCCGGTCGGAACCCAAACCTGGGGAAGGACCCGAAGAGCGCTGCGTGCAGGAGAACACCTGGCAATCTGAGGAGCTCGACTTTTTGCAAGCAAGAGCGGGATTAAATTCCAAGGTTCAAGTGTGCAAAGTTGATAGCAACTTATTCACAAAGGAATAGATGGCTTACACCCTTAAACGTACCGCGGGAGGACCGCTTCCAAAACGAAACTTTCTTCTCAGCTGAGCAACAGCAGGAAAAACACTAATAGCAGAGAAAAACAGAAATAATCAGAAAACTAATCATTTCATTTTTGTTTTTTTTGCAGCATCGATGACCTTTTCATTATTACAAGGTAACCGTCTTAAGGCATCGATCGTGGCACTTTTTTTTAAAACGGCAGCCCTGCAAAATGCAGCAAACAGCATTTCTGTTCAATTTACAAAGCTGAAGGGGGTTAACAAGTAAAAAATTACCAAAAAGGCATAGAACAAATTATTAGTATTGATTTCTTTTTCAGCCGATGCCTTTATTTCTAGGGGCGGATCGTCGCGCGGCCGTGTGTGCAGCGGCATCTTCGCACCGGAGTAGATCAGGAGAAGCGCCGTCATGAAGGTCTCTGCACCTAACAGACCCCCACACCTAACCCGAAACAACCTCCGCGTCACGTGTTGGCTTCCCTAACCGGGAAACTACCCGCTAACCGAAAAAACCCCCCGTCACAGGTTCACACGTCTCACAGCCTTGTCGGGAGAAATTTAACTCGCGTTCCTCTCGACCTCCTCTGATTTACAGCCAGCGTCTCATACATGCTCCTCACAGACAAAGTTCTCACACCATTACAATGCAATTTTATTATTAATAACTTTCTGCGTTTTCGGCTGCACGGCTCGAATGTGAAATCTGCCCCGAGGACGGAGAAAAGCGAAGGATGCTCAACAGGAGCTTATTGTTAAACCTGCAAATGAAAGGCCATTAAAACAGCTCGCAGCAGAGGCCGCCGACAGGAGGACGAGTCCCTGAAAGAAACGGTTTAAAATTGGACCGGAGAGCTCACGCTGAACTTGGCGCCGCTTTGTTTCTGGCGCGGCGGCTTATCGAGGGCCGGCGCTTTCGGCGTAATACCACCCTCTTCTGCTAAGCCCTCTGCCTCTTAACACGGGGAATTATAGTTGACCCGGTGCACGGAAATTAAAGTCTCACACGGACACGTTTCCGTCTCTCCGAAGCTGGTGAACTCGGCTCCTGCGGCGTGCGGCCCACTCCGCAAAGCGTCTGCGATGCCCGTAGCGGTACGTTAAAAAAAAAAAAAAAACCCTACATTTGCAGGTTGTACAACTATTGTAGGAAAGCTGATTGCGCCGCGTTTTAAACAACGCGATAAACCTACGGTGAAGACCGTCGGTCGGCACTGCGGAAACTCCATCATCTCTCTCCTTAACCGACGGCGTATTTTATATTTGTTTTCATGCCCAAATTCAGTGTTTAACTGCAGATGTGAAGCTGGTCACTTCTTATTACTGTAATGCTGTCTTGTCCCATTTCAAGGTTTTTTTAAATTTCTGTACGAACAGGTTGGTGAACCTTTTTTTAACACTTTCCTTGTTTTGGTTGTTGCGCTGCCATTGCACGACACAGCCTTCCTTTTCAGGTTCCATTTCTTACACAGCAGGGATACGAACAGCGTTCTTCTCTCACGCCAGTGGGACCGTGGGTTCAAATTTGGTCCCCATCCTTACCTCAGTGGATTCTTTCTTCTTCTTTTGGTCTTTCTCCTTTCCTACAGAACACGAAGCCAGCAAAGGACCACGTCACTGTGTTTTACCATGAAATCCATCCTACACACCAAGCACGCTGCAGTTTAACACCAAAACCTCCGGTGTTGTGAGAGTAGCTGGGATTAGGGGGGCGCAGGAGCTGAGGTTTCCAAATACTGCCTCCCTCACTATAATAAAAGCAAAACGTTATGCTTATTTAAGCAACTCGGAAAACAAATCTGTGCTGATCTTATGTTGACTTTTTTTTTTTTTTTTTTTTTTTTTAACTTCACCAGTCTTAGGACCGTGATCCCACAACGCCGGTTGAACATTACTTGTTCCGAATTGGACCACTTTAATACTTCTAATATTGAGCGTAATTCAGCTTTGTCAAGCATGTCCGCATATTAACAATCGAATGCTTCCGTTCCACAATGCGTGTGGTCATATTTCAAAGAGATTTGCATATTTTCAGCATTTTTGCTTAATCCACATCGAACAAGACGGCTCAGCTATTCTTCAGGCCTGGGTTCGATCAGCTCTTGTTTAATACTGTCGGATGTAAAATGTGTGAGCAGCTTGCTAATGGCCCCCCGCGTGAGGGCAGCTCGAGGTGACGGCCGGGGCCGGTCGGTCGCCACCGAACCGCAGCAGCAGCTGCGCTCTGACCGATGGCTTTCTGAACGGGCGCCGCGCCTGGAAGCGGCTTCATCTCGCCACGTACACACGCGCCACGCGGGCCGCAGCCACGGAGTCGTGTCGTCGGCTCCGTCTCGCACCGCGATCTGGGCAGCCCGGCAGCCTCGGTCGGTCGGCTTCACCGGGCTGCAGAAGAAGCGAACGTATCGGCCAAATCCTGAGGTCTGAGAAACGAGGAGGTTGGAGATGTAATTACACAAACCGGTTGAAAGGGAAGGGAAACAAAAGGAGATGCGGGCTGACATAACCCTGCCAACGCCGCACCGATCGACAGACCGGCAAAAGTGACGGCCATCAAAGCCCGCAACTTCTCGGTTGCGTCAGCTCTGCTCACCCGCAAACCGCGTTTCATCATCACAACCACCTCCCAGAGCGGCACAAACCCCTGAGCAGCAGCTGTCACCGTCATATTGATCCGCACGAGACGGACACCGAATTGGGGTAAGATCGTAGGCGTTCTGACCGTCTCAGAAGGACGGGTCATTGTGAACAGCGAGCCAAACTTGTCTTATTTATTGACCTACTGGCTGGCGACCGCAGCACCGAAGCCCATCGTCCATCTGAAACACACAGGCACCCCGCTCTTCTCCAGCCACGCGCTTGCATGTCACCCCTTGAGATATGAAATATTAATCTGACGGAATGAAACCTCTTCGACGGGAAGCAGGAAAAAAGATATTACTCACATTTCATACTTCTGACCCCGACACTTGTTGCCCAATTAGACGACATTACTTCCTCAAAGTGGAAATAATTATACTGAATGTGGGTCCAGCCTGGAGCCACATTCGGTTCACTTGTACACAGTTTCTCTGGCGCGTATGACAGACGTGTCATTCGCTTTTACTTTAACTATGTTCTGTGTGTGTGTGTGTGTGTGTGTGTGTGAGCACACAAAACACATAAGTGAAGCAAATATAGCAGATAAACAGATAGACAGAGACAGACAGGCAGACAGACAGACAGTTAGGAAGGTAGACAGACAGATATTTAGACAGACAGACAGTTAGGAAGGCAGACAGACACAGATATTTAGACAGACAGACAGGAAGGTAGACAAAGACAGACAGGCGGCTCTGAACAGTCAGAAGAACCGATGTGACCGGAACAGATGATTTATTACTAGCTCGGGATATAGACTTTTTGCGTCGTATATGCGAGTTGTTCCTGTAAGCGAAAGTGGCTTCCGTTTTCGGGGGCTCATATCAGAAATGGAGCGCGAGGCCAATCTGTGCGAAAACACACCGGAGCTAATTTCTCGACGGTACCGTTTGCCGGCCGGGTCCGGAAACGCCACCGATTTTAATTACTTGGGCACCGGAGCTGCATACAGACGTGGCAGCACAGGCCAGTCGTTTCTGCCCCCGGCGGACCGTATAAGCGGCTCGGACCGTAAACTCGGCGGCCGACACGGCGGTCGGGAGCCGCCGCAATTAAAAACAAGTTAGACGCCGAAAAGTAATTACATCCCGATTGTAAAATGTCGAGGAATGTAAATGATGCGACGCGCGTGCTTACGGACGCAGAGGAACTCTTGCTGAAAAAGGTCTTAGTTCGCAGGATATTCCGAGGTGAAACCGTCAAAGCTCGTGGTACAAAAACAAGGTGGGTAACGCGCATCCACAAACGCACCTTTGTAGCCGCAGCTTATTTTCTACAGCGTAGTAATTCGCCTTCTCCCTCACTGTGCAGCGAGGCCGTTTTCTCCCATCGTGTTTTTTCCCCTCAGATGAGTTTCTAGCATTTCTTTTAATGAACATAATTTCATGCATATTATGAACTGTCAACACTTCATTGACATGCAAATATATTTTGAGTTATACGGTATTTCTTCCGTCAACAACAAACGCACACCCGTGGCACCAGTCTATACGCCCCCACGAGCGAGGATTCTGGATGCGAGAGGCTTGCGGTTCCCCGGCATTAGCATCTTTGTCTCCGTGTCACATCTCATTTGCCTGAAATCTCCATTCGCTGCAATGCCAACGTAACGCCCGTATAACGGATTTACGGCCGACCCAAAAGGAGGCTCCGCATGAGCGCCGGGCCTCCCGCTCCTCTCCCTCCTGCGCAAAAGCAATCGGAGCGGCAGAGATTAGCGGTTCGGCTGTCCAACCCTCCCTTCCCTCTCCTACGGGTTTTATTTATGGATTCATCAGGAGACGTTGACAATCCTTCCGATTTTGCACGTTCTTTTAAGCCATTTAGAAATCTGGCCTTCTCATAGGGAATTTGAGGTAAGTGTATAATAGAAACGCACGCATTACTTTGATCCCTTTTATGCATAAAAACAAGTTATTTATTTTCCTCTTAAACCTTGAGGTCATATGAAACAATTCTTGCCATTTCATATCACTATTGCACCACGGCCAGACCCCTCACTCCCCTCAATATCATCACGCAGCATCGCGCCACGACTCCCTGCACGTGCCGTGATTTTAACTGCTCCGCCAGCGTTTTTACACCTAAAACGTTCAGAAAGATTCAACGGCTTCCGCTGCTCACTGCTCCCATTTCTTAGTTCCGGGTGGCGTGGCGGGCGGCGCGGCGCGGCGCTCTACTCCTCTACAGTTTCTGTTCCCCTGCTGACTCTGTGTTTGCATCTGTTTCCTCCCACAGTCCAACGACACGCATTTGAGGCGAACGGCTGGCAGAACTTTGCTGCGAACTGCACGCCTGTGCACAAAAGGGCACATTTCACGGACCAAACGCTTACGGCAAAGCGCAGGAAACGTCCGCTTTCCAACCTCCGACGGCGATCGGTGGAAGCCGAGTGGTGCCTCAGTGCTCCTGATCCACGATGGACTGGAGATCTGCCGCCTACCCTCTACGTCCAAGACAGCCTCCGCCCAACCACAAGCCTCTACTGAAGATGGATGCAGAAATTCACTTTAAGGAACCAGCTGAAGGGTAAAACAGCAGGACGTTTGCTCGGATTAAACCGGCGGCCCACAGTTAAACGCTCACTTCCAACCACAGCGCTGTCCTTCTAGTAAGAGCCCTGAGCGGAAAGGGGACAGCGGTGCCCGGAGGGCGGCAGTTCGGCAGCGCCGCGGAGGAAGCCCGTCGCTACCGCTGGCACTTTGTTAACAACGGCCGTGGGAAGAAAACAAACCGCTGCGGCCGCTCCCGGTGGCTCGGCAGAAATAAATATGCAGTCGCGCTCCGAGCGGAGAGCGCGCCTGGTGAGGGTGCCATCGCCCAGGAGAGAAGGAAGTGCACAGAGGAGGAGGAGAAGCCATTTATCACAGCGCTGCAAACTGTCACACATCATTATACTTCAATTATCGCTCCCGTCAGAAGGGGGGGCTGGAAAACTGCGGTCTCCTGCCGTTCCCTAACACGGATTTTCCCAACACCGAGTCCTTGTCAGGAGCAGATGACACGCGAATAACAATCTCACAGCCGTTTGCGATGCTGTAGTCACTTGTAGTTTTTTTTTTTTTTGTGGGGACCACTGGCCTACATTTCAGAAATAGACACTCGGACCGAGATGCTCAGATCCTGCGCAACTTCTCAGAAAAGGTTCACCATAATCTGATCTCGCGGCAGGAACGCCCGAGCAACGTTACGTGTTCCCCGTCTCGCCATCCATCTGCCGAGACAGCGCCCCATTCGTCTCCGTCCGGGGCTCCTCGTCCGCAGCACATCCAGCCCCTTCCTTTCCCCACAACCCCCTCCCCGACGCTCGCCGCCACCTTTTCATCAAGTCCTCTCAAAAGCTCAAAATCACACCCATTCACTACTATCACAACTATTCACACCCAGATGTGTCGCCTTGGACGGTAAAAGCCGTTTACGGAATGCTGTCCTAATGCCGAAACGCATTAAAATAACTCTGTAAATTAAACACGTAGGTCACACACGCTAGCCATTATATATTATGGACTGCGGTATCCATCTACACAACGTCTGCGGATTCCCTCGAAAAGTCGAATGGAACAGTCAGCCGAAACTGCGCAGGTGTGTGTAACGGTTGCGGCCAGCAGTGGCCGTGCGCCGCCCTGTCACGGTGCTGGAGGCGTTGTGCAGAGAGGGGGCATTGTTGAGCCGCGTGCCGGGCCGCGTGTCACGGGCCCGCCGCCGAACCCGGCTGCTCCGTCGAGCCGTCGTTACGATGCAGCCCCCGAACTGCCTGTTTTCGGAATAAAGGAGCTTTTCTTCATTTGACATTCTGTGCGGCGCTCCTGCTTTGCTCAGGCCTGATGTTCTGTATTCCTCTCCTCTCCTCCCCTCCTCCTGGCCGCGTCCGCTGGCCTCGCTCGCCTGTCCCTCGCTCTTATCCTTCCCCCGTACAACTTCTTCCATCTCGTGCCCCGCTCTTCCTCCCTCTCTGCTCCCAACGATCCCAAAGCCGCCCTCCGCAGCCGGCGACCGGCGCACGCGAAGCCGGACAGGCGTTTTTCAGGTCGTCGGGGACGCGTTTCCTTCGCCATTTACGTGGGTCTGTTCAGCTTTGTTTATATTTAATGTGAATGAAAGAGAGGTACGTGGAGATTCTTAACACTTTGTTACGAGGTTAATTTGTTTGTAAAACACGACAGCATTAATATTAGCACTCAAAACATTATATAAAAATCACGATCGTGGCAGAGCAAAGCGGTGCAATACAAAGCAACAACCAAACTGCTATAAAAAAAAAAAAAATTTTTTAAAAATCTGCAGAAAATCATAAAAATACCTCAAGGAGCCATATAAAAAGAATTTACGGCACCAATGTGACACAAAGTAAAAAAAGACAGATCGCAGCTGAACGGGAGGACGAACTGGATGTATGTGAGAACACACAAGTCCATCCTGTTTATTAACAATGCACTCGATTCACATAAGCAGAAATACAATTAAAGTTGAATTTTAACGGCTTTGTTTCTAACCGTACGCCTGTGCAGTTTACTCCTCGACCATCCCCGGACCCCCGACTTGCAGCACTAGAAGAAGAAACGGCGCGACAACGCGCACGTTTTGTCCCCGAATTGAGTTCCGATCAAGTGATGCAACACCTGCCGTATCACCTTCGGAATTATTCCCCCCCGTCTCGTATCGAGCTGCATCCACACCGAGCCTTTAAAAAGTAACCCAATTACGTCTAGTGAGAAAATCACGCAACATGTCTTGATACACTTATTCATCTGTTAAAGCAGGTTTTATGTAGAACAGGATTACAGATAAGGAGATTTGCTTTTATAGACTCTGATGTACCCTTGTTGAACAATATTCGTTTTTGATTCTGTAAAGAAATCCTCCTGACACGTGTTCAAAACAGGAGACTTAAAATGTATTGCTATTCTTTTTATCAGCAGCCAAGCGTAAATCTTCCTTTTAATATATTCTTTTTTGGCAAAGAAACGCCTAATCGTCAATTAGTCTCAGACACACAAAGTCACGGAGACGGCAGGACGGGCGGAGGCTCCGAGAAGAGCGCCGGCGATTACGTTTGGTCACACGTGTGCAAACCGGACGCGAACCGCGTACAGACCGCTGTTTCACAAAGCCAAGCGCGAGTCAGTCGAGCTACCGAGTGGCATCAAATCCAAAGTGCCTTTAAAACGTTCTCAGCTGCCCGCCGTTTCGAAGCACCGCGACAACGGACCAAAAACCAGCGCGACCCCGGCCATCACTTGAGGAAATAGTTCAAACTGTAGGGTCAAAGGTCGCGTCGGTTTTTAAGGCCCCTGCTATGACGGCACCGATTTTTCTTCTTACTCCCCTGCACGCTTTTTGAGAACCTCCATCTATTCGCTATCATTTACCGCTTTATCCTGATCGGCACCTGTCCCGGTCACCGGATGCCGGGTTACGGAAATACACCCTGGACAGAACGCCGGTCCAGCTCACGTGGGCCCCACGACGGGGGAGCGAGCGATTGGTCCGAAACACGTCTTTCGACTGCGGGCGGAAAGCCACGCAGGGACGAGGAGAGCGCACGGACTCCGCACAGAGCCGAACCCAGGGGGCCGCCACGCCGTTCGCTGCTCCGGCGTGCCGGGAGATTTATGCCCCAACATTTCAACACCATTTGCTGCCTGTGTTGAAACGACTGCACTTTTGAGACTTGCACGAGTTGAAGGTAAGCGGTTGTGAAGAGGCGGCACGGTGGGGGGGGGCGTGTTGTGCCACCCACGGCAACGGCGCCTGGCACCGCTTTCTTCATGGCGGACTTGGCTAAAAATACAATCCGACACAGGAAAACCACACGTGCGTTTCTCTGCCCGCCCCTGTGCCGCGTGCCTATCGTTTAGCTATTGGCATTTCGTCCTCGTGCAACCCGGGTCCTCCGTGGTTAATTCCCACTGTCTGCCTGTTGTGGGATGAGGGGCATTTTCTAGTTAATTGACTACTTGACATTAGCAGCGTCTGCGTGACCCGCAGTCAATGCAGCCTTATTCGTATGATCGCCAGGCACTTTCACCCTGAAGGATGGTAAGAACATCCTCCCCTCCTGCAAATCTAATTCTTCCACGGCTCAATCCCGTCCGCTAATGGCCCCAAAAGGGACAGCGCCATCATTCCCTCCGACTCGATGCATCATCGACGAGACGACCGATTCCTGCCGCTTTAGCCTTGTCGTATCGCTGTGCCCCGACTCGCTCGGCGAGAACGTGTCGAAACGGCTGGCTTTGCCACTGCCGTAAAAACGAGAAGTTAACATTCTACAAAAATATAGCACCTGCTATCTTTCTCGGTTTGCGTCTGTGAAAAGTAGAATGAATGACTCGAAGAAAAATAGGGGACGCAAGGAAAGCCTCTTTACTGCCTCGTACCGCTTAAACCGTCATTCTACGTGGGACAAGAAACGCTGCTGTTGATGTTTTAGAGCAGCTTCTATTGTTGAGCTTTATTGCAATCGGTATAACTTAGTAAACAATGCAGGCAAGAGGGGGAAAAGCTGGAGACACTTTAGCAGCAGCCGTCACTGGGTAGTTAGCAGATAACTTTGGGTCATTTGACTTGTGAAGTTGCTGTGAACTGCAGCTGAACAATGTTGTGCAGCCTGGAGGGAGGAAACGACACTGCTTATGTCTACAGGCTAAAAATATTTACATATGGATCATTACTACACATATTATTATTATTATTATTATTATTATTATTATTATTATTATTGTTACGTGTAAAACAATTCCTTCACCTGCCAGTTTTCCCACTGTCAGGGGTAACTTTCCTACCAGAGGCCTGGGAAGTTGAGGGTACAGTGCAGCATTGCTGCTGTTCCTAGGGTTGTGTTCTTCTACGCTGAGAACGTCACACCTGGGACCTGATGGAGCTCTTCCTCCAGGTTAGGGGTCACAGCCTCAAATGCCATCTCCAATGGGACCACCTTGGCTTTCACCTTGCACATTCTCTCTGGTTTTTCCTTCAAGCCCTGGTGTCTCTCCAGCTTCTCACAGTCCTTCTTCCTGATGTTTCTATCACTTGGAGTCACCGCATCCGTCACCACTGCCGTTTTCTCCTCCTCGTCCATCACTGCTATACCTGCTCGGTTGGCCAGTACCTGTTGATCTGTGTGGATGTGGACGTCCCACAGGATCTGGGCTCCGTTGTTCTTCACCGCTCTCTGTCGTTCCTCCCCTTTAGCCATATTCCTCACGTGTTCCTGTGACTTGGTTGTGCTTCTCAGTATGCGTTGTCTCTGCCTCCATCTTGGAGCTGCTACTAGATGCTGGACTGTCTCAAAGGGGGATTTCTCACTGCCTGCACCTGGGCTGTTGCCTGATGTGGTTCTTCTGTTTCGATTGACCCGGTGCTGAGGGCTTGTTCTTGTGCTGCCGGGATCAGTGCCTCTCTACTGCCCTTCAATCCAGCCTTTTCCAGCCACCGGTAGGATCTCCTCACGTCGAGCACCTCTGCTACCTGTCGGCCGTGCGTCCCACGAAGGGACTCATTCTGCCTGTCCCCTGGTGCTTCCCTACTATCCACATCCCCCGTCCGTTTCAGACTTTCCACCTGCGGCTCATCTTTAGAGGACACTGTTTGGATGTCCAATTCAGTAACTGGAATATTAGAATAGTTGTGGAGGGGTGAGAACTAATAAAGTTCTGACAGCCGAGTTAAGCAACACAGTAGACTGCACTGCACCTTAGCGTTTTCTGCCATAAGTGAAAAATCTATGCATTTCTAGTGACCTCATAGATACCTGCCATTTTTTAATCTTTATCTTTATTTACCCGTCTTCGCTGCTGGCCGGGCGGCACGGAGGGTCATTCTGCGCCGCACTGATGTAAAGAGCTGAAGTTAAACGCAAATGACTTAACGCCTCGGTCAGGACCAGATTAAAACTGAGACTACGCTAAATCACCATCACGGCCGCAACGGGCAAGATCAATGCTGACTCATCATAAAGCGATAATCAGTTATTCTATCCAGCCTAAATGAACATCGATTCGGTTCTGCTTCGCTTTCGGCTTTCTATCGCCTACGATACAGTTTGAGCTTGTGTGAAATGCACTTTTTTAGTATAACATTGCAAAAAGGAGAAAGCACGCGGAAATATGGAGCCTGTGGAAATGGATGCCGTTTTTTTTCCCGTCTGTTGCCGTTTTTTATTTCAGCCATTTACCTTCATTTTCTGATTTTTTCCCTTATAGCAGTCTAGGTATGGTAAGAAAATGCCGTAAAAATTGAGAGAACCCCCCCCCCCCCCCCCCCC